>OX451738.1:947961909-948515847 GCA_948472305.1 Vicia faba | reverse complement strand
TTGCACCCCTAGGGTTTCATCCACTTGTTGCCTTCAAAAATGGGCCATGGTTGCATGTCAAGTACTTTGGAAAAACAAAAAAACAAAAGATCATAGTCCCCTCGATGACGCTATATGAAGTTGCCTAAACAAAATGATCAAGTCCTCAAGAAAATTGCCAAAGATACTTGACACTATTGCTATCATGGTCTATACGATGACCCACGCCTGTCCCGTTAACATCCTAACACAAGGTTGTTCACCAAATACAATGGTGAAACAACACTGTTAAAAGGGTTAAAAACATAAGAAAGATCTTTGAGTAAAATAGGGTGGATAGCTTTTAGCTACTTGATCAAGATTGCAAAAACATCCTTGCTACTTTTCAAAACACACTCCACAACACAATTTCAAAACCCTACTTTTAAACATTGAAAACCTTTCAAAAGACAAAAAACCTCTTTGTATACATTCAACAAGAATCATTACAAAGGTTGCCACAACGATGGCCTCTTTTCAAAATATTTTCCAAAAATCACACACAAAGCACCATTTCAAACAATTGAAAAGCACCATTTCAAACAACAGAAATGCAAAGAAAGTGATCTAAGCAAGTAACTAAGAGCCCATGGATAACCATGGATAGAAAGGGTGCTAATACCTTCCCTTTCTATAACCTAATCCACGAACCCAAGAAAACATATCAAAGGTCTCTCCTGTGCTTTTTGACCTTTCCTTAGGATAAAATAAAAAGTCGGTGGCGACTCTTGCTAAACCGAAACATTTGTGAACACAAATGCAAAATCCAAGTCAGTTCTCCCACCGTATCACAGAACTGGAGACTCTGCTGGAGACATTTTAAAAGTGGAGTAACCTTAGGGCTTAGATCACCCTTGGCATGACTATTGTTTGCTTTGATTGCTTTACATTTTGGTTCTCTTGTTTGGGTTTGAAATCCTCCACCCGGATTTTGGGAAACATTCATAGATAGCAATACATTGTGGAAACTGTGCGGGGTATACCGATACGGTTGAAGCAATAGCTATATTAGTGCGACATATTTGTGAGTACCGGTAGCCTTTGAGTCAATCAAGAGAATACGGGGCCGCTGAGTGATGTCATTAAGCACTAATGAACTAGAACCTTACTTGACCATCTTGGCCTTTATTAGGGGGTAGTGAGATGACCGGCTTTGGTGCAGTCCGAAGTTGGTAGATACTCGATACTACACTCATTGAGGGTTGTTTTCTTGGAATATTTTGGTCACTAGTTAAGTGGCTAAACCAAAACAATGAACATAAAAAACAATCCAATGATATTGAGCTCCTTAGACCCGATTACTATTTATAGGACAGGTTTTGAGCCAACTAAACTCAAGAGGGTACTTACCTATGGAACCTCATGCAAGCCTGAAACTAGGGTTTTATGTGACTTTCTTGTACATATACTTGTGCATACATCATGAACATCATAAAGCATCATATGCATCCACTAACCATTTCAAGGGTTTAGATCTTCATCTTTGTTCTTGTTTTGTAGGTCATGGAATCTCTTCGCAGGAAAACAATTCAAGTCAACCTTGTGAGGATCCCTCCTCAACTTAAGGAGCTTACTTCCAAGATTCCAGAGAATTCTCTCTTCAGTGAAAGACATGGTAGACTCCTCAACTTAGTCAACACCAGCATTGAAGAAGACATGGTGAAAGTGCTTTTCCAGTTCTTTGACCCCTACACCACTGTTTCACATTCCCTGATTACCAATTGGTGCCTACTTTGGAGGAATTTCCCAACTCCTGAGAATTCTTATTCTTAATCAACTACCCTACAACGGTACAGAAAAGAACCAAAACTTGAAGATGTTGCTCAAGCATTACACTTGCAACCATCTGACATCAAGGGGCATTGGGAAACCAGAAGTGGTGTTAAGGGATTCTTGGCAAATTTTTTGTTGGAGAAGGCACAAGAATGCTGGAATTCTTTTGATCTACAAGACTTTGAAGAGATTGTGGCACTCCTTATCTATGGGTTGGTTTTGTTCCCAAATCCTGATCAACTTATAGATGTGAATGCTGTCAAGATTTTCATATCCAGGAATCCCATACCTACATTGCTTGGAGACATCCTACACTCATTTTACACGCGAACAATGAGGAAAAGATGTGTTCTCATATGCTGTACTCCTCTCCTAGCAAGGTGGTTTATTTCTCACCTTCCAAAATCAGTTCTGAAGAATGAGCGGGGTTTAAGGTGGTCACAACGATTGATGACCCTCACACATTCTGATGTACATTGGTATTCTCGGTCCAGAGAAAACATCATCATCATTGATCATTGTGGTGAGTTCCCTAATGTCCCATTACTTGGCATTAGGGGAGGCATTACCTACAACCCCTGTCTAGCTTTGAGACAATCTTGATATGCCCGGAGGGATGGCCCTCATGACATGCTGATTCCTGACCTAGTTTTTGACTTCGACAACGATGCGCAAGGACTTCGACAAAGGTTCATCAGAGCTTGGAGGATGCCTAACAAGGTGGATAGTAACACATTGGGCACAAGAATTACATCCCCCCTTGAGCCTTACCTCAAGTGGGTATGAGCCCACTCCCAGAATCTTATGATGCCATATCCTCACATTCTCCCCTTGATCAAAGAGCCTGTTATGGAAGGATAGGTTCCGTACACCATCCTACATCCTGACATGCCAACATCATGGGAGGAAATGCAAAAGAGTTGGATCCAATCAAAGAAGAACGGGATACTTTTTAAGCCAGCTTCTATGCCAGTGAGAAGAAGGTTTTAGATCTCACCCGCCGACTTCACGAGGAGGAAACTCTCAACACCTACATCGCACCAAAGAGGATGCGCAATGTCTTTTTACATTAAGAATTTTGTAATATTCACCCATGGGGCACTTATGTACTAACAATTTCTTCTTAATATGACATGCGTTCTTTTTGTTTACAACAAATTTGAATTTTTAAACCTTGAATGAATTACATGAATAACATACCATTCATCTATGCATAAACAGGTCTTCAAGCCAAGGTTTCCTTATCTTTCTGCTATTTATTTCAGCAAGATGGATTTGGAGCAAACAATGAAGGATCTACAAGCACAAAATTCATAATTTCAGCAACTCCTCATGACCTTGGAAAAGGGTCAAGAGGATATCAATGTTCTGCTAGAGAAGAATAAAGAGAAGAAAAAGAAAAGAGGACTGGGGGTAGCCACTTTCGGAAGAATGTTTGAGGGCGATGCTAGAAGGACTCTAGAGTTCCCTTCAACGTCTGACGAAGGGATTGGCAAGGGGAAAGGAGTCACTGTACCTTCTGAGTCTGAGGTAGAAGAGGAGGAAGAGGAAGAAGACGAAGACTATTCAGAACAACAATATCCACCAGCGGATGACAAGTATAAGAACCTTGAATACAGATTGGCAGCTATGGAGTTACAGAGGGTGCCCATATTGGATTTTGAGGAACTGGGGTTGGTAGCCGGGATTGTAATCCCTCCCAAGTTCAAGGTTGCCGACATTTGTCAAGTACGACGGTTTATCTTGCCCTAAGATGCACTTAAGGTCGTATGTTAGAAAGATCCAACCACATTCATCCGATAAAGACCTCTGGGTACACTTTTTCCAAGACAGCTTGTCTGGCACTCAGTTAGATTGGTTTTATCAACTCGAGAGATCAGAGGTTCACAATTGGGAAGACTTGGCAGCTGCTTTCTATCGTCAGTATCAGTATAATGATGATTTGGCGCCCACTCGTACTCAGTTACAAAGTATGGGGATGGCTTCAAATGAAGGGTTTAAGGAGTACGCCCAGAAGTGGCGTGACCTGGAAGGTGTGCAGCCACCGCTATCAGATAGGGAATTAGTCAACATGTTTTTGGGGACCCTATCTGGCCCTTTCTTCAACCATCTAATCAGAAGCTCTTCTGCGGGATTTACTGAACTGATTTTGACCGGCGAAAGGGTGGAGGCCAATATTAAAAGTGGAAAGATTCAAAAAGGATGCTTCCGCATCCACGGCTGTTAATAAACCTTTCCCAGCCAAGAAAGAAGCATTTGTTGTGTATTCTCTGAAGGGGTTGGGATGAACTAAGCACCGTCCGACTGTAGGGGCCGTGATGATTCAAAATTCGTCAAATGATCAACCTCGTAACAATCAGTCGAGACCTAATCAACAACAGGTAGAACGGCCACAACGGCAGTTCACCCGCATCAATATGATGCCCGCACAGGTTCTTCCCCATTTGTTGAAGCTGAATCTGACTAGTTTGAAGGAGGCTCCAAAAAACCCTAACACCTCCTCTCCATACTATCACTCCAACGCCAAGTGTGCTTACCATTCTGATAGTGCTGGACACAATACCAATAATTGCTGGGCACTTAAGAACAAAATTCAGGATTTAATTGATGCTAAAGAGGTTAAATTTGACGCTCCTGAGAAGCCCAATGTTATATCCGCTCTGATGCCCAAACACGGCCACAATGTGCATGCTGTTTTGGAAAACCTCCATGTTACTGATGTTGTCGATCTGTTGACTCCATTGTTAGTGATTAAAGAAAATTTGTTGAGAGCCGGGATCTTTCCTGGTTGTGGTAAAAACTGTTATTTTTGTTTGAATATTCGAGGGTGACTGTCCAATGTTGAAGTCAGGTGTCCAACGCCTGATGGATACTCAAGAAATACTTTTCTAGAAAACCCCTATTAACATTTTCAATCTGATTACCCCTGATACTTGTGATAATTCAACCAACGATATTGCCATCATAACCATTTCCGACAATCCTCCCAAGGCTTGCAAAAGTCCTGTCAGAATTACACCCAACTCTGAATGTGTACCTTTGAAGATCACCATGGCGGGACCTGTCCCGTACCAATCAAGCAAAATGATACCGTGGAACTATGGGGGAGAAATCTTCTACCACGACATCAAACAAATCGAAACAGTCCAAGAGATTTCTGAGGAAGACCCTGATATAGGGAAAATCGCGGGTACAAGCAAGATAAACCGCAGTGGTCGGATCTTTTCTCCGGAGATTGCTCCCCCTCGAGCAGTTTTCGGACCCTTAAAAGCTTCTGCACCTGTTGGACCCTCTGTGCAAGGCCCAATGATTGAAGAAGTGGTTACTCCTGAAGAAAGACCATCCACTGATAATACCAACAAGGGTAAGGGGATACTGGAAATGCCTGTCAGGACGAAGGCTCATGCTGTGGTTATCCCCGAAACCACTCAGAAGGAAATGGATGAAATCCTAAAAATAATCAGAAAAAGTGACTACGACGTTGTAGAACAACTGGGGCAGACCCCTTCTAAAATTTCAATGTTAGCCCTCCTGCTCTGTTCAGAGGCCCATGCTAAGGCCCTGATTAAATTCTTGAAGATGGCACATGTACCCCAAGAGACCTCGGCTGACCAATTTCAGGATTGTGTGGCCAGTCTTACTGCTGACAATGGCCTGGGCTTTTTCAACGCTGACTTAACTCCCAAAGGAACAAAGCACAATGATGCGTTACATGTTTCAGTTGAATGTCGAGGAACCACTCTCGCCCATGTCTTGGTTGATACTGGTTCTTCCCTGAATGTGCTGCCAAAGAAGGCCTTAGAACGTTTGGATTGCGAAGGTTTGACCCTCAAACCTTGTAACATCGTCGTCAGAGCTTTCGATGGTTCCAAAAGAATGGTTCATGGAGAGGTTAATATTCCTATCAAGGTAGGCACCGAAGTGTTCAACTCCACCTTCTACATAATGGACATCCGTCCGTCATACTCATGTTTGTTGGGAAGACCGTGGATACATTATGTCGGGGCAGTTACCTCCTCTTTGCACAAAATGTTGAAATATCCTGTTAAGAGTAAAATCATAGTTGTGCACGGCGAGGAAGAGTACATGACCAGTCATCTCAATTCCTTTCGATATGTGGAGTTATATGGTGAGTTCATCAAAACTCCTTTTCAACATTTTGAGGAAGTTTCTCCCGAGGTAGCAGTTGCGAAGACAGTGGTTGAGGTACCTATCATTCCCAAGCATGCATCTAAGATGGCATCTCTCAAGGACGCGGAGGCTGTGATTAAGGAGGGGAAGAGCACAGTATGGGGGCAGTTGCCCTACTTTCCCTATAAGACAGACAATTTTGGGTTGGGGTTTACTACTGCAGGAAAAAAGGCTATGCATCGCTCTAAGATTGGAAGACCACCCGTCAAGATTTCTCACCATGGAATCAATGCTGTAGAGGATGAAGCTGAGGAGAGCCACTTTGAAGATTGGATTTTTTCGACTGTCGAAGGGGGTTTAAGCAATTGGGAGGCAAAGGATTTTGTTCCTATCACCTTTATCAACCAGTAATTTTATCTTTGAACAATTTCCCATTTTTATGGTCTGTAATAACTAAAACAATCCGCACACTATTTTCACCTCATGCCTTTCCCGGGGCATGTAGGTCCATTTGTAAGGGCTTGATTTTCTTCATAATCATATGCCATGTTTTAATGAATCATTGGACGTTTTTCATCTATAAACTGTTGTGTTCATTTTCTTTCCTTTTGCATTTTTGTTTGTTTAAGGATGGCTATCCCTTACACACACCCACACTCACAAATGCAGGTACCCATCCACTCCGGATTCCATGGGTGACTATTCTGTTTTAGCCTTCGATAACTATGAAGATTTGGTCAATCATGATGAGTACGAAGTTGACGAAGATTGTGAAGTGGCGGGAGAGTTAGCCAAACTTCTACAACAAGAAGAGAGGGCCATTCTGCCTCATGAAGAGTTGCTAGAAACCATCAACTTGGGGACAGAAGAGGATCAGAAGGAAGTAAAAGTGGGTGCCAACCTGGAACCAAATGTCAAGGAGCGCTTAGTGCAGTTGTTGAACGAATATGTTGAAATCTTCGCTTGGTCTTATGAAGACATGCCAACGCTGGACACTGATATCGTGGTTCACCGTCTCCCCATAAGAGAAGATTGTCCACCGATCAAGCAAAAGGTTCGCCGAATGAGGCCTGACATGTCTGAGAAGATTAAGGCTGAGGTAATGAAGCAATTCAATGCTGGTTTTCTGGCTGTTACAACCTATCCATAATGGGTTGCTAACATTGTGCCCGTACCTAAAAAGGACGGCAAAGTCAGAATGTGTGTGGACTATCAGGATTTGAACAGGGCTAGCCCTAAAGACGATTTTCCGCTGCCACATATTGACATCTTGGTTGACAACACAGCTCAGCACAAGGTAATTTCCTTCATGGATGGATTCTCGGGATACAACCAAATCAAAATGGCCCCCGAGGACATGGAGAAAACAACCTTTGTTACACAATGGGGTACCTTCTGCTACAAAGTGATGCCGTTCGGACTAAAGAACGCATGGGCAACCTATTAACGCACCATGGTAGCTTTGTTTCATGATATGATACATCATGAGATCGAAGTTTACGTAGACTACATGATAGCTCGATCACAGACAGAAGAAGAGCACCTTGAACATTTGCAAAAGCTGTTTTCCAGGTTAAAGGAGTATAAGCTCAGACTGAACCCAAGCAAGTGCACTTTTGGAGTTAGGTCTGGTAAACATTTAGGATTTATTGTCAGCAACAAAGGTATTGAGGTTGATCCTGCTAAAGTAAAGGCTATACAAGAAATGCCTGCCCCCCGTACTGAAAAGGAGGTTAGAGGATTCTTGGGACGCTTGAACTATATTGTGAGGTTCATCTCTCACCTGACATCTACCTGTGAGCCAATTTTCAAACTGTTGAAGAAAGATCAGGTAGTTGAATGGAACAATGATTGTCAAGTTGCTTTTGATAAGATCAAGGAGTATTTACTAGAACCTCATATCCTGATGCCACCCGTCGAAGGAAGGCCATTGATCATGTATCTGACTGTTTTGGATGACTCAATGGGGTGCGTGCTGGGTCAACATGACGAGTCTGGTCGAAAAGAGCATGCCATCTATTACCTTAGCAAAAAGTTTACCGACTATGAGACTCGCTACTCACTGCTCGAGAAAACTTGCTGCGCTTTGGTATGGGCTGCTCGCCGGCTAAGGCAGTATATGTTGACTCATACCACTTTGCTGATTTCCAAAATGGATCCGATCAAGTATATCTTCGAGAAGCTTGCTTTATCTGGAAGAATCGCTAGATGGCAGATGATCTTGACTGAGTATGACATCCAATATACTACCCAAAAGGCTATAAAAGGGAGTGTACTAGCCGACCATCTAGCTCATCAAGCCGTCGAAGATTATCAATCTATGAGATTCGACTTCCCTGACGAGGACATCATGACTTTGGACAACATCGAAGGTAACAGACCATATGACAGACCTGAACAAGGATCCCGATGGACCCTGTAATTTGATGGTGCTTTAAATGCACTTGGCAACTGTATCGGTGCGGTACTCATTTCTCCAGAGGGTTGCCATACACCCTTCACTGCCCGACATTGTTTCAGCTGTACCAACAACATGGCCGAATATGAAGCTTGCATCTTTGGTCTCAAGGCTGCTATAGACTTGGGAATCAAATCTTTGGTCGTATTTGGGGACTCGACTTTGGTTATCAGTCAAGTTAAAGGAGAGTGGGACACCAAACATCCTAATCTGATCACATACAAAGAACATGTCCTGACTTTGTTGCCTCATTTCGAGCAGATTACTTTCGAGCATTTCCCGCGAGAAGAGAATCAGCTAGCAGATGCTCTGGCTACAATGTCTTCCATGTTTAAACTCAACTGGGATAACGAGGCTCCCCAAATTACCATCGAGCGAATGGACGAACCTGCGCACTGTCATAAGATTAATACCGAAGAAGTAGTGGAACAACCCTGGTTTCATGAAATCAAAAGGTATCTCCAGACTAGAGAATATCCTGAAGGAGCTTCCGTCAATGACAAAAAGTTCTTAAGGAGATTTGCTGCCAAGTTCTTCCTAAGCAATGGCATCATGTATAAACGCAGCCATGATTGTGTTTTACTCCGATGCATGGACAAAGCTGAAGCAGAGTTGATCATGATTGAGATACACAGTGGCACATTTGGCACCCACGTGAGCGGACATACAATGGCAAAGAAGATTCTAAGGGCAGGCTACTACTGGTCTACCATGGAAGCTGATTGTCATCAACATTCCCGTACCTGCCACAAATGCCAAGTCTACCCCGACAAGGTACATATTCCTCCTGTTCCTCTCAACATTCTGACATCTCCTTCGCCATTCGCAATGTGGGGCATTGACATGATTGAAGAGATCAAGCCCACAGCCTCCAATGGACATTGCTTCATCCTGGTGGCTATTGATTACTTCACCAAATGGGTCGAGGAAGCTTCCTATGCCTCAGTTACAAAGAATGTGGTTGCCCGCTTCATCAAGCAGAACCTCATATGTCGGTATGGTGTCCCTGACAGAATCATCACAGACAACGGTACAAATCTGAACAATACTATGATCACCGCTCTATGCGAACAATTCAAGATTTATCATCACAATTCATCTCCCTATCGGTCGAAGATGAACGGTGCTGTTGAAGCCGGCGAACAAAAATATCAAGAAGATCATTCAAAAAATGACAGTTACCTACAAAGACTGGCATGAGATGTTACCGTTTGCCCTGCATGGATATCGTACCACGGCACGTACTTCAACATGGGCAATGCCATTTTGTTTGGTGTATGGCATGGAGGCTGTCCTACCCATGAATGTTCAGATTCCTTCTTTAAGGATTATGAAGGACGCCGGTTTGAGTGAAGACGATTGGATTCAGACCCGGCTTGATCAACTTAATTTGATCGACGAGAAGCGACTTACTGCTGTTTGCCATGGTCAGACGTATCAAAAACGGATGATCAAGGCTTTAAACAATAAAGTCAGGCGTCAGGTATATCAAGTCGGAGATCTTGTAATCAAGCGGATCATCTTGCCGCAAAGTGATCCCAGGGGCAAATGGACTCCTACTTACGAAGGACCATTTGTGATCAAGAGCATCTTTTCTGGTGGGGCAATGATTTTGACCACCATGGACGGCGACGATTTGCCACACCCTGCAAACGTAGACATGGTCAAAAGATACTATGCATAAAACAACCCGACAAGTTGAAAACTCGAAAGGGCGACTTGGGAAAAAATGGGCATCCCGGTGAACCGAAAACCCGAAAGGGCAGTTCAGGCAAAAATTAGGGATAAAACAAAAAAATATGTACACCCGGCAAGTTGAAAACCCGAAAGGGCGACTTGGGCAAAAAAGGGTTTCCCGGTGGATCGAAAACCCGAAAGGGCGATTTAGGCAAAAGTTAGGGAATTAAAGCGTATGACTATGTCTCGTCGGATCACTTTAAAGAACAATCTCTTCATCAAAAAACTCCGAGCTTCTGATCAACCTAGTCATCGGCGGACGAAGCAACAAATGGACAAGATATTCATAGTTGTGAAGGCTATAGCAGAATAGGAAACCCGTGGAATTGTTACACATAGCCATCTTTCTTTTGTATAAAATTTTTCCAATTTTTGCGACAACATTCTCTTACTAGGATGTCTGTTTCCTTTGTATAAAGATACTCACAGAAGTTAAATACAAATATACTTCGAAGTGCAGAAATTTGCTTGCCTTTCTTTTCTTTTTACACTTATGTTTTATTTGAAAACGTCCAATGTTTTGTTAAATAGGCATATGCATTTGAACATAATCACTGCTTATAAATAAAACAAAATTGAGAAAAGATAATTACTGATAGGTTGAAGGTGTAGGAAGATATCTTTATGCCATTTCAGAGGAAATCCCCTACGTTACATCATCCGGATCCTCAACAAAGCTAAAATTGGAGTATATTTCCCCAATGGAGTTAAACTTCAGGATCCTCAGCAGAGCAAATGCTTTCTAAAGCTGGATTCCCCAGCTAAGCTGAATTTCAAAATTCCCATCAGAGTCAAGTTTCAAGATCCCCAGTGGAGCCCAAAAACCGTAAAAATCCCATCCCAGCGGAATCAGAATAGTGAACATTCTCCCCACAGAGATATTTCCCAGCAGATTGAAGATTCTCAGTCTCATTTCTCCAGCAGAAGTCTCCTAGGTTTTAAATTCCCAGTAGAAATTTTCAAAGTTTTCCTTATTCCCCAAACAGTCAGCAGTCAGCAAGGATTTCTCATCTTTAGTAATCAAAGATTTTTGGAATCCCCAGCTTCGGTCATGGATTTATTTTCCCCGACAGCAGTCAAAGATTTCGTTATCTCCAGTTATCCAGATTTTATCTCAGCAAGATGACTACTCAGCTTACATGCATAACCATTACATTCATATATCATAAACATTGATGAAACGCAATTCATTGCACCATACATATCATGCAACATAACTTTGTGTTTTAGCTAACATTTTATCCTTTGCAGGATAAGATTAAAAGGCTATCGTTAACAATTATTATGATACAGTACAGATACACCCCAGACACGACGGTCATTCTACTACTCATTCAGTCCTCAGCAATCTGATACAGACTAAATATGCTCCAGACACGGCGGCCATTCTATCTCTCATTCAGATTCAATTATCAACCTCAAAGTTCAGATATGCTCCAGACACGGATGCCATTCTGTCCCTTACACCAACAACTTGATTCACCCCAGTGCAATCGCCACGGAAGTCATTCTGTCACTTATTCAGATCCCAGTTACAATCACAAATACACTCTAGACACGGAAGTCATTCTACTACTCATACAGATCTCAACTTCAGATACAGTCCAGATACGCTCCAGACGCGGTTGCCATTCTGTCTCTCATTCAGAGTTTATCCCCAGCGCTCAGTTGCTCCATACACAGATATTTCTCTGTTACCCGGATACAATACAGATACACTCCAGACACGGCAGTCATTCTGATATTCATTCAACCTTCAAACACAGTTACAACTCACATACGCCCCGGACGCGGACGCCATTCTTTTGCTCATACAAACTCAGTCTCCAGATATAATTCAAGTGTATTCCAGACACGGATACCATTTTGATACTCATTCTTTTGGCCTACAGCATTGCAATTCAACAAAGGTTCTTGGATGGCATCTTTAAGCCCATCTCCAGCAAGATTCTGCCATCTCCAAATGGCATCTTTAAGCCCATTCCCGCACCTATGTTTTGAAGAGTGCAAATTTACGGGCACTCTAGTGTCCAATCCTCTTTTACCTTCGAGTCGCGAAAGGCAAACTCACCAATCTAACTCTTCAGGTTCAAGAAGATTGAACAGGGGCAACTGTTGTACCCCAAAATTTGCCTTCTCATTTCATCAACACTTTCTCATCACAAGACTCTTGGAATTCAGGATCAAGCTAGGGTTTACTCTGCTCAAGACCCCTCCTTGCACTGTTAACCCAAATTAGGGTTTGAGTTTGCACAGGGATATTTTGACCTACAATACCCAAATTGACTTTCATGCCTCATGTTGGGTTCACAAGTTTGCCCATACCAAGTTTCAAGCCTTGATTCAAATCTTTGCCCAATCAATTGGACAGTTGACCTAGAAATCAGCTGTATTGGGGAAAAAGTCAACTATGGCCAATTTACAGTCAAACCTCATGGATTTTGACCCACATCAACATTATGAAATCATATGAACCATTTGATCAAGTTTGGATCATAATTCCACAAGAAATTTGATCAGATCACCAAAAGGGCAAAATGGTAATTTTTAGGGTTTTGACTGCACAAAGGCAATTTTTGACTGTTTGACCTAACCAATGGCAAACCAAGCTCACATATGGACTCAAGGACTCAATGACATTGTCTTGAACCATTCAACAAATTCAAAAGATCTCAAATGCATAGGATTGACAGATGAACTTTTCAGTCAACTGATCAAAATTTGACTGTACACTGAAAAGTCAAACTTTGACTTTTTGGTCAAAATCAAGTGCCAAGAGTTACTTTTCATCAAAAAATGTCAAATTATGAAACTTGTTCACCAAGAAACCTAAAAATGCAAATTAGGGTTTAAAATGAAAAATTTCATAACTTAGAATTTTTCCAAGTTATAAAATTTTCTTATTTTTTCCTAACTTTGTCCCATTGTTTCACCAAGATTAAAATGGATTCAAACAAAAATTGAAACATGAAAGTTGTAGTCCATCACAAAGTATACAACTTTGATTCACAAAGTTTTCTCAACAGAAGCTTGTATCTCAAGTTATGAGGTTTGGAACAAGGGTACCTAAAACTTTTAACTTAGAGAAAATTTGCCCTAATCTAGGCAGGATTTTGACCCATCTTCTTGGCCATTTTTCACATAGTTCCACTTGGAGTTTCAAGTTTAATTACAAAGATGGATTTTAGTACATGTTCCAAGCTTTCCAAATTGTCCAAGAACTCCTCAAACACCCTTGTGGTTAGAGAGAATCGAATGTTGGAAGTTGGCAAAAACTCACTTTTATCCATGACCAATACATGTTCATACAAATTTGCATTTTCAAATCAGCATGTTTGGTGCTAGCTTGCAGGCCTCAAAACCAACTTGCACTTCATAATTTAATGCTTAACCATTGAATTAAGGCGTTATCTTGGCCATTTGGACATTACATACAAGATTAACCCTTATTTGGAAAAAGGTAAAATACCATTTTTGTAAAAGTGCACTTTATGTCAAACCAAAATCCTTGAGGTATGGGGCCATATCTCTGAAGCAAGATTGAAGCTATCAATTCCAGGAACCAAGAGCAAAAGATGCAGCATGATAGGAGGGCTGGTACAGGGCTATAACATCATTTTCCATTCTCTTGCTTCAAGTAGAAGAAAACTTGCAAAACACAAGCAACCTCTCACATCTGTTAACACAAGCTTACAAGAACTTTGTGAACAAGTTCCATACATCAAAACAAGCCTAAAGCACGACTCTTTCATCACTCATACCTCCTCATACTCAGAATTAATGTTTTTCTGCAAAACAGGGCAGGTTCTGCATTTTGCAAGCCACAACAAAATTCCATCGTGTGTTTTGTCCCAAGATAGTTCTAACACCTTCCAATCAACTAACCTAAACTATCCCAGGCCCCCATTACAACCTGTAACACCTCTAACACGCTTTGCCATTTTCATTTCAAAGCTCTGCAGGTTGAGTTCTACAGCACGATTCAAGTTGTTTCAAAGCAAGCCAAGCATTGGAGAAGCTTCCTTGGACCTCAAGCAAGCTCAACAGAAGCTCAAACATCATTGAAGATTGCTACATTGTCCAGTTCGAAGTCAACTAAAATAGGTATTTCATGGACTTTTATCTCTCTATTTAGGAATGGTTAGGCTTAGGTTTGTGAATTAAATATGTTGTACTCATAGCCCTGAAGCCATACATATGCTTAGTTTTCATTTACATTAATCGTGCTGAGAGAATTTCACTCATGAACTTTCTGAAAAAACTAGGTTAAAAATTAGGGCCAGAGAAATTCTCTCTGGTCTTTGAGAGTTAATCCAAGTTTTTTATATGGTTTAATTCGTTATTTGATGCTCTACAAGTTTCATGTTGTGAGTTTTGTCAAAAAATCAAAGAATCAGGAGTTAGCCATTGATGCACAGAAACGCGTGTTTTGTGAACAAGAGGAAGAAGAAGAAGTCTGGTGGGCTGGGCCTCAGTTGTTTTTGCTTCTCACACATGCTTATTCAGTTTGCACCCACCCTGGCCCATTTGTTTAATATTTATCATTTTTGACATTTTATTTTTTATCCTGACTTTATTATTTTTTGTATAAATATAAAAAATGCCAAAAATAATTTTCCTTTTTTTTTCATATTTATTTGATATTTATTTTATTTTACTAAGTATATATATATATATATATATATATATATATATATATATATATATATATATATATATATATATATATATATATATATATATATATATATATATATATATATATGTAAATAAACTATTTTCTTTTTTTATAAAACTAAAAAATAATACAAAAAAAATATACTTATTTTCATTTATTATTTTTATTTACATTTGAAAACTTTTTCTTGAAAATATCCATTTTTGTAAATAATTAATTTTTATCTTTGTACATTTAATATGTTTAATATATATATATATATATATATATATATATATATATATATATATATATATATATATATATATATATATATATATATATATATATATATATATATATATATATATATATATATATATATATATATATATATATATATATATATATATATATATATATATATATATATATATATATATATATATATATATATATATATATATATATATATATATATATATATATATATATATATATATATATATATATATATATATATATATATATATATACTTGTTATTAAATAATTAGGTTAAAAAATACAAAAATATCACATTTTTATTTTTTTAACATTTTACACTAAATTTTTTTTTTACAATATACTTTAATTTTGTTAATATATATTTGTATAAAATTAATAAATAATATTATTTATTAAGAATTAGGGTTTTTAGCCCTAAATAGAAAATAATTAAAATTGACATTTTTATTTATATACACTTCACATAAGAAAAAAATTACTTTTTACATACTAAAAAACATTTTGGCATAATACATGTTATTTACATTTATTTATTGTATTTATTTCAATTATTGTACATTTAAATATTGTATCTTGTACATTCAATTTGGTTGTAATAGTAATCTAGGGTTTAATTTCTTGTTAAATATCCCCATATTCAAATTTGTACCCCCTCCCTATATCATGTTGTAATAGTATAGCATTTAAATTCTCGCACATTTAAAAGTTTTCAATTATGCCATGCTTATACCTAGGGTTTGTATGCAAATAAAATCAACAATTAGTTTGACCTAATCCAAGATAAACATGCATGAAAAACGAACACAATGCACACTTGCACTCCTAGGGTTTCATCCACTTATTTCCTTCAAAAATTGGCCATGGTTGCATGTCAAGTACTTTGGCAAAACAAAAAAACAAAAGATCATAGTCCCTCGATGACGCTATATGAAGTTGCCTAAACAAAATGATCAAGTCCCTCAAGAAAATTGCCAAAGATACTTGACACTATTGCTATCATGGTCTATACGATAACCCGCGCCTGTCCCGTTAACATCCTAACACAAGGTTGTTCACCAAATACAATGGTGAAACAACACTGTTAAAAGGGTTAAAAACATAAGAAAGATCTTTGAGTAAAATAGGGTGGATAGCTTTTAGCTACTTGACCAAGCTTGCAAAAACATCCTTGCTACTTTTCAAAACACACTCCACAACACAATTTCAAAACCCTACTTTCAAACATTGAAAACCTTTCAAAAGACAAAAAACATCTTTGTATACATTAAAACAAGAATCATTACAAAGGTTGCCACAACGATGGCCTCTTTTCAAAATATTTTCCAAAAATCACACACAAAGCACCATTTCAAACAATTGAAAAGCACCATTTCAAACAACAGAAATGCAAAGAAAGTGATCTAAGCAAGTAACTAAGAGCCCATGGATAACCATGGATAGAAAGGGTGCTAATACCTTCCATTTCTATAATCTACTCCCCGAACCCAAGAAAACATCTCAAAGGTCTTTCCTGTGCTTTTTGACCTTTCCTTAGGATAAAATAAAAAGTCGGTGGCGACTCTTGCTAAACCGAAACATTTGTGAACACAAATGCAAAATCCCAAGTCAGTTCTCCCACCGTATCACAACTACCCTTAATTGCTTTTTGAGTAGTGTATTAGATATCATATTCAGTGAGTATCATATGCCAACGGGATACCCTGCCTGTAAGACCTGGCTTCTCGAAAATATACTTGATTGGATCCATTTTGGATATCAAGTAGGTGGTGTGAGTTAACATGTATTGCCTCAAACGTTTGGCGGCCCAGGCAAGCGCACAACAAGTCTTTTCCAGCAATGAGTACCTCGACTCGCATTCCGTAAACTTCTTACTCAAGTAGTAAATAGCCTTCTCTTTCTTCCCTGTCTTGTCGTGCTGACCGAGGACACAACCCATTGAGCTCTCCAACATAGTTAGATACATGATTAGTGGCCTTCCTTCCACTGGCGGCATGAGTATCGGAGGTTCCTGCAAATACTCCTTTATTTTGTCAAAGTCCTTCTGACAATCCTCATTCCATTTCACTGTCTGACTTTTCTTCAACAACTTGAACAAAGGTTAACAGGTGGCTGTGAGATGAGAAATAAATCTATAAATGTAGTTTAACCTTCCCAAGAAACCACATACTTCGTTCTCTGTCCTTGGTTCAGGCATTTCCTGTATCGCTTTTACTTTGGCCTGGTCCACCTCGATACCTTTTTCACTTACAATAAAACCCAATTGCTTGTCGGATCTCACCCCAAAGGTGCACTTATTCGGATTCAACCTCAGCAAGAACTGCCTCAGTCTCTCGAACAATTTTTCCAGATGAACAAGATTTTCCTCTTCCGTGTCAGACTTAGCAATCATATCATCCACATATACCTCAATGTCTTTGTGAATCAAATCATGAAAGAGAGTGACCATGGCGCGCTGATATGTTGCCCCGACATTTTTCAAACCAAACGGCATCACTTTATAGCAAAAAGTTCCCCAAGGCGTGATAAATGTTGTCTTCTCCATATCCTCCGGAGCCATCTTAATTTAATTGTAACCCGAAAAACCATCCATGAACGAAAACACTTTGGAATGAGCAATATTATCGACCAACACATCAATATGCGGAAGAGGGAAGTCATCTTTAGGGCTAGCCCTATTCAAATCCCTATAATCCACGCACATCCTGACCTTACCATCCTTCTTGGGAACAGTCACAATATTTGCAATCCATGGCGGATAATTGATGACCTTTAAGAAATTCGCGTCCAAATGCTTCTGGACCTCCTCCTTGATCTTCTTGGACATCTCAGGATGAGTTCTTCGGAGCTTTAGCTTGACAGGAGAACAACCTTCTTTGAGCGGTAGTTGATGCACCACTATCTCTGTATCCAACCCAGGCATATCCTCATAAGACCAACCGAATATATCAGAATACTCACGGAGTAGCTCAATCAATCTTACCTTTACACTTTCTTCGAGATCTGCACCTATCTTGACTTCTCTTCTTACCTCTTATGTGCCAATATTCACCACCTCAATCGAATCCTGATTCGGTTGGATAACCTTCTCCTCTTGTTTTAACAATCTTGCTAATTCCTCAAGAATACCATAATCCTCATATGCTTCTTCTTTAGCTTGATAAATAGGAGTATCAAAGTCATAATGAGCCATAGCAGATTCATTATCAATATAATCGGTGGTGGAAATGCATCTGCATGAACGACATTTTGGCGTTTTTTAGTGACAGTGTGTGAAAAGAGAAATATTGCAATTCAAATAAAAAAGAAATGGAGCAAAATTTTGAATGCAAAAACATCCTTTATTTCATGATAAACTTTTTGAAAATAAACACGGTGGCCCTACACAAATGATCCACCATTCCTTGGGAAGAGCATAGGAATTATGATATGATAATAAAAGAAAACAAGAACATTACTCCTCAGCGCTTGAAACTTGGATAACATCCACATAAGTCCAATTGTTGAGTTTCTGGCCTGGAATACTCGTACGAATCCAATATTCGATATTGTAGCCATCAACCCTATCATCGCCAACTACATTGACGTGTCCTTATTGAGCAGCACAAGGACGAGAAAACTTCACAGGAGTAGATAAACTAGATGCTCTAGGAGTAGTACTCTGCTGACCTAGGCTAAAACCAAGACCAAATTTATTAAATTTTTTGGTAACGTCCATCACCTGACCCCAACCTTCGGGGTTTCCATTTTCAACCACAGCTCTCGCATCCTTAAGAGAAGACATAACAGTTTCAGGCTTCCTTTTCTGCTCTGGAGGAGGAAAATTGACAACATGAACTGTCTCAAACGCCTGAAACGGAGTCTTGTGTATCTCGCCTTCAACTTCGACATAGCAGAATGATGTCAAATGACTCACGAAGTACTCTTCCACGCCACACACAGTTATCACCTTTCCTAATGCAGGATACTAGAGTTTATGATGAAGAGTAGAAGTGACTGCCCCTGCCTTATGAATCCACGGCCGCCCCAATAAACAACAATAAGCTGGCTGTATATCCATAAAAAAATGTAGCCGTGAAGGTGCAAGGACCGACCTTGATTGGTAACTCCACCTCCCTAAATACTGACCTTCGAGACCCATCAAACGCCTTCACCATCAAATCACTAGGGTGCAGCTCCAGTCCAGAATAATCAATTTTCATCAATGCTGACTTAGGCAATACATTCAAACACGACCTTGTGTCCACCAAAACCCGGGATAAAGTAGTTCCTCTGCACTCCATTGAAATATGAAACACTTTGTTATGGTCTCGCCCCTCCGGAGGAAGATCAAAATCTGTGAAGCCCAGACCGTTCCCGGCAGATATGTTAGCACAAACATTCTCAAACTAATTGACTGCTATCTCATGTGGCACGAACGCATTCTTTAACAACTTCATCAAAGCATTTATGTGAGGTTATGAATAAATCAACAGAGACAAGATAGACATCTTAGAAGGAGTATGGCTCAGATGATCAATTATACTATAATCACTTCTTCTGATAATTTGCATTAACTCTTCAACCTCATCGGGAACTGAAGTAGCTTCTGTTATCGAAATTGGTTGAGTCACATTGGCTGGCATAACCCTTGGATTACCAATCACCGCCTATTGTTTTCCTTTTTCTCTTGCAGAAGCATCTTACACATTGGAAGGACCAAATACTCTCCCTCTTCTAGTCATTCGACCCACACCAGAAAAATTATGAACTTCCCCTTCATTACCTTCAACACGTTCTTCCTCAGGCACACGAGTACTTACCTCCTGATTCACCCCATGGTAATAAACATCAGCACCATAATGCCATGGGATGGCCTTCTCGCTGGTATACAGCATGGGACCAGGTACCGTAATCATCAAAGGAGGTTCTCTAAATGGGGTAGGAATGCGCACATGGGTGTAAGGAATAGATACCACAACAACATCTTCTTCGGTAACCTTACGGAAGCTCGGTTTTCTATCGAACTGCAGGGAACCCTCCTTTATCAACAACTGGATATCGACTTTTAAATCATCACAGCCCTTCGGCTGCTCTCTACACTTGGCACACTATGAAGTACAACCCGGGAAAATAGAATTGTCAAGAAAATACCTCTTAACATACCACAATGGAGTAGTTACTTATTCCACATTCATGATTAAATTCAACACCTCACCATTATCATCAATCATATTAACAACACCCCCTCCATGCCTAGGCATTGGGCTCTGAGTAACATTCGGACCAGTCACTGGAGTAAACTCAATTTCCTTAGTGTTGTACCCCAAAATTTTCCCTCTCATTTTTCAAGACTTTTCTCACAAGATTTCTTTGACTCAAGACTGGATTAGGGTTTGGTCAGCTCAAGGCATCTCATCATGCACTAATGACCCAAAATTAGGGTTTGAGGTTGCACAATGATTTTTGGACTATCAATGCTTCATATGACTTTCAAGCATCATTATGGACCCCTAAGATCACTCATGACAAGTTTCAAGCCTTGAACCATATTTTTGATCAGTCAATTGGACAATTGACCTAAAATTCAACTGTATTGGGGAAAAAGTCAACCATGGCCAATTTACAGTCAAACTTCATAATTTTTTATCCACATCAACATTTTAAACTTATATGTATCATTTAATCAAGTTTGGATCACAATTCCTCAAGAAATTTGCTCAAATCACCAAAAGGGCAAAATGGTCAAAATTAGGGTTTTTGACTTAGGAAGGGCAATTTCTGATTTTTAACCTAGCAAATGACCAATTGAGTTAAAACATGATTTAAAGGATTGAATTGCATCATCTTGACCTAATTACATGGCTCTAAACATTTCAATTTCATTGGATTGACAGATGGAATTTGCAGTCAACTGATCAAAAGTCAACTGTATACTGAAAAGTCAAACTTTGACTTTTTGGTCAAAATCAAGTGCCAAGGGTCATAATTCATAAAAACATGTGAAAATGTGAAACTTGTTCATCAAGAAATTCAAGTTTGAAGATTAGGGTTTGAATTTGAAATTTTTCTTAACTTAGAAAATTTTCTAAGTATAGAAAATTTCTTATTTTTTCTCAACTTTAGGCCATTTTATCACCATGATGCATAATGATTCAAAGAAAGTTCCCAACATAAAAGTTGTAGACCTACATGAAATATACAAGTTTGCTTCACACACTTTTCCCTAAATATTCTTGGATCTAAAGATATGAATTTATGAATACATGGTCATGAACTAAATAACTTAGTGAAAATTTGCCCTAATTTAGGCAGGTTTTGGACCCAACTTCATGACAATTTTTCACCTATTTCCAAGAGTTATCTCAAAATTAATTTCAAATATGAGTTATAGATCACATTGCAAGCTTTCAAAAATGTCCAAGAAATCCTCAAGATCATTTTTGAGTAGGGAGAATCGAAGAGATGAAGTTGGCATTTTCTCACTTTTTGTCCAAGCCATTTCATGAAGAACAAAGTTGCAATCAGTACCTATGCTGCCTAATCCATGCTTTATAGGTCCCAAAATTGTTCCTCACTCCTTAATTTAATGCTTACTCAGTTGACAAAGCTTTGATCCAAGCCCTAGAGCCATTACCCAAGTTGCAATTCCATAAATGGCATAAAGTGACCATTGCCATTTTGAAAAAGCACAACTTTTGCCACTTTCCAATTCTTGAGCATTGGACCTGTCTCCATTGTACATATAAGTTTTACATCCCTAAATCATGTTTTGCAAGTTTATACCAACCCTAAAGAAAGCAAGTACAAGCATGGTAAGCCTTGTCCCTTCACTTTGCTTCAAAAGCAAGAAAGGTTGCAAAAAGGCTAGAATTGGCACAACTGTTAGAGGGTTGACATGAAACCAATTCCATACTAATATACAAACATAATACAACACAAGACACGATTAGTTAAGTCCTGAAATACTCCCAAGCACAAAAACACCGGAAAACTGTCAAAACATGCAGTTTTGGCATAAGCATACCCATCTTCCAGTTGGCTCGTGCGTTTCAAGTCTTGATCATTAAAACATCTTACCTACTTGATATCAAACCAATCCAGACCTTCATCCATGTTGTGTAACCACTTCTCCATCATCTGCCATTGTTTCCTTCAAAGCTTGTAGTTTGACTTGGCCAAGGAGTTTCAGGAACTTTCAGAGCAAGACAAGGGTGGGAATACATTCAGGGAAGTTCAAGGAAGCCCAAGCAAGCATCAAGCCTCCATCAAACTCACTCCAGTTCCATCCATGATTCCAACTGAAGTAGGTAAAATCTAAACTTCTATCTCCTTGTACAGGAAACCATTGGCCATGATTTGTGAATAAATAATGTAGCTTTCATTGCAACGAAATTGTACATACCTTTATCTTGCATTTTTTTACTTGAGCTGAAAGAACTTAGAACTTGAAATTTCTGAAAATATTAGGTTTAAATTTAGGGATGTTAAAATTCTCTCTGACCTTTTATTGTTAGTTCACATAACTTATGTGGTTAGAATCGTGAGATCAAGTACTATAACTTTCATGTTATGAGTTTTCATTTTCATGGAAGAATGAGAGAGTTACAGGATGTCTGGCCAAGCTTGGGGAAGAAGATGAAGTACAGGGCAAGGACTTGTTACATGTTATCTTATTTTTGCTTCACTTAAGACAATGGATGTATAGCCACCCCAGTGGCAAAGTAGCGCGCTAGTGAGACCCATGTCCTGGGTTTGAACCTGGGCGCTACTTTTTTGTTCCATATTTTTCCATTTTTTCCAGTTTTTGCTTTGTGCAGGTTTGGGCCTCCATACTTTGGCCATAGTTCCTTTTGCTAACACATTGCTGCCAGTTTTGCTACATCACCCCCCTGGCCCATTATTTTCCATACATTTTTATTTTAATTTATTTTTGTTTTCATTAATATTTTTTTAATGTATAAAAACCCAAAAAATATAAATTTTATAATATTGCATTTTTATTTTATTTTAGTTTATTTTTCATATAAAAATATATTTTATTTTTAAATATATATTATATATTTCCTTAATAAACTTGTAAAATACAATTAAAACATGTTTAGTTTAATTTATTTTTCATTTCATACTTATAAATATTTATTTTTGTATATATAACAATTTTTGTATTTTTATACAATATTATTTATTATTTTAATACAAAAATACATAAAAAAATAGTATATAAGAACCTTATTTTCTTAAAAAAAATAGAAATTAGGGTTAAAACCTCCCTTATAAAAAAATTATTAATTTCTTTTTCCTTATAAATTTTAGGTTTGGATTAAAATTTCTTTTACATAAAAATAAAACAAAGAAAATCTTTTCTTACATGTACATTATATTGCATACTTAAATATTTTATTTTATTTATTCTAATTCGTACAAATTTGATTTGGTTGTAATAATTTATTTAGGTTTATATTCTTGCAAATCCCCATTCAAATTTGTATTCCCCCCTCCCATAAAAATGTTGTAATAGCCTAATAATATTTACATTATGCAATTTATCGCTATACATGCCATGATTAGTAATTAGAGTTTGTATGATAAGATCAAAACAAAGCAAAATAGAAAACCCTAAATACAAGATAAAACCAAAGCATTAAAATGATACACTTGCACACAAGCATCCTTAGGGTTTCTCCACTTGATTGCCTTATACAAAAAATGGCCATATTACGCATGCGAAGTATCTTGGTAAAACAAACAAATATAAGATCGTAGTCCCTCGATGACGCTATTCAAAAGTTGTCTTACAAAATGATCTTGGTCCCTCAAAATGCTAAGATACTTTGCAAACATTTCTAATCATGGTTATGCGATGACCCACGCCCTTCCCGTTTACATCCAAAGATAGGGTTGCTTATCAAATCAATGGTAAGACGACAATGTCAAAGGAATAGAAAATACATAAGAAAGACATTTGAGTAGGTAGATTACTTCTAGTTACTTGCTCCATGTCCAACAACTATCCTTGCTCTTTTCAAAACAAACACACACATTTCAAAAACATCTTACAATCATTGAAAACATTTTCAAAAAAGATAAACATTATTGTATACATTCTTACGAACGAGAATCATTACAAAGATTCCCTAAACGAATGGCCTCTTTTACAAAATACTTTCAAAACCACACCAAGCACATTTTCAAACAACAAAAGCAAGTGATCTAAGCAAGTAACTAAGAGCCCATGGAAAACCATGGATGAAAAGGGTGCTAATACCTTCCCTTTTCATAATCTTCCCCCCAAACTCAAGAAAACATCTCAAAGGTCTTTCCTGTGCTTTTTCACCTTTCCTTTTGGATAAAAGAAAAGTATGTGGCGAATCTTGCTAACCGCAACATTTTAGGATAAAACGCAAAACCCTCAAGTCAGTTCTCCCACCGTACCACAGAACCGGCGAATCTGCTGGGGACTCTGTAAAAGTGGGTTTACCTTAGGGTTATATCATATTTATTTGCTTACATTTGTTTGACTTGTTTGCTTTACATTATGGTTCTTTGTTTGGGTTTGAATCCTTCACCCGGATTTGGGAAACATTATAGGTAAATAACAATACGTTGTGGAAACTGTGCAGGGTATACCGATATGGTCTAAGCAATAGCTATGTTAGTGTGACATATTTGTGGGTACCGGTAGCCTTTGAGTTAATCAAAGAGAATACGGGGCCATTGAGTGATGTCATGAAGCACTAATGAACTTCTAGAACCCTTTACTTGACCAACTTGGCCTTTAGGATGTAGTGAGATAACCGGTTTTGGTGCAGTCCAAAGTTGGTAGATACTCGATACTACACTCATTGAGGTTTGGTTTCTTGGGATATTTCAGTCTCCATTAAAGAGGCTTGAGCTGAAACAATGACCAAGGAAACAATCCAATGATATTGAGCTCCTTAGAACCCGGTTACTATTGTTAGAACAGGTTGAGCCAATTAAACTTCAAGAGGGTACTTACCTATAAAACCCCATGCAAGCCTAAACTAAGGACTTGTTTTATTTTCTTGTATATGCATACTTGAACATAACATCATGGACATCATGAACATCATATACATTCACTAACCATTTCAAGGATTTTAGAGATTCATCTTTCTTCTTGTTTTGTAGGATATGGATTCACTGCGCAGGAAAACTATCCAAATCAACCTTGTAAGAATTCCTCCCCAACTCAAGGAGCTAGATTCAAGGATCCCTGAGAACTCTCCATTCACCAAGAGGCATGGTCGTCTACTCAACTTGGTCACCTCTAACACAGAGGAGGATATGATGATGGTTCTCTTCCAGTTCTTTGACCCTTTGCATAATTGCTTCACATTTCCTGACTATCAACTTGTGCCTACTTTGGAAGGATTATCTCAACTCTTGAGGATTCCTATTCTCAATCAACTACCTTTCAACGGTACGGAAATAGATCCAAAGCCAAAAGAGATTGCTCAAGCCCTGCACTTGCACTCATCTGATGTCACAACTCATTGGGAAACTAGAAGTGGTGTCAAAGGCTTCTTAGCAAAGTTTCTGTTTGAGAAGGCCTAAAGCTAGTGGAATTCCATAGACTTGCAAGCTTTTGAGGAGATTGTGGCTCTTCTTATCTATGGAATGGTCTTTTTTTCCAATCCTGACCAACTCATAGATCTGAGTGCCGTCAAAATCTTCATGTCACGCAATCCGGTGCCTACATTACTAGGGGATATCTTACACTCTTTTCACACTCGTACAATGAGGAAAAGAGGTGTCCTTATGTGTTGCACTCCCCTCCTTGCAATATGATTTATATCTCATCTTCCCCAATCAGTCTTAAAGAATGAGCAAGGATTAAGGTGGTGACAAAGGTTAATGATGCTCAAACATTCAGATATTCATTGGTTCTCACGATCCAAAGAGAATGTTATCATTATTAACCGTTGTGGGGAATTCCCTAATTTCCCTCTACTTGGCATTAGGGGAGGCATCACCTACAACCCATGCTTAGCTCTAATACAGTTTGGGTATGCCCGAAGGGATGTCCCTCATGAGATGCTGATTCAAGGCTTGGTATTCGACTACGACAACGATAATCAAGGACTTCGCCAGAGATTCATTCGAGCATGGAGGATGCTAAACAAGGTGGATAACAAGACTTTGGGAAACAATAATTCCATCCCTCTTGAGCCTTACCTCAGATGGGTACAAACCTGCGCTCAAAGTCTTATGATGCCTTATCCTTCCATTCTCCCAGTGATTATTGAGCCTGTTAAGGAAGGAGAAGTTCCATACACTATCCTACATCCTGACATGCCCACATCTCTTGAAGACCTACAAAGGGATTGGATACAACTCAAAGGAGAGCAAGATACTTTTGAAGCCCAATTCTACGCAAGCGAGAAGAAGGTTTTGGAACTTACTAGGCTATTTCATGAGGAGTAGACTCTAAATTCCTACATAGCACCAAAGAGGTTGCGCACTACTTTTTTATCTTAGAGTGTTGTATTATTTTGTCCAAGGGGTATTGATGTACTCAAACTCTGTTTTATTAATATAACGTGTGTTTCTTTTTGTTTAAAACAAATTTGAATTTTTAAATCCTTGAAAGCATTGCATGTATACATATCATTCATCATAACATAAACAGGTCTTTTGCAACGAGTTTCCTCATCTCTCTACTGTTTATTTCAATAAGATAGATCTCGAACAGACGGTCAAAGATCTTCAAGCTCAAAACATGCAGTCTCAACAGTTACTCATGACCCTAGCCAAGGGGAAAGATAAGTTGAAGACTCTGTTAGATGAAGAAAGAAGAAAACAAAGAAGGCCACTGGGGTTTTGAACATGGGGAGAAGATTTCAGGGACAGACTAGAAGAACCTTGAATTTTGCAACCACCTCCGGGGAAGGAGAAGGAAAAGGAAAAGAAACAGCAGTTTCGTCAGAATCTAAAGAGGAGGAAGAAGAGGAAGACTACTCCGACGAACAGTACCCTCCGACTGATTATAAGTACAGACATCTTAAAGAGCGTTTAAGCGCTATGGAAATAGAAAGGGTACCAGGTCTAGACTTTGAAGAAATGGGGCTAGTGTCGGGAATTGTGATCCCACCAAAGTTCAAAGTGCCATTGTTTGCAAAATATGATGGGGTATCATGTCCTAAAATGCACCTCCGATCATACGTGAGAAAGATTCAGCCGCACTCTGCTGATAAAGACCTGTGGGCGCATTTTTTCCAAGATAGTTTATCCAAAACACAACTCGATTGGTTTTACCAATTGGAAAGGGCCGATCTCCATAACTAGGAAGATCTTGCCGCAACTTTCTATAAACAATACCAGTATAATGCAGATTTGGCGCCTATCCGTACTCAACTTCAGAGTATGGCTATGGCTTCAAATGAGGGTTTCAAAGATTACACGCAGAAATGGAGAGATCTAGCTGGGAGAGTGCAACCCCCTCTGTCTGAGAGGGAGTTGGTGGATATGTTCTTAGGCACTCTATCGGGCCCTTTCTTCAACCATTTGATTGGGATCTCATCTGCTGGATTTACTGAGTTAATACTAACCGGAGAGAGGGTGGAAACTGGCATAAAAAGTGGAAAGATTTAGAAGGATTCATATGCCTCTACAGCTGTGAGAAAGCATTTCACCGGGAAGAAGGAGGTATCTGCTGTTTATCCACAAAGGAACCAAGGGAGAGCTGAGCGCCGACCAATGGTAGGGGCCGTTATGATCCCAAAGCCTACATCTGATCAACCAAGGAGTAACCAACCAAGGGTGGAAAGGCCAGTCCGACAATTCACCAGAATTAATATGACTCTAGCCCAGGTCTTACCATATCTTCTAAAATCTAATCTGGCAACTTTAAAAGAAGCTCCAAAGAATCCCAACATAGCGTCCCCTCATTATCACCCAAATTCCAGATGCGCATATCATTCCGAAAGTCCGGGTCATGACACTAACAACTGTTGGGCTTTGAAAAACAAAATTCAAGACCTTATAGATGCAAAAGGAATTGAGTTTGATGCGCCCGAGAAACCAAACGTCATTTCCGCTCCTATGCCTAGGCATGGTCACAACACCAATGCTATCGAGGAAGATTTGTTTGTTGCTACAGTGGGTGAACTCTTGACTCCACTCCCAATCATTAAGATAAACTTGTTGAAAGCTGGTATATTTCCATGTTGTAATGAAGACTTCCATCTTTTCTTATCCTCACCAACTCTTTGCCCTCTGTTTAGGACAGGCATTCAACACTTGATAGACAACCAAGAGATTTTGTTTGAAAATGCTCTTGTTTCACCTATTCCTGTTGAAGACGTTTCAATCATAACCATCTCCGCCAATCCTTCCAGGGTCCCCAAAAGACCCGTTAGGATTACATCGGTTCCAAAGACTACTCCCCTTATAATTATAATGCTCGGGCCGGTCCTGTACGAATCAGACAAAACAGTACCGTGGAATTACGGTAGAGACATCTACTACCATGGTATTAAACTAGATGGGCTGACCTCCGAAGAAGTGAGCTCCAAAGAAGAAGATTCTGACATTAGCAATATTGCCGGAACTAGTAAGATCACCCTTAGCGGTAGAATATTCTCTCCAGAGATTGCCCCTCCAAAGGTAGTTTTTGGACCCGTGGTTGTTCTGAAGATTACCTCTGTACCAATAATCATATATGCATGTGCTCCTACTGGAAAAGACGACACAACCCCTGCTGTTATCCCCACCAACACTTCTACTGCTGAAATTCGAGGAAAAAGTATTCAAGAAGAGCCTGTCCGGACGAAGGCTCAGCCGCTGACTATCCACGAAACCTCCAAGAAAGAAATGGAGGAGATCCTGAGGATAATAAAGAAGAGTGACTATGACGTGGTTGAACAGTTGGGGAAAACTCCCTCCAAGATCTCCATGCTAGCATTACTGCTGTGTTCTGAGGCACATGCGAAAGCTTTGGTAAAATTTCTGAAGACAGCCCATGTGCCACAAGAGACGTCTGCTGACCAATTCCAAGATTGTGTGGCTAGTTTGACAACTGATAACGGCCTAGGCTTCTCTGATGCTGATTTGACACCAAGAGGGAGAAAGCACAACGAGGCATTACATGTCTCTGTGGAGTGTAGAGGAACGACTCTGGCCTATGTCTTGGTGGACACGGGCTCATCTTTGAATGTTTTACCGAAGAAAGCTCTTGACATATTGCATTGCGAAGGGCTGACATTGAAACCCAGTAACATAGTTGTGAGAGAATTTGATGGCTCAAAGAGGATGGTCCACGGGGAGGTGGACATCCCCATAAAGGTGGGAACTGATACTTTCAATTCAACCTTCTATGTAATGGACATTCGTCCCTCTTACTCATGTCTGTTAGGACGGCCCTGGATCCATAATGCCGGTGTTGTCACCTCCACACTACACCAGATGCTAAAATACCCGGTCCATGGAAAGATTATCACTGTCCACGGAGAGGAAGAGTACATGATTAGCCATCTAAATTCATTCTGTTATGTGGAATTAGATGGCGAGTTCATTGAAACTCCTTTCCAACATTTCGAAGAAGTCTCTCAAGAGGTAGCAGTAACCAAGGTGGTACCCTAGATCCCCACGATCACAAGATCTACGCTTTGGATGTCATCTCTAAAGGACGCCAAGGCAGTAGTAGAGGAGGCTGGATGCACCATCTGGGGGCAGCTTCCATACATTTCGTATAAATCTGACAAGTTTGGCTTAGGGTTTACTTGAAATGCTCAGAAGGTTAGGCCCCGCGCCCGTGCTGGAGGGCCACCTCTGAAGATTAGAAACCGAGAGGTCAACACAGTGGAAGATGGTGAAGAAGATGGCAGCTTGGAAGATTGGATATTTCCTACTGTCAACGAAGGACTTCGAAATTGGGAAGCCATAGACTTTGTCCCAATAACTTTCATCTCTCAGTAATTTATCTTTTACATTTTCTGTTGGACTTGTAATATTCACAAACAATTCGCACATTAAAAACCTTGTGTCTTACCCGAGGCACAATGGTCCATTTGTAAGGGTTTTTATTTCCCCTTCATATGACATTCAATGAATCATGGGCGTTTTTCCACATACAAACCTTTTGTGCTCATTGTATTTCTTTTACATTTTATTGTTTAAAGATGCGTATACCCTTACACACACCCACACTCACAAATGCAGGTACCCCTCCATTCCGGGTCCCATGGGTAACGATACTTCTATGGCCTTTAATGACTCTGAAGATCTAATCTACCAATCCGAATACGAAGGTGAGGAAGATTGGAAAGTACCAGGGGAATTGGCCAGACTACTATAACAAGAGGAAAGAGCTATTCATCCTCATGAGGAACCGTTGGATACAATCAACTTGGGTACCGAGGAAGATAAAGAGGAAATCAAGGTGGGGGCCAACCTAGAGCCGAGTGTCAAGAAGCGTCTAATTCAGCTATTGCATGATTATGTTGAGATCTTTACTTGGTCATACGAAGACATGCCAGGACTTGATACAGACATCGTGGTACATCGTCTTCCCACAAGAGAAGACTGTCCACCAGTGAAATAAAAAGTCGGCCGTATGTGACCTGACATGTCAGAGAAGATCAAAGCGGAAGTCATGAAACAGTTCAATGTTGGATTCTTGGCTGTCACTTCCTATCCTCAATGGGTTGCCAACATTGTTCTTGTGCCTAAAAAGGACGGCAAAGTACGAATGTGCGTGGATTATAGAGATTTAAATAGGGCCAGCCCTAAATATGATTTTCCACTTCCCCACATCGTTATCTTGGTTGACAATACATCCCAGCACAAAGTATTTTCCTTCATGGACAGATTCTCAGGTTATAACCAAATCAAAATGGCACCTGAGGACATGGAGAAAACTACATTTTTCACACAGTGGGGCACCTTCTGCTACAAAGTGATGCCATTCGGACTGAAGAATGTTGGGGAAACCTATCAATGCGCCATGGTAGCCTTATTTCATGATATGATACATCATGAGATAGAGGTATATGTAGATGACATGATAGCCCGATCACAAACTGAAGAGGAGCACCTTGATCACTTGCAAAAGTTGTTTGAGAGATTGAAGGAGTACAAACTAAGGTTGAATCCAAACAAGTGTACATTCAGAGTCCAGTCCAGTAAACTCTTAGGCTTCGTTGTCAGTAACAAAGGCATTGAGGTTGATCCTGCCAAGGTTAAAGCGATACAAGAAATGCCTGCTCCTCGTACTGAGAAAGAAGTCAGGATTCTTGGGACGCTAGAACTATATTTCCAGATTCATTTCTCACCTGATAACTACTTGTGAGCCAATCTTCAATGTATTGAAGAAAGATCAAGTAGTTAGATGGAACAACGAATGCAAGATTGCTTTTAAGAAGATCAAAGAGTACTTACAAGAGCCTCCTATTTTGATGCCACCAGTCGAGGGAAGACCACTGATCATGTATCTGACTGTTTTAGAGAACTCAATGGGGTGTGTATTGGGGCAGCATGACGAGTCTGGCCGAAAAGAGCACGCTATTTACTACCTGAGCAAAAAGTTTACCGACTGTGAAACCAGATATTCACTGCTCGAGAAAACTTGATGCGCTCTGGCATGGGTTGCTCGCCGGCTAAGACAATATATGTTGACTCATACTACTTTGTTGATATCTAAGATGGATCCAATAAAGTACATCTTCGAAAAGCATGCTCTGTCTGGGAGGATATCTAGATGGCAGATGATCCTAACAGAATATAACATACAATACACTACCCAGAAAGCCATAAAGGGCAGTGTGCTAGCTGATCATATTGCTCACTAAGCTGTAGAAGATTATCAGTCCATGAAGTTTGAATTCCCGGATGAAGACATCATGACATTAGACAACTGTGAAGAAATCAGGCCATATGACGGAGCTGAACAAGGATCCCGATGGACCCTGTTCTTTGATGGGGCATCCAATGCACTTGGTATTGGTATCGGCGCTGTACTCATATCTCTAGAAGGGTGTCACACTCCCTTTACTGCCAGACTTTGCTTAAATTGTACGAAAAACATGGCGGAATACGAAGCATGCATCTTTGGTCTTAAGGCTGCCATAGACATGGGAATCAAATCCTTAGATGTGTTTGGAGATTCAGCTTTGGTCATCAGTCAGATCAAAGGAGAATGGGATACTAAGCACCCAAACCTTATCCCTTACAAAGAACATGTTTTGACATTGCCACCACATTTTGAACAGATTACCTTCGAGCATTTCTCGCGAGAAGAAAATCAGCTAGCAGATGCTCTAGCCACAATGTCATTTATGTTTAAACTTAATTGGGATAAATAGGCTCCTCAGATCACCATCGAATGAATGGATGAACCAACACACTGTCACGAGATTAATACTAAAGAAGTAGTGGACCAGCCTTGGTTTCATGAAGTCAAGAGGTATCTCGAGGCTCAAGAATATCCAGAAGGAGCTTCAATCAATGATAAGAAGTTCCTAAGGAGATTCTCTGCTAAGTTCTTCCTGAGTAATGGCATTCTGTACAAACGCAATCATGACTCCATTCTGCTCTAGTGTGTGGATAAGATTGAGGTTGAAGAGATCATGGCTGAATTACATGAAGGTACCTTTGGCACTCACTCCAGTGGGCATACGATGGCGAAGAAAATCCTACGGGCAGGCTATTATTGGTCTACCATGGAAGCAGACTGCTATCAACACTCCCGAACCTGTCATAAGTGTCAAATTTATGCGGACAAAGTGCACGTACCTCTGAATCCTATGAATGTCTTGACGGCTCCTTGGCCCTTTGTTATGTGGGGAATCGATATGATTGGGAAGATCAAGCCTACATCCTCCAATGGACACTGCTTCATTCTAGTGTCCATTGATTATTTTACAAAATGGGTCGAAGCAGCTTCCTTCGCATCCGTTATTAAGAATGTTGTTGCCCGCTTCATCAAGCAGAATCTCATTTACTGGTACGGTATCTCAGAAAGGATCATCACTGATAATGGTACAAACCTTAACAATACTATGATCACCGACTTGTGCGAGCAGTTCAAGATTCAGCATCACAATTCATCCCCCTATCGGCCAAAGATGAATGGTGTCGTTGAAGCTGCGAATAAAAACATTAAAAAGATCATACATAAAATGAAAGTCACCTACAAGAACTAGCATGAAATGCTACCGTTTGCTCTCCACGGGTATCGTACCACGACTCACACGTCAACTGGGGAAACACCATATTCTTTGGTTTATGGCATGGAGGTTGTCTTGCCTATTGAGGTTCAGATCCCCTCTTTGAGAATTATGAAGGACGCAGGTTTAAATGAAGACGATTGGATCCAGACTCGACTTGATCAACTAAACTTAATTGATGAAAAGAGACTTACTGCTTTTTGCCATGGTCAGATGTATCAAAAACGGATGATCAAGGCTTTCAACAAGAAAGTCAGAAGCCAAGTATATCAAGTTGGAGATCTAGTGATCAAACGCATTATCTTACCACAAAGTGATCTGATAACGAGAAAACATATCGTATAATTACCATGCTTTTTACCGATTTTATATTTCATTAAGTCGTCTAACCCCCGATTATTCCGAGATTATTTGTCTTTTTTACAGGTATAACACTTGTTGACTCAAACCGATGGAAAAGGACAACATGAAGAAGGCTAGACGATAAACAAAGAGAAAAAGAATAAAAAATACAAAGTTTGGACTTCTGGAATAGTGACGGTCGTCACGTCCCTGTGACGGGCGTAACACCCCCCAACATAAGGAGACGCTCGTCACACACCACTGACGAGCGTAAGGCACTACTTCAGCGTGTGACAACCGTCACCCACCTGTGACGACCATCACGCGCGTGAAGGTGGACGTTATGCATGGATTGAGACGTGGGCGTGAAGGGCAGACTCGTTCTCCCTTTTTCTACTGAGTCCCCTATCTTCTTGCCACCACTATTAGTGCTCATATATTTTCTCCATGAAAGACTTCATCAAGAATTCAAAAACTACTGATTTTTCCTATGCTATATATATGTGTACCAGTGCACAGTTCAAGGGTCGAAGAAATTTACTCAGCACAAATATTATTTTATTTTACAGTTATTTTCCAATTTGCTTGTTTTGGAATTCTGTTTTCATTTTCTTGTAATTTTCATTCAAAGCCTTAGTTTCTAGTTTTAAGTGTTAATTCTTCTTTCAAGAATTAACACGAATCATTTACTGCAAGTCAAGCTCGAAGATTGGATTACTATATTACCTCAAGATTACCATAGCAACTTTGATTCCAGGTTTTTTATATTGCAATTATTATTCATTCAGTTTTTATAATATGCCAATTATTTCCATGAATTATATTTTGAACTGTATTGCTGTTAAGTTAATTATGTCCGGCTAAATTATTAATACCGGTATGTGACCGTAAGAACTGAAAGAATTCAATGATACCTTGGCCAAAAATATTTATAAAAAAATTTCTGGTTTCCAATTTCCAAGATTAATTTAACTTTTCTTGTCACGAGAGTGAGAGATTAATTAACACGATTTTGCCACGAGAGTGGGAAATTTATTAAGGCAAGAACCTGCATGCGAGAGCTGGGGTTCAACCCAGATAGTGGTAACGAAGCATTGATTTTTAAATACACGAGAGTGTTTTAATAAATTAATTAAATTCAAATTGTTTTCAAAAAGTGTTATTAAATTTAAAGTGCATCCACTAGGTTTAGTAGCATGACTTATTTCATAAACACGAGAGTGTATGTCTCAGGTTTTTAAACAATTAGCTTTTACCGAAATACTTTATAGGCCAAGCGATTCACCGAATTCCCTAAGTCCGATTATCACATACCGGTATAATTAGTACTATTACTTTTAATTAAAATATCTCCCCCAAAAATCGAATATTCATCGCTTAGTTAGACAAACTGTAGAATTAGATCGTATGTAATTGATCCTCAGTCTCTGTGGGTTCGATAATCTTTTAAAACTAGAACGACTGAACTGTATACTTGCAGTTAGTATCCCGACAGACTTATAAAGTCCCGACCAAGTTTTTGGCGCCGTTGCCGGGGAGATCGAAACCGAAAAACTTCTTAGTGTGTTAAGGAAATATCCAACCGCGTTAGGCTATAATATCTCAGACCTCAAAGGAATAAGCCCTTCTCTCTGTATGCACCGCATTATGCTGAAGGAGGATTGCAAGACTTCTAGACAACATCAAAGATGAATAAATCCTATCCTAAGTGAAGTCGTTAAGAAAGAAGTGCAAAAACTTCTAGAGGCAGGCATCATCTACCCAATATCAGATAGCAACTGGGTCAGTCCAGTTCACGTGGTGCCTAAAGGAGGTGTTACAGTTATAACGAATACAAAAGGCGAATCGGTAGCACAACATACGCAAACAGGATGGAGAATGTGTATCGATTATAGAAAATTAAATAAAGCTACGCGCAAAGACCATTTCCCATTGCCATTCATTGATCAAATGCTCGAGCGTTTAGCCAAACATTCCAATTTCTACTATCTTGATGGATACTCAGGATTCTTTCAAATTCCCATTCATCCTGGTGATCAAGAGAAAACTACGTTCACATGTCCCTATGGTACCTTTGCATACCGGAGAATGCCATTTGGACTATGTAATGCACCTGCAACTTTCCAACGATGCATGATGGCGATCTTCGCAGATTTTTTAGACGGAATCATGGAAGTATTCATGGACGATTTCTCTGTCTGTGGAAAGAGTTTCGACGGATGTTTAACAAATCTTGAATTAGTACTGAAACGCTGTGTTAATGTCAACCTAGTGCTCAACTGGGAAAAATGTCACTTCATGGTGAGACAAGGAATTGTTTTGGGTCACATTGTATCAAACAGAGGTATTGAAGTCGACAAAGCAAAGATCGAAATTATCAAAAACCTTTAACCACCCAAAACAGTTAGAGAAATAAGAAGCTTTCTAGGACACGCGGGTTTTTATCGACGTTTCATAAAAGATTTCTCTAAAATCACCAAGCCACTAACTGAACTATTAATGAAAGAGGCTGAGTTTATTTTCGACGATAAGTGCTTGAACGCATTCGAGACACTAAAAGAGGCCTTAATATCGACACCTATTATGCAACCTCCTGATTGGAATTTACCATTTGAAATAATGTGCGATACGAGCGATTATGTTGTAGGTGTAGTCCTAGGACAACGCAAAGAAAAGAAGCTTCACGCTATCTACTACGCAAGCAGAACACTTGATCCCGCACAGATGATTTACGCCACTACGGAGAAGGAACTCTTAGTTGTGGTATTCGCATTGGACAAATTTCGTTCCTACTTAGTAGGCGCTAAAATCATTATTTATACGAATCATGCTGCGATCCGATACTTACTAAGCAAGAAGGACGCCAAACCGCGATTACTCAGATGGATCTTACTCCTACAAGAGTTTGACTTAGAAATAAAAGTCAAAAGAGGAACTGAAAACGTGGTAGCTGACCATTTATCGAGATTAGATGGAATCCAAACCGAGAGTGTTCCCATAAACAAAGATTTCCCTTATGAACGCCTCATTGCCAAGCTAGAGACAAACCCTACCGACAGTTTAGATCCACATAATGAAACTTTCACAACTGCAGTAGTAAAATCCATTTGTACTAATACCACATTGCCATGGTACGCTGACTTCGTCAACTATTTAGCTGCCGGTGTTTTACCACCTGATTTGACGTACCAACAGCGGAAGAAATTTTTCCATGACCTTAAACACTACTTTTGGGATGAACCATTACTCTTTAAAAGAGGCGCCGATGGTATCTACCGTCGCTGCGTTCCCAATGATGAAATAAACGACGTCATTTCCCATTGCCATTCCGCCCCTTATGGTGGACACGCTAGTACATCGAAAACCTGTGCAAAAATACTTCAAGCTGGCTTCTTTTGGCCTACCTTATGGAAAGACGTCCACGTAGAAATTATGAACTGCGATAGATGTCAACGCACAGGAAATATATCTAGACGTGACGAAATGCCGCAAAAAGGAATCCTCGAAGTAGAAGTTTTCGATGTGTGGGGAATTGATTTCATGGTACCTTTCCCCGCATCTTTTGGAAATATATATATTTTGGTAGCCGTCGACTATGTATCAAAATGGATTGAAGCCATCGCCGCACCCACAAACGATACACGTGTGGTACTAAAACTATTCAAGAATATTATCTTCCCACGATTCGGTGTACCAAGACTAGTGATCAACGATGGTGGCTCCCATTTTATCTCTAGAATATTCGAAAGGCTACTTTCCAAATATGGCGTTAAACATCGCATAGCCACACCATACCATCTTCAAACAAGTGGACAAGTGGAAGTGTCAAATAGGGAGATCAAACAAATACTTGAGAAAACCGTAGCCACATCCAGAAAAGACTGGTCCTCCAAACTAAACGATGCTCTTTAGGCATATCGGACAACTTTCAAAACTCCTATCGGAACAACGTCGTTCAAGTTAGTTTATGGAAAATCTTGTCATTTGCCAGTAGAATTAGAACACAAAGCTTATTGGGCCATAAAAACCCTTAACTTAAACTATAAGAGTGCTGGCAAGAAACGAGTGTTAGATATCCATGAACTAGAAGAATTGCGTTTAGACGCTTATGAAAATGCTAAAATCTATAAAGAACAAACAAAAAAATGGCACGATAAGCGTATCTCGCAGAAAGAATTTAAGGAAGGAGACATCGTGCTCCTATTCAACTCTAGACTGAAACTTTTCCCGGGAAAATTACGTTCTAGATGGTCCGGACCGTTCGAAATTAACAAAGTTTTCCCAAGTGGTGCGATAGAAATTAAAGGTAGTACTATCGAACCATTCATAGTTAATGGCCAGCGCCTAAAGCACTATTTTAACATCGGAAATATCGACTATTCGGCTTATCTTCAGTTAAGTGAGCCGCCTACCCCAAATACCTAACTGAATAGGTATTTACTGTCGAACCGTCGACATAAGATAAAGGCGCTTCGTGGGAGGCAACCCATGTTTTTACTTTAATTATTTTTTCTGCTTTAACATTCTTTTATTTTTCTTTTCTTTTTCTTAATCTTTAAAACATTTTCATGATTGCATCTCTTACTCCTTTCTATCTTTTTCTTCTGTTTTTATTTCTCTCTTTCATCTTTCTTTTTCTTTTTTAATTTAACTTTGGCAATTTCCTAACCCGAAAATACTTACTTAATTTCCTTTTCTTTCAAACACTTATCAAATATTTTCACGGGGGTAGTTCTTTTACTTTCACATTTCGCGCTATGGATTGTGCAAACTTCATGAATGTCAAATTGCGAAGCCGACACCAAAGAAGACGGTTTGTAGACCTGGGTGAACGAGACATGTGTCCTACTATCTACACAGATGATCATGCTATGGCTGCCCTTGGCATTCGTGAGAGTGTCATGTACTTGCTGCATCAGATTGGTTGGGACACTGCTCCTATCCGTAGATGGTTCTGTACCTACAAAAGGCTGACTCTTGAGTTCCTAAGCACCCTGAGTTTCTTTCCAAATCATGGGATGGGATTCAAACGTGGGTTGATCACATTCATAATGTTTAATATGGATTACACTTATAACCTGCGGGAGTTTAGCTAGCTGCTTGGGTTCCCTTTTGGACCCGATGTTATCAGTATGACACAGGAGAACCTTTTGCCTGAATCTGATCTTAACTATTTCTGGGGAAGCATTGCTGGTAATAACCATCCTGAGCCGTAAGATCTGTACTCTGAATGCATTCATAACCCGGCTATCAGGTATTTCCACAAGATCATAGCCCACACTATCTTTGGCAAACAGCAAAATGTCACGTCTGTATCCCGCGATGAGCTGTTTATTATGTATTGTGCATCCCAGAACCGTCTGGTGAACGATGCAGCTTATATGCTCGCTAATATGGAGCGGATCATCCAGACTCCAAATGCACCGATCTTGTTGGGTGGGTTAGTTACCATGCTGTCTAATGCAATTGGACTCCGCCGGCCTATGCTCGATTCTGCTCCGCTTTATGGAATAAAACCGATGGACATTGCCTTTTGTTTCAACACTAGCATGATCGGAAACCTTGGACCAGATCAATTTGACCTGCTAGTTAATCATCAGATCGTCCACCATTCTAAGCTTCCGGACCCAATCACCAGTGTGCACAACCGAGATAACTGGCTGTTTGACCTTCACCATCCTGCTTCACCACCCTCCTCACCATCTACATTTGACATTTATGAGGTTCCAAACACTGCTAATGCTGATGAAGATCCTGCTACACCTCCAGGATACCTTGAGTTCCCTGATCCTTGGGAACAGCAGGATACTTCCGCTGAGACTGCGACCCAGGCTCCTGAGACTACTCCACCTCCACCTGTTGTTACCCTGGACTCCCTACATGAGGCAATTACGGACATGCAGGGCGAGCTGACTTCTCTCAGGGTGGACTTCATAACCTTCATGGACTTGGTGACTGATCAGTTGTACTACATGCATCAGCATATGTTTCCGCCTCCCCGTGGCCAGAGTTTCCATTGTTCTTCTTTTACTTCTCTCTTGCATTTTTACGTACAGTGAGGACACTGTTAAGTTTCAGTGTGGGAGGGATTTTTAGTTATTATTTCAACATTTTCATTTTCTATTTCTAGTTACTTTGAAACAATTTGTCATGAATTTAATCAATTAAAGTTTATTTTAATTTTCATTTATTTTCATTCCCAGTTTACTGTTTTATTTACTGTCTATGTTTATACGCAATATTTCTATTTCGTTATATACTCGTAACTAGTATTACAAAACTTTAATTATTAAAACACCTTTATATTTATAACTCTAATTAATTAAAATAATTAATTAAAATATTTCAAACAAACAATATATATATATATATATATATATATATATATATATATATATATATATATATATATATATATATATATATATATATATATATATATATATATATATATAAATTCTTCAAAAAAACCAATTACCAAGAAAATCATAAACACTTAAACTCCCCAACGGTCCTGTAACGTTCATCTTATTTATGACGCTGCCTGCGTTACGACCGTCACACCCTTGTGACGAGCGTAACGCGCCTCTTTACCTCATGACGAGCGTCACACCCTTGTGACGACCGTCACGCAAACAGAGACCACAACAGCTATTGCAGGGAACCGTTCCAACTTTCCCCTTCATAAACTCACTTCCTTCCTCCATTGTCACCATATCACACGAAAAACCACCCATTCACTCCATTTTTTCTTCTAATTTCTAAACTCCCAACACCAAATTACCATCTTTACAATCTCCCATTCTCACATTCCCAAATCAAATCCTACCTCCACCATGGAAAACAACCCACACGCTCGAGCCATCAATTTCAGAATCGGCGAACTAGGGGAGAATCAATGAGCAAAGTTTCAGAAATTTCAATGTTGAGGTCTCCAACCCACAAGGTACGTTGACATCGACTGCCTAAGGAGTTTGGGACTACTCGACAGTGTCCGCCGATTATTACAAAGCGTGGATTTGTGGAACCTGTGCCACGAACCAAGACCAATCTATAAAACTCTTACTCTTGAGTTCTTGAGTTCGTTTGTTTACCTCACTCCGCCGGGTGTCACAAACCAACTGTCAGGCCTGAAATTTTTTTGCATGTTTGGCGTTGAGCACGAGTTGCCTCAATCCGACATCGCGGGGCTTCTAGGATTTTGTTCAGACGAAAGTGCTCATTTTCGGGTACCGGATAGTTTTGGTGAGGAGGCTTTCAACTTTGTGGCACGGTTTAACGAACATCCGTGCCGGATCCTATGACCACCTCAATGCCACCCACATTCACAATCCGGCCATCCGCTACTTCCATCGCATCCTTAGTAACACGATCTTCGCCCGCGACAACAACCATAAGCTCAACTCCAAGGAGCTCTTCTTTTTACATTGCGCGTTCATTGGGCAAAAGATAAATGCCGCCCCGTTCCTACTTGCTCAGATCCACTCTATTTGTTCTAGAGGTGGAAAACCTTTTTATTTCGGAGGGCTGGTTACTTCAATTGCCATTGGTTTGAATTACGGTGCTGCTCTCGCAACCTTGCCTTCCATGGCACCGGCTTTGCTAACCTTGGATCACTGCAAAGCCGCACACCTCATCTACGAGCTGGAAGACGGCAGATTCCACCCTGTAATCAGGAATACTGTCTATCAGAATATCATTTTGCCGAACAGGGACCAAATCGATCCAAGTAACCGAGAAAACTGGTTGTTCGACCCTGAAGTTCCCGTAGAGCCTGCACCTGCCCACGAAGACCAACTTGCAGCTGCCGCAGGCGATATACAAGAAGAGTTGGATAGTGCTCCTCCTGTCCACGATATTCCAGGATCCTCATCTGCACCCCCTCCTATCAATCTTGAAGACATCCTCCGCGCCCACCCCATGCAAAACCAAATGAATGCAGCGCTTGAAAGGAGGCAAGCCGAGCAATTTGAGTCTCTGTGCGCCCAAAACGCTTAGATCTTGACTGGGCAGCGCAACATGAATGAGAGGTTAGATGAGGCCCTGTCAGAACTTAACGCCTTGCGGATAGATATGAACACCTTTGGCTTCCAAGACACCGACACTGAAGCCACTCCTACCAGACGCTCTCGCACCAGGAGTAGAGGACGTGGTCACCAGTAGTCTTTCTTTAATTTATATGTAATTTGTTATTTTTCTGTTTCATTTCTTTTCCTTTTGTTTTTGTAATTGTACTTCCCCGCATATATACTGCAACATTGAGGACAATGTCGGATTTTGTGTGGGAGAGGTACCTTTCAATATTTTATAAAACTAGTAAATTCTTACGATATGTCTCGATTCAAATTCTTCGCTTTATTTTGCCATACTGAAAGTTTTCTATTTTCGCATTAGCCCGACATACCCATTTTAACGAAATCCCAGTTGAGGAAGCCGAAAACGATATAACAAGATCGATACGGTTCTGTCACCGTAGACTTCCTACTTACGCGATCCGTTTCAATAACCATTATACCGATATCTGGAGTTTCAAGTTCTAGAAGTAACCCCTAGTAGTTTATACTAGCAGTCAGCATCGTCTTGACACGAACCACATGGAGGATCGATGAATATAAGTGTTTGATGCTTGATTCTAAAAATATCCTTCCTATCTCGCTGCTAAAAGAAAAGGAAAATTTGTGTACCAAAATATACGGGCACATATAAGAGCTGAGCAAATAATGAAGGAATCCAGTGTTGGTTGGTTCAGAGGTATCTGGTTCTGAACTCGGTAGGGCGTGCTACGGCCCGATCCCCCACAACCTCCAATTTGGATAACATATGTAGGGTTGCCACATTCATGTACTAGACCCCGTGCTAAAGGATCAAAGTCACTAACCGGTTACTCAATTACGTACGTGCTAAGACAAAGGGCTTAATTTGATTACGCCAGAACAAAACCGAGTGAAATAGATACGAGGAACTCCGGGCAGAGTTATAACGGAACTGTTGGATAGCTCGTTTAAAATGGAAGTCTACGGGTAAGCTTATTGCTTGCGTCATTAGCGTATCTTTATTGTTTTACTCAAGTATTGGCCGAACCAACGAGGATTTCCCGAAACCACTTTAAAAATCCAAGGTATGTCATGCTTATGCGCTTGACGAAAACTTGTCCGACCTTTCGAATGACTATTTGCTTGAGTACAAGCAAAGGTTTAAGTATGGGGGAATTTGATAACGAGAAAACATATCGTATAATTACCATGCTTTTTACCGATTTTATATTTCATTAAGTCGTCTAACCCACGATTATTCCGAGATTATTTGTCTTTTTTGCAGGTATGACACTTGTCGACTCAAACCGATGGAAAAGGACAACATGAAGAAGGCTAGATGATAAACAAAGAGAAAAAGAATAAAAAAATACAAAGTTTGGACTTCTGGAACAGTGACGGTCGTCACGTCCCTGTGACGGGCGTAACACCCCCCAACATAAGGAGACGCTCGTCACACACCACTGACGAGCGTAAGGAACTACTTCAGCGTGTGACGACCGTCACCCACCTGTGACGACCGTCACCCACCTGTGACGACCGTCACGCGCGTGAAGGTGGACGTTATGCATGGATTGAGACGTGGGCGTGAAGGGCAGACTCGTTCTCCCTTTTTCTACTGAGTCCCCTATCTTCTTGCCACCACTATTAGTGCTCCTATATTTTCTCCACGAAAGACTTCATCAAGAATTCAAAAACTGCTGATTTTTCCTATGCTATATATATGTGTACCGGTGCACAATTCAAGGGTCGAAGAAATTTACTCAGAGCAAATATTATTTTATTTTACAGTTATTTTCCGATTTGCTTGTTTTGGAATTCTGTTTTCATTTTCTTGTAATTTTCATTCAAAGCCTTAGTTTCTAGTTTTAAGTGTTAATTCTTCTTTCAAGAATTAACACGAATCATTTACTGCAAGTCAAGCTCGAAGATTGGATTACTGTATTACCTCAAGATTACCATAGCAACTTTGATTCCAGGTTTTTTATATTGCAATTATTATTCATTCAGTTTTTATAATATGCCAATTATTGCCATGAATTATATTTTGAACTGTATTGATGTTAAGTTAATTATGTTCGGCTAAATTATTAATACCGGTATGTGACCGTAAGAATTGAAAGAATTCAATGATACCTTGGCCAAAAATATTTATAAAGCAATTTCTGGTTTCCAATTTCCAAGATTAATTTAACTATCCTTGTCACGAGAGTGAGAGGTTAATTGACACGATTTTGCCACGAGAGTGGGAAATTAATTAAGGCAAGAACCTGCATGCGAGAGCTGGGGTTCAACCCAGATAGTGATAACGAAGCATTGATTTTTAAATACACGAGAGTGTTTTAATAAATTAATTAAATTCAAATTGTTTTCAAAAAGTGTTATTAAATTTAAAGTGCATCCACTAGGTTTAGTAGCATGACTTATTTCATAAACACGAGAGTGTATGTCTCAGGTTTTTAAACAATTAGCTTTTACCGAAATACTTTATAGGCCAAGCGATTCACCGAATTCCCTAAGTCCTATTATCACATACCTGTATAATTAGTACTATTACTTTTAATTAAACTATCTCCCCCAAAAATCGAATATTCATCGCTTAGTTAGACAAACTGTAGCATTAGATCATATGCGATTGATCCTCAGTCTCTGTGGGTTCGATAATCTTTTAAAACTAGAACGACTGAACTGTATACATGCAGTTAGTATCCCGACAGACTTATAAAGTACCGACCATGATCCCAGGGGAAAATGGACTCCTACCTATGAAGGAATATTTGTAATCAAGAACATATTCTCCGGTGGGGCGATGATCTTAACTACCATGGACGGCGAAGACCTGCCGCACCCTGCGAACATGGACATAGTTAAAAGATACTATGCATAAGAGACCCGCTAGGTTGACACACCTAGGCAAAAAAGGGCATCCTTGCGAACCAAAAGGTTCGGGTAAAAATTAGGGTAAAAATAAAAAAAATTTGTACACCCGGCATGTTGAAAACCCGAAAGGGCGACTTGGGCAAAAAGGGGTTTCCCGGTGGACTGAAAACCCGAAAGGGCGGTCCAGGCAAAAGTTAGGGAATTAAAGCATATGACTATGTCCTGTCGGATCACTTTGAGGACAACCTCTTGACTTCCACTGACAAACTTGGAGTTTCTGATCAATTCAATCATATTCGAACGAAGCAACAAATAGACAAGATATTTGGAGATACGAAGGCTATAGCAGAATGGGAACCCCATGGGATTATCAAACATAGCTATCTTTCTTTGTATAAAGTTTTCTTGCTTTTTATGGCACCATTCTCTTACTATGATGATTGTCTCCTTTGTACAAAATACTTATTCAAAGTTAAATACAAAGATATCTCTTTGAAAGTACAAAAAACTATTTGTCCTTTTTCTTTACACTTATGTTTTATTTGCAAAAACGTCCAACGATTCATTAGTGAACATATGCACTTGAACATAATTACTATTTACAAATAAACAAAATGAGAAAGACAATTACTGATAGTTTGAAAGGATGCAGAAACGTCTCTAGGCTATCCCATAAGCAATCCCCACAGTACGTCATTTAGATCCCCAGCAGAACTAAAACTTCAAATTATTAATCCCCAGTAGAAGTCATCAAAATTCTCTGGATTCTCCAAGAAGATTCCTCAAGCAGTATATGGCATTACTCTCACAACAAATTTTTTTTGTCAGTACTTCAACTTCAAGACGTGAAGAATCCACATATCCTTGTCACCATTCAGGAATTTATTTTCCTCAATCAGACAGCAATACAGCAAATCAGCTTACATGCGCATACATTACATCCATATATCATAAACATTGATAAAACACATATATTGCATCATATATTTCATGCAACATAATTTTGTGTTCCAGCTAACATTTTGCCCTTTTAAGGATAAGATTAACAGCTACCATTAACAATATACAATCATGATACAATACAGATACGCTCCAGACACGAATGCCCTTCTAATACTCATTTAGATTTCAAGTTCAGATACAATACCGATATGATCCAGACACGGATTGCCATTCTGTTACTCATTCAAATTCATACTTTCAGATACAGTACAAATACGCTCCAGACACAGATGCCATTCTAATACTCATTCAGATTTCAAGTTCAGATACAATACAAATACGCTCCAGACACGTATTTCCATTCTGTTACTCATTCAAATTCAGACTTTCAGATACAGTACATATACACTCCAGACACGGATGCCATTTTGTTGCTCATACAGATTCAGTCTCCAGATACAGCTCAGATACGTTCCAGACACGGACACCATTCTGATGCATTTCCTTTCAACTTACAACTTACTGCTCAACAAACATTCTTGGATGGCATCTACAAGACAATATCCAACAAGATTCTATCACTTCTCTAAATTGCATCTTTAAGCCCATTCCCTCAACTACACCTAGTCAAGTGCAAATTTCTGAGCACTCTAGTGTCCAATCATCTTTCACCTTCGAGTCATGAATGGCAAGACTCGCCAATCTAACTCATCAGGTTTAAGAAGATTGAACAGGGGCAGATGTTGTACCCCAAAATTTTCCCTCTCATTTATCAAGACTTTTCTCACAAGATTTCTTTGACTCAAGATTGGATTAGGGTTTGGTCAGCTCAAGGCATCTCATCATGCACTGATGACCCAAAATTAGGGTTTTAGGTTGCACAAAGATTTATGGACTATAAATGATTCATATGACTTTCAAGAATCATTATTGACCCCTAAGATCACTCATGACAAGTTTCAAGCCTTGAACCATATTTTTGATCAGTCAATTAGACAGTTGACCTAAAATTCAACTGTGTTGGGGAAAAAGTCAACCATGGCCAATTTACAGTCAAACTTCATAATTTTTGATCCACATCAACATTTTAAACTTATATGTATCATTTTATCAAGTTTGGATCACAATTCCTCAAGAAATTTAGTCAAATCACCAAAAGGGCAAAATGGTCAAAATTAGGGTTTTTGACTGAGGAAGGGCAATTTCTGATTTTAACCTAGAAAATGACCAATTGAGTTAAAAAATGATTTCAAGGATTCAATTTCATCATATTGACCTAATTACATGGCTCAAAACATTTCAATTTCATTGGATTGACAGATGAAATTTGCAGTCAACTGTACACTGAAAAGTCAAACTTTTACTTTTTGGTCAAAATCAAGTGCCAAGGGTCATAATTCATCAAAACATGTCAAAATGTGAAAAAATTTCATCAAGAAATCCAATTTTGAATATTAGGGTTTGAATTTGAAATTTTTCTTAACTTAGAAAATTTTCTAAGTATAGAAAATTTCTTATTTTTTCTCAACTTTAGGCCATTTTTCACCATGATGCATAATGATTCAAGAAAGTTCCAAACATGAAAGTTGTAGACCTCCATGAAATCTACAAATTTTCTTCACACACTTTTCCCTAAAGATGATTGGATCTCAAGATATGAATTCATGAATACATGGTCATGAACTAAATAACTTAGTGAAAATTTGCCCTAATTTAGGCAGGTTTTGGACCCAATTTCATGATAATTTTTCTCCTAGTTCCAAGAGGTATCTCAAAATGAATTTCAAAGATGAGTTATAAAGAACATTTCAAGCTTTCCAAAAGGTCCAAGAAATCCTCAAGATCATTTTTGAGTATGGAGAATCGAAGAGATGAAGTTGGCATTTTCTCACTTTTTGTCCAAGCCATTTCATGAAGAACAAAGTTGCAATCAGTACCTATGCTGCCTAATCCATGCTTTACAGGTCCCAAACTTGTTCCTCACTCCTGAACTTAATTCTTACTCAGATGACAAAGCTTTTATCCAAGCCCTTAAGCCATTACCCAAGTTGTAATTCCATAAATGGCATAAAGTGACCATTGCCATTTTAAAAAAGCACAACTTTTTCCACTTTCCAATTCATGATCATTGGACCTATCACTATTGTACATATAAGTTTTACAGGCCTAAAGCAAGTTGTGCAAGTTTATACCAACCCTAAAGAAAGCAAGTACAAGCATGGTAAGCCTTGTCCCTTCACTTTGCTTCAAAAGCAAGAACGGTTGCAAAAAGGCTAGAACTGGCACAATTGTTAGAGGGTTGACATGAAACCAATTCCATACTAATATACAAACATAATACAACACAAGACACGATTAGTTAAGGCCTGAAACACTCCAAAGCACAAAAACACAAGAAAATTGTCAAAACTTGCAGTTTTGGCATAAGCATACCCATCTTCCATTTGGCTCGTGCGTTTCAAGTCTTGATCATTAAAACATCTTACCTACTTGATATCAAACCAATCCAGACCTTCATCCCTGTTCTGTAACCACTTCTCCATCATCTGCCATTGTTTCCTTCAAAGCTTGCAGTTTGACTTGGCCAAGGAGTTTCAGGCACTTTCAGAGCAAGACAAGGGTGGGAATACGTTCAGGGAAGTTCAAGGAAGCTGAAGCAAGCATCATGCCTCCATCAAACTCACTCTAGTTCCATCCATGATTCCAACTGAAAGAGGTAAAATCTCAACTTCTATCTCCTTGTACAGGCAACCATTGGCCACGATTTGTGAATAAATAATGTAGCTTTCATTGCAACGAAACTCTACATACCTTTATCTTGCATTTATTTTACTTGAGATGGGAGAATTTAGAACTTGAAATTTCTAAAAATATTAGGTTTAAATTTAGGGCTGTTAAAATTCTCTGTGACCTTTGATTGTTAATTCACATAACTTATATGGTTAGAATCGTGAGATCAAGTTCTACAACTTTCATGTTATGAGTTTTCATTTTCATGGAAGAATGAGAGAGTTACAGGATGTCTGGCCAAGCTTGGGGAAGAAGATGAAGTACAGGGCAAGGACTTGTTACATGTTATCTTATTTTTTACTTCACTAAAGACAATGGATGTATAGCCACTCCAGTGGCAAAGTAGCACGCTGGTGAGACCCATGTCCTGGGTTCGAACCTGGGCGCTACTTTTTTGTTCCATATTTTTCCATTCTTTCCAGTTTTTGCTTTGTGCAGGTTTGGGCCTCCATACTTGGGCCATAGTTCCTTTTGCTAACACACTGCTGCCAGTTTTGCTACATCACCCCCCTGGCCCATTATTTTCCATACATTTTTATTTTAATTTATTTTTGTTTTCATTAATATTTCTTTAATGTATAAAAACCCAAAAAATATAAATTTTATAATATTGCATTTTTATTTTATTTTAGTTTATTTTTCATATAAAAATATACTTTATTTTTAATATATATCATATATTTTCTTAATAAACTTGTAAAATACAATTAAAACATGTTTAGTTTAATTTATTTTTCATTTCATGCTTATAAATGTTTATTTTTGCATATATAAAATTTTATATTTTTATACAATAATATTTATTATTTTAATACAAAAAATACATAAAAAATAGTATATAAGAACCTTATTTTCTTAAAAAAAATAGAAATTAGGGTTAAAACCTCCCTTATAAAAAAATTATTAATTTCTTTTTCCTTATAATTTTTAGGTTTGGATTAAAATTTCTTTTACATAAAAATAAAACAAAGAAAATCTTTTCTTACATGTACATTATATTGCATACTTAAATATTTTATTTTATTTATTCTAATTCGTACAAATTCGATTTGGTTGTAATAATTTATTTAGGTTTATATTCTTGCAAATCCCCATTCAAATTTGTATTCCCCCCTCCCATTAAATTGTTGTAATAGCCTAGTAATATTTACATTATGCAATTTATCGCTTTACATGCCATGATTAGTAATTAGGGTTTGTATGATAAGATCAAAACAAATCAAAATAGAAAACCCTAAATACAAGATAAAACCAAAGCATGAAAATAATACACTTGCACACAAGCATCCTTAGGGTTTCTCCACTTGATTGCCTTATACAAAAAATGGTCATATTACGCATGCGAAGTATCTTGGAAAAAAAAACAAATATAAGATCATAGTCCCTCGATGACGCTATTCAAAAGTTGTCTTACAAAATGATCTTGGTCCCTCAAAATGCTAAGATACTTTACAAACATTGCTAATCATGGTTATACGATGACCCACGCCGTCCCGTTTACATCCAAAGATAGAGTTGCTTACCAAATCAATGGTAAGACGACAATGTCAAAGGAATAGAAAATACATAAGAAAGACATTTGAGTAGGTAGATTACTCCTAGTTACTTGCTCCATTTCCAACAACTATCCTTTCTCTTTTCAAAACAAACACACACATTTCAAAAACATCTTACAATCATTGAAAAAATTTTCAAAAAAGACAAAGATCTTTGTATACATTATTACGAACGAGAATCATTACAAATATTGCCTAAACGAATGGCCTCTTTTACAAAATACTTTCAAAACCACACCAAGCACATTTTCAAACAACAAAAGCAAGTGATCTAAGCAAGTAACTAAGAGCCCATGGAAAACCATGGATGAAAAGGGTGCTAATACCTTCCATTTTCATAATCTACTCCCCGGACTCAAGAAAACATCTCAAAGGTCTTTCATGTGCTTTTTCACCTTTCCTTTTAGATAAAAGAAAAGTCGGTGGCGACTCTTGCTAATTGCAACATTTTGCGATAAAACACAAAATCCTCAACTCAGTTCTCCCACCGTACCACACTTAGCATCCAACAAGTCTTGTATTTTGCACTTCAACGCAAAGCAATTGTCAGTAGAATGACCAACTCCTCCTGAATGGAATTCACATCTTACGTTAGCATCATAGTTAGGAGGAAGTCTTGCGGGGGGTGGTAGCATATTTCTCAAACCGATCAACTTAAAATCGAGAAAATGGTGGAGTACTTCAGTAAGAGATACCGGAAAGGGATCAAATATTCTCAACTGTCACTGTTGTTGATTATTGTACTGACGCGGAGCATCTTGTTGTCTTTGTTGTTAAAGAATTGTATTCGGTCTCTGCTGCGGAGGAGCATTAACAGGAATAGAAACAACATTAATTTGTTGGTGCTGACGATCCTCTCCTCTTCCTCTATGAGAGTAAACCGCACTTGTGTCGCCTTTCCTTTTCTTAGGGTAAGGGTTGAAAGGTTTCTTAATGCCCCCTGATGATCCACTAGAACCTCCAATATGAATTTTCCCCAATTTCAAACCTACTTCAATTCTTTCACCAACCATAACCAAGTCTGCAAATCCTTCCGAAGTACTTCCTATCATGTGCTCATAGAATGGCCCTTGCAGGGTACTCATAAACATATCAATGATTTCTCTCTCCATGAGTGGAGGTTGAACCCTCGCAGCCAACTCACACTACTTCTGAGCGTATTCCTTGAAATATTCTCTTGGTCCCTGTGACAAATTCTATAACTGAGTGCGATTAGGCGCCATATCCATATTGTACTGATAATGTTTGACAAAATCCCGAGCAAGATCATTCCAGCAACGAATATGGGTTTTCTCCAACTTCATGTACAACTACAGGGATGCCTCAGATAGGCTATCCTGGTAAAAGTGAATCAAGAGTCCCTGATCCTCAGTATGTACCCGACATCTTTCGGAAATAAGCATTTGCATGAGTAACAGGACATGACATTTCGTTGTAATTTTCAAATACAGGAGGCTTGAACTTTGGAGGAACTTTCACCCCGGAAACCAACTCGAGATCATTAGCATCCATACCAAGGGCTCCTTGCCCTTCCACAACCTTCAAACGTTTTTCCAACAACCGATACTTCCTATCCTCAACCTGAACTTCCGACTCTGAACGCCGAACAGAAAACTGATCTTCATCCTGGTCAAAGTCATAATCCTTCTCCTGATAGTTCCTTACACCGCCTTGATTATCTCTTTTGTTCCCCACAAGACGAGATCCCGGAGACGGGGGAAACTGACCTACGTTGCGCACAAAAGGGTTTCCGGGCATCCCGTGAAAATTTCCAACATGCTAATCTTGCACATCCCGCAATCCTACAGAAATGTCTTGATAGAGCCCTTGATTTCCACCATCCCATGGATAGTGGAGCTGGTTGTTGACAATGGCATCCAGTTCCTCCTGCCGGCGATTCACATTGGTGATGACCTCCATGAACTGGGTCATCTGAGTAGCCATCTGGGCCGTTATTTCAGCGAGTTCAGCTTGAACTTGCTCCATTTGTCTTGGAAAATTGTTTCTGGTGGAATATCGATGAGTAGTCATCTTGAATTATGAATAAGAAAAGCAGAAGAATAAGAATACCGTCTTGAGATAACCTGTAATGTTATGAAATGCATGATGTGCATGATATGTTTGTCATTTCCCAGTATTCAAGAGTCCTTTTATTCATCAGTCACAGTGTGTAACCAAATAATCAAGAATACAATCAAAGGGAAAAAAAGACAAAAAGACAAACAATTCAATTATTTACAAACAAAATAAACGATGTTCGAGTGACTTCAGACATTTAAGAGTGTAGTGATAAACAAAAAAATACGTGTTTCAAAGTAAACATAACAAAAATTGAATAATAAAAACAAACAATGGTCCCTTCCAACAATCCTGGGGGTGACCAAATACACCAAATCTAAGTAACAAAAACTAAATCTCTGGAACAAGACACGCTTCAAGGTGTTGACAATACTCTTCAAGCCTGGCTTTCTCCTTCAAAAGTTGTGATGCAACTACTTTACTTTCTTGAAACCGATCCTCTGCGACACGCCTCTGGGCTACTTCCTTCTTATGCTGAGCATCTTTGTCTTTGTGTTGTTTCTCCAAGTTTTGAATCTTCTTCCTGTAGCTAATCTCAGATGCCTGAAGCGTCTGACACTCTTGTTGAGTCTTACTCAACTCTTCTTCCATTTTAGCATGAGATCTCTTCCTAAAACTGGTTGCATCAGAAGTTTCCCCTTAAGCTTCTTTGAGTTTGCGAGCTAAGTCGACCCTTTCTTGATCTACCCAATAAATTTTCATCCCTACCTCACGACCTTTTGCAAGAAGTTGAATGTTCTCAACATGAACCTGGGTGAACACCTCGGTAGGCACCGTGTTACTCAGAATAGTAGGAGGTTGCTCGCATATAGGAGCCGACCTTGCAAATGGTAACCGTAAAATCTTAACCCTGTCCCTAATCCACTCCAAGTAAGGAACCCTAACAATAGGAACCTTCTTGCCCAAAGTAGTTCTATCCTTCCTGTGAATTCCCTTCCAAGCACCTTTCACCCTTTTCAACATCACAGGATCACTTCCTCTAACAAAATACACTGATTCATACACCTTCTCAACCTTTGGCGGTCCATCCATTGCATATCCTAATTGACGATAAGCAAGCACAGGATTATAGTTGATACACCCCTTAGTTCCTATGAGGGGAACATTAGGGAAATCTCTGCATCTAGTGATAATACTTCGTACTTCCCCCATGTCATAATTCCACCAGATATCAAATGAAGTAAGGTTGACAAGTCTTGATGACCATTAGAGAGAATGTCTGGTATCCATGAAAGGGCCACTTACCGGTAGGTGCAACTTAAACCATTGATACAACATCGAATGAAATAAACTTACATTACCTCCTTTTCCATGCCTGAAATGAATGGTGTAAAGAGTATCTGCCAAGAGTGTCGGTACCGGGTTCTTATTTCTAAAAACACAAATAGCCGTCAAATCCACAAAATTTCTCTTGCGAGGGAAGAGGATGATCCCGTATATCATGAAAGAAAACAGAGAGTTGAAGTCACTCCAATTCCCTTTCTTTGCCCAGTCTTCAGCTTTCTTCACTTAGAAATCCAAATAAAACCCTGTAGTTTCCCCACTTGATTTCCAATTGTCTTTCACCTCTTTCCGACTCAAATGAAGAATTTCAGCAATAACTTCGAACTTCAGCTTCTCCGGCGCTTGGACAAAAGGAACTTCATCGGACAACTTGATATTAAGTAGGTACACGTACTCTTCTAGTGTGGGAACCAGTTGATAATCTTGAAAAGTAAAACACCGTAATTCCTTGTAATAGAACTAGAAGAGGGTGATCAAAGCCATCGGGTCAACTGGAGTGTTAAGGATTAGTAACAAATTGCCATAATTTTTGTTGAAATTATTCAGAGCATCACTCTTCAAATAAGAACTCAACTTCTTCAATTAAGACACATCAATAGTAGGAATCTGATAAGCGAATGTATGCTTGTTGGGCTCTTAAACACGAGCTGAATCAAACTCATCTGACGGGAGGCCAGCCATTTCTGATGGAAAGAAGACTCTCGAATGTCCCTGGAAGATGACATGCGCATGCTAGTTATTTTTTATACATCACTTTTTAGAAATAAATATGCTATGATGCAACATGACAAGATCAAAGTTTCACACTGGATAATGGCTGGACCATTACAGAACATCACCACTCAAGATCAAAAGAAAATCCCAAAGCTTCAAAACTATCATGGGAACCTGAGTCACCTTCGCAACACAAAGTCACCAACAGTACATGTACCTGTAAGAAAAGTTATCCCGCCCCTCTCACAGGTGTAGTCTAGGTCAAGGTAAGGTTAAAAGCCAAATCAGAGTACAAGAGCTCGACTGTCGGTATCATCATACGATAACACCTATCTGAACTACCACTGAAGTCATGGGTCTCATGGTCAGATCTACAAAGCATCTGCCTCATAGCTGCCATGGCCACTCTATTCCTAGTTCCTATGGAATTCACTCATAGCCTGGGTATGAGGCCTTTTACCTCATGGAACAACCCACCCACCAAGAAATCTAGAATCCAAACAAACCATCCAAATCCAGTATGCAGAAAGTAAAACGCACATAGGATGCAATGCAAACAGATAAATATGCAAAGCGGTAAAATAAACACCCAAAATGAAAACAAACAAGAGCTAGGATCGACTCCGGGATGGACCAGCAAGAGGTCAATCTGTCCCTAGTGAAGTCGCCAGCTGAAACGACCTGGCCGAACCATCATCTTGTAATGGAACATCGATGAAGTCGCCACCAAACGTCTTTTATCTTGCCAAGAGGGAAAGGTAAACATAGAGAAAACCTGAAAAGGGAGAAATCATGGTCTTTCGACCGAGAGATCGGGTAAGGGAGTCTATTACATGAAGGGAAGGTATTATCACCCCACACGCCCGTAGTACTCTACGGTATCCACTCTTGTTGTCTAATCTAATGGGTGTGGTCAAAACCTATGTCTATGGCTTAAAGTTAAAAAGGGAATGCATGCGAAAAAAAGAAAACAACGTAGGGAAAATAAAAGATGTGCTCGATTGGGCTCTACCCCAATGCCTACGTATCCCTTTTAAGGAATCAGAGCAGCCGTAGTTCGGCTCATATTCTGGTTGGTTTGTGTTTTTTAGTTAAGACAACAAAAATAGTCAAGATGGAAAAACATCAAATAAAGCAACAAAACAATGAGATGGTAAAACATTGACTAAATAATAACAAAGTAACATGTCAAAGATTGAGAAACACCAAATGATAAAACATCACACCTAACAATGATATTGAGAATCAAAGTGAGATAACAAACATGTGTGATGGCGAAACATCGACTTCAAACAAATATGCGATGGCGAAACATCGGCTAAAAGATAACAAGGTATCATGACAAAGATGGTGAAACATCAATAAACCGGATGACAAAAAATCACACCTAACAATGATATTGAGAATCAAAGTAGGATAACAAACATGTGTGATGGAGAAACATCTGCTTCAAACAAATGTGCGATGGAGAAACATTGGCTAAAAGGTAGTAAGGTATCATGGCAAAGATGGCGAAACATCAATAAACTGGATGATAAAACATCACATGTAACAATGATATTGAGAATCAAAGTAGGATAACAAACATGTGCGATGGCGAAAGATCGGCTTCAAACAAATGTGTGATGGTGAAACATCGGCTATAAGATAACGAGATAGTATGGCATGGTAAGGATGGCAAAACATCAATAAACTGGGTTAAAAAAAAAATCCAAGAGGCGCAAAAACAAATAAGACTGATTTGTATCTTTTACATTGAAGAAGGGTTTGAGTTTATTAGAGGTGTTTTATGATTTGCCAAGAAAACAATTTTTGTTTTAAGATGCAAAATGCAAAGGAAATAAAAACAACTAAGGGAAACTAGCCTAGCACTATCCATAGTGTTATCATACAATGATTGACCCTAAGGTTGAGGATAAAGGAAATTCCTAACCTATGCTAGCATATATGGATTCCTACCTTAATCAACATGTTAAAGGAAGCTTAACAAAACTATCCTATAGGGACCAGGCAATGAGAGCGAAGTTGTGATCTCAATTTCTAAATTGAGTGACTCATCGATCAAAAATTAAAGGAAAAAACAATAAATATCCTATAGGGAACATGCACGGAGAGCGAAGTCGTGATCTCAATTTCTAAATTGAGTGACTCATCGATCAGTAGTTAAATAAAAAAAACAATAAACATCCTATAGGGAACATGCACTGAGAGCGAAGTCGTGATCTTAATTTCTAAATTGAGTGACTCATTGATCAACAATTAAAGGAACAAACACAAACACAACACACATATCAAACAAAACAGAGGGCCTCCTGACATATATCAGCAACAGAGGTCCCATAATGCAACATAGAACTATACAAAATGAAAATAGAAGAAAGGAAATAGTGCAATACCAAACGGATAACTATCCGTAGCAACTGAGCAAGAATAAAAGAAACCCAGAGAACTTCAAATATGAACAGATCCCATGGGAAATGTATAGAATTCATAATCACATGCATATATCCTACATAGACTATCAAATATGCCAAGCACAATAGTAGTACCAATATAATAAATTGTGTTCCACAAATAAAGTGAAACACAGTAGCCTCAAGTTAAAAATGGAAAAAACTTCTCAGAGTACTAAGCGCATTCAACCGCCAAGTTAGTATTCCTATAAATAGAATGATAACTCACATAAGGGATGAATGATGACACCATAATGAAGTGAGCAAACATTATAGCAACTATCAAAATATTAGATATGATGAACAAAAAGAAAAAGGCATATGCACAATTTGGTCAAAAGATAGAGGAATGTTGCTCCTTTCCATCACCATATTTAATTGACAATTGAATATCAATCAAGGATCATGGGAGATTGATAAGAACACAATCAAAGACCATGAAGGTCAGTAGCAACCACAATTCAATCATACTCAATTACTTCATCACAGCTCACAAGCATAATAGAAGAGGAATCCCATACAATGCATCAAAGACTTAGATCTCAAGCTAACAATGGAAGAAAGCCAAACAAGGATAAAATTAGAGAGTTTGTAACAATCAATATTTGAACTAAAGCTTCCAAAACATTATTAGGGAATGATCAAAAGGTTAAAGTGTTGATTTTATAACATGTTGCACAAGTGCATTCAAAATGCCTCAAAAATTCAACAAAGATATAAAAAAAGAAGCCAAACTTTATTCATCATTAGAACTAACTTAAGTAATAGGGATCAATTACTCTCAAGTCTTCATGAGACTATAATTGAAGTATCATTTCCCTTCATGTTATCATTGGCCATCTAGTGACCTCAAACTCAAATTGAAAGCTCAAGTTTCAAATTGAAGATCAACAAGAAAGCAAAAAGTAATAAAACATGCATCAAAAGGTTCAATTATTCAAACATGGTATAAACAGAACCAACATGATCATTAGGTGTCCAATTATAAGCCTTACTCAAGTTCATTGGCCATCAAGAAAATTGCAACAAGATATGCAACATTAATTGGGTACCTTCACTTCAAAAATACATCAAAAAAGGAAAAGGGCTTCCATAATTCAAACAAAAATTTCTTAGCATCCTTGAGATGTACAAGAGTCAGCAAACATGTTTTAAGTTAATGGATGGATGAGGAAAGGATCAATCAAACTTCAAATATCAAAACTAGTTGGCAAAAACCACCAAACTAGACAAGTTTTCAAAATATTTTGTTGAAAATACCAAACCTTATCAATTAATTCAAGAAAAATCTTTTTAAGGACCTCAATCCATCTATGAACTTTAAACAAGAACCAAATTCAATTGAAACTCAAGGCCATTTGCTTTTTGGAATAAAAAAAATAAGGGAATTAGCAAAACCCTAATTATTTAGAACATGAACTCAATTATTGATTAATCAAGTTCCAATTCTAAACAAATCAAACTAAAATCATACAAAAATAAAGAAAACTCTAAAGATCAGAGAACCTATTTTTTAAAAATTTTAGAATTAAAGAAAAGTAAAAAATAAAATCAAAGTTCAAACCTTTAAACAATTAAACAAAAATTCACATCTCAAAATAAAATTCCAATCAAAATTCAAAGAAATATCCAACCAAAATTATATTCAAATATTAGAATTAAAAACCAGCATTCATGATTTTTTTTGGAATTTTTGAATTAAAGAAAATATTAAAATAAAATCGAACAAACAGTTAAACAATTAAACTATTATTTAATGACAAAAATGCAAACCCTAGCCAAAAGTCATAAAAAGACCAAAAAAAAATTATATCATGACACTATGATTAAAAAAAAACTTATATGATTTTTTTGAGAATTTTTGAATTAACAGAAATATTAAAACAAAAATTATGAAGCAAACATTTCAAATAAACTTCAAAAATTAAATTTCTAATCAAAATTAGAAAAAATGCTAAACCAAAATCAGAATCAACTTCTAAAATATTTTATGAGTCAAAGATAATTTTTGTGGAATTTTTAGATCAAAAGAACTATTAAAATAAAAATAATCATTGAATAAACAATTAATTAAACTTATGAATTTTTAAACCTATCAAAACATTTTTTTAAAATTCCAAAAAAAAGATGACAAATACTAGAAATTATTATTAGCCTATGGTAATTTTTTCATGATTTTTGAAGATGTTTTGATCACAATTGAAATCAGAAAAATCAGTTGAAATCAAATAATATGAAATGCATTAAATCTTCAAATAAACCAATCAGAGCGCGCCACCTCACTTCGTCTTCAACCTCCAACATATCAAAATGTGCACAAAAAAACAGGGCATGAGCCTATATTCAGATCCATCAATCGTGCTCGTTTCTCAACCAAAATCCATCAAATCAATTGCAAATCAAAGTTAGCATATCATACTACATTATACAATTTGAATCAATATCAAAGATCAAGCATGGATCAAGAAATAAAGTCTCAAAAACTGGAAAAACATATTGTAAATACCAAAACCAAAAACATGATTTCACCAATTATTCTTGAATCAAAGATCAAATATACATCAACCCTAATGATTGGCCAGCTAGCAACTTAATGGACATGATCTACATCGTCAATTAAAGCTGAATCATGCAAATCAGAAATCAAGAAAACTCACATTGATGTGAAAACTGGAAACTCGATTCCTTCACTCCAGAAGCAAACCAATGGTGCAAGCTTGATCTCCTTACTTCATTGAATCTAAACCACCAAGAATTTTGAAGAATGATCCAAGGAGAAGAGAGATTCGAAGCAATTTGCAGAGATACTTGAAAATTTTCAAATCTGAAGTGTGGTGACTATGAACCTCTAACCTTCAAACTGAGCCTTGGTTCTGATTATATAGCACGAGAGGAAGAGGATAGAAGTGGTATTTGGTCCTGAAAGCCGTTGGAGGGCAAGATTGGTAGTTTATGCAAAAAGTGAGGTTGCACATGGAGCCTGCGTTTCACTCGTGCAAACTCTAATTTTCTTTGCGTTTTATGAGCCAAATGAGGTCAGAAAACAATGCTCAAATTTCTAGGTCATGACTAATTGAAATGAGAGAGTGTTGATGAATTTGAAAATTTGGGCAAGTTTGTGATTTTTTCAATCAAACAAGTACAATACCATATGAGGCACGAAATGGTGAGTGTAATGGGCTTCAACATGTTCCAAATTGGTTATGGGCTTGATTATAAATAAAAGGAATGGCTGAAACTCGAGTTCTCAAGAAATTGCATTTTGCTTGCTTGGTCAAAATTCAATAAAATGCCTCAAAATTCCAAAGCTAATAACTTGCTCATATTTTTGAATTTGGACACAAATGAGTACAATTTGGAAAGGTATTGAAAAGATCTACAATCCCTTAGTTTTGCGTTTTTTCAATTGAATCCATTAAGGTCCTTAAAATTTGACATGAAATTCACTAATTTTGGAAAATGACCTATAATTTTAACTTGAGGCATGAACTTCCAAAGACCATAATTCTTGATTCTTTGCCAATTTGGACATGAGACTAAAAGTATATGAAAGTTCACCCTCTTATCTTTCCAAGCATACTTCATTTGCAATTTTTTGATCAAAGGTGAATAAAATATGAATTTTTGAAGTTAAGTCCTCATTTTCCAAAATTAGAACCTTTTAGGGTTTCTTCATGAACAAGTTTCAACCCAAACCTCAATATTTTTGATCCAATGATCAAAATGGACTTTAAATATGAATAGCACACCCTTGAATTAACGGTTTACCAAAATTTCACTTGGTCAACCTTGAGTTTGACTGATTTTGACCAAAATGACCATTTGCCCCTTTGAATCAATTGATCCACTTCCCTTCAAAATTGATGATCAAGACTTCAAACATACCATATCATAAATATATAGAGGCCAAGTGCAAAGTTTCACTTCAAAATCCTCAAGAAATCTTGATAAAATCCCAAACCCTAGTTTTGTTTAACACCTTAGGAGACTGATGAATCATCTCCAAAATTTCAAATCCTCTGGGCATCTTGACCAATTTCTTGTGCAAAGACTTTTCAAATACAAATGAGATGTTGTAGCTTCCAAATTAAGATTTACATTGATCAATAGCCTTGATCAGACAAAACCCTAATTTTGACTGGTGAAAAAGAGTGATTCTTCTTATAATCAATCTCAAACTTCAATCCTTTGACGATCCAAAGAGATGGATAAAAAATATTGAGATATGTAAAAACTTTTGAGCTTGAAAGATCCAAAGGTTTATATAATAAGGTTCTAATTGAGAAACTTGTCAATGCAATCAACCTTCAAAGCTTTAGGAAAACTTGATAACCAAGGTATTTTGATCCCATAAGAATATATGAATGCAATGCAATATGATATCCATGATGAAACATAAGACTAAATCAAGAGGGTAAATTTGGGGTGCAACACTGGTAATAATCTAAGTTCAGGAAAATAAATCCATGACTGCTATAAAATCTATAACTCCTCTACTTCTATTGGGGATGGTGAACAACAATGACTATGCTGGGCATTTGCCCCTTGGCTGGTAGAAATTCTGCCGGACGAGACACTGTTTGAGGATAACTCTGTGGGGAATAACTCTGTTGATAGATCTGCTGTCTTGGAGAGATAACTCAACTGGGGATGAATTTTCGTTGCTGGTAGTAATGAATTCCATTGGAGATTGAATTTCTGCCAGTGAGAGAAATAAACTCTGCTTGGGGAAAATTTTACCAACTCACTCGCGATTGTGAACTTCAGTAAGGGAGAGTTATGTCCTGCTCCGGGGAAGCTGGCATCTGTCTTTGGAGACCTTTTACTCTATGGGGAGTGTATGCACCACTACTCATTGTTCTCCAGTTGGCTCTGTCCCGATACCTGATGGGCAGAGTAACTACAAGGTTTGGGGCACTTCTTGTTTGTCCCTGTTCCTGGAATTATGAGTAATCATCTTTTGTTTCTTATGTAAACATTTATGAGCAGCAATCATTTTCAAATGCATATACCAAAAATAAATCATTGGACGTTCTTGCGGAACAAAACAGAAAAAGAAAAACAAACTGAAAATTATTGTGAAAATGAATTGTATTGATTTTTGAAGTTGGCCTATAATAGGCGTTTGTACAGAGAAGCTGACGCTCTAGTAAGAGAACACAACTGAAAGATAGAAATTACAATTTGTGTAACAGAAAGAAAAAACAGCTATGTGAAACGATCCCATTGGGTTCCAACTCTGCTATTGCCTTTATATCTTCAAGCGTCTCATCACTTTGCTGCTTGGTCGAAGGTGGATCAGATCGATTGGCGCCGTTTGAGCTTGATAGTCGATACCGAGGTCTGGTTGCGAGATGATCCAATGAGACATAGTGTTACACTTTGATCCCTATTTTTTTCCTATACCAACCTTTCGGGGTTTCAGTCCACCGGGATACCCTTTTTTTCCCAAGTCGCCTTTTCAGGTTTTCGACTTTCCGGGTGTACAGTTTTTTCCATTTTTATCCCTTAGTTTTTCCCGAACCCTTTTGGTTTGCCGGGAAGCCCTTATTTTTTCCTAGTCCAGTCAACCTAGCGGGTCTTTGATTATGCATAGTATCTTTTCACTATGTCTACATTGATGGGGTGAGGAAGTTCGTCACCATCCTTGGTGGTTAGAATCATAGCTCCTCCCGAGAAAATGTTCTTAACCACAAATGGCCCTTCGTATGTGGGGGTCCATTTGCACCTGGGATCACCTTGCGGTAGTATGATGCGTTTGATCACCATATCCCCGAATTGATATTCTTGACGTCTGACTTTCTTGTTAAAAGCCTTGATCATTCGCTTTTGATACGTTTGACCATGACAGATAGCAGTAAGTCTCTTTTCATCGATTAGATTCAGCTGATCAAGTCGGGTTTGGATCCAGTCGTCTTCGTTTAAACCTGCATCCTTCATAATCCTGAGATATGGTATCTGGACTTCGATGGGTAGGACTGCCTCCATACCATACACCAAAGAGTAAGGTGTTTCCCCTGTCGACGTCCGTGCTGAGGTACGGTACCCATGAAGAGCGAATGGTAACATCCCGTGCCAGTCCTTATATGTCACCTTCATCTTCTGCACAATCTTCTTGATGTTTTTGTTAGCCGCTTCAACAGCCCCATTCATCTTCAGGCGATAGCGAGAAAAGTTATGATGTTGAATCTTGAACTGTTTACAGAGCTCGGTGATCATCGTATTGTTGAAATTTGTACCATTGTCAGTAATAATTCTCTCTAGTACACCATATCGACAGATCAGATTGTGTCGGACAAACCGCGCCACGACGTTCTTGATTACTGTAGCAAAGGAAGTTGCCTCAACCCACTTTGTAAAATAATCAATTGTTACCAGAATGAAACGATGCCCGTTAGATGCAGTAGGTCTGACCTCGCCGATCATGTCGATGCCCCACATTGCAAAGGGCCAAGGAGCTGTCAAAACATTCAGGGGAACCGGAGGTACATGCACTTTATCAGCATAGACTTGGCATTTATGACAGGTTCGACAGTGCTGATAACAATCGGCTTCCATAGTGGACCAGTAATATCCTTCCCGTAGGATTTTCTTCGCAATGGTATGTCCACTGGAATGAGTTTCGAAGGTACCTTCATGTAGATCTACCATGATCCTTTCTGCATCGCTTTTGTCTACACACCGTAATAAGGTTGAATCATGGTTTCGCTTATAGAGAATTCCATTACTGATGAAGAACTTCACAATGAACCTTCTTAGAAACTTCCTATCATTGACAGATGCCCCCTCGGGGTATTCTTGAGCCTTAAGATACCTCTTTACCTCGTGAAACCAGGGTTTATCTGATACCTCTTCAGTCTTAATTTCACAGCAATGTGCGGGCTCATCCAACCTGTCAATGGTAACCTGAAAAGCTTCATTGTCCCACCTGACTTTGAACATAGAAGACATGGTAGCTAGCGCGTCCTCCAGCTGATTCTTCTCTCTTGGGAAGTATTCAAAGATTATCTCCTCAAAGTGTGGGAGCCATGTCAGTACATATTCTTGGTAAGGAATAAGGTTCGGGTGCTTCGTATCCCACTCGCCCTTGATCTGACTTATCACCAGAGTGGAATCTCCGAATACACTCAAGAACTTAATCCTCAGTTTAATAGCAGCTCGAAGACCCATGATACATGCTTCATACTCCGCCATGTTGTTGGTGCAGTTAAAACATAATCGGGCGGTGAACGGAGTATGACAGCCCTCGAGAGATATGATTATAGAGCCAATTCCATTACCCAACACGTTTTAGGCTCTATCAAAATACATGGACCATCGGGATCCCTCCTCGGGTCCTTCATCTGATCCAGGTTCTTCGTAGTCGGTTACCAACATAATATTCTCATCCGGGAACTCGAAATTCATGGACTGGTAGTCATCCACGGCCTGATGTGCCAAATGATCCGCCAATACACTTCCCTTGATTGCCTTTTGGGTTGTGTATTGGATGTCGTACTCGGTTAAGATCATCTGCCATCTTTCTATTCTTCCAGAGAGAGGGCTTCTCGAAGATATACTTGATTGGATCCATCTTTGATATCAACAAAGTGGTGTGAGTCAGCATATACTGTCTCAGCGGGCGAGAAGCCCATGCCAAAGCGCATAAAGTTTTCTCGAGAAATGAGTATCGGGTCTCACAGTCGGTAAACTTTTTGCTAAGCTAGTAAATAGCGTGCTCTTTTCGGCCAGACTCGTCATGCTGCCCCAGCACACACCCCATTGAATTGTCTAGCACTGTCAAGTATAAAATCAAGGGTCTTCGTTCAACTGGAGACATCAAAATTGGTGGTTTTTAAAGGTATTCATTGATTCTTTTGAAGGCGGTCTGGCATTCATCATTCCACTTTACCACTTGATCTTTCTTCAGCAGCTTGAAGATTGGCTCACAAGTAGCAGTCAGATGTGAAATGAACCTGGCGATGTAATTTAGACGTCCCAAGAAACCTCAAACTTCCTTTTCTGTACGGGGAGCCGGCATCTCCTGTATGGCTTTTAGTTTTGCATGGTCTACCTGAATACCTTTATCACTGACAACGAAACCCAAAAGCTTTCCAGACCTTACCCCGAAGGTGCACTAGTTCGGATTTAACCTCAGCCTGTACGTCTTCAACCTGTCAAACAGTTTTTGGAGATGATCAAGGTTCTCTTCCTCAGTCTGGGACCTGGCTATCATGTCATCAACATAAACCTCGATCTCGTGGTGAATCATGTCGTTGAACAAAGCGACCATGGCGCGCTGATAAGTTTCCCCAGCAAACTTCAACCTAAAAGGCATTACTTTGTAACAGAAGTGCCCCACTGTGTAACGAAAGTTGTCTTCTCTGTGTCCTCAGGAGCCATCTTGATCTGGTTGTAGCCAGAAAAACCATCCATGAAGGAGAAGATCTTGTGTTGCACGGTGTTATCGACCAGAACATCAATATGAGGAAGCGGGAAGTCATCCTTGGGGCTTACCATGTTCAGATCTCTATAGTCCACACACATCCGTACCTTACCATCCTTCTTAGGTACCGGAACAAAGTTGGCAACCCACTGCCGATAAGAAGTGACAGCTAAAAATCCTGCGTCGAATTGTTTCATGACCTCTTCCTTGATTTTCTCTGACATTTCAGGGTGCATACGGCAGACCTTCTGCTTTACCGGAGGGCAATCTTCTTTGGTCAGCAGGCGATGTACCATAATATCAGTGTCCAGACCCGGCATGTCTTCATAGGACCAGGCGAAGATCTCAACATAGTCGTGTAGCATTTATATTAACCGTTGTTTGACACTAGGCTCCAGATTCGCACCTATTTTAACCTCTTTCCTGTCTTCCTCTGTACCCAAATTCACTGACTCCACTGGCTCTTCATGAGGTTGTATGGCCCTCTCTTCCTGCTGTAATAGTCTAGCAAGTTCTCCAGGCACCTCATAATCATCCTCACCATCGTCCTCGTCTTGGTTGATCGGATTTTTGAAGTCATAAGTGGCAGTAGCAAAGTCGTTATCAATGGGATCCATAGTGGATATAGATCTGCAGTATGATACATGAGTGTGTGTAAGAAAATAACTGTTTTGATAAAATGAGAGATAGAAAAGAAAAACAAGGAGCACAAAATTTGTAATGCAAGAAACGTCTAATGCTTTATTAATGATATATGAAATGACAAATAATAGCCCTCTCAAACAAAGCCAAGATGCCTCGGGCGAGGCATCGGGCCGTAAAGTTTCAAACTGTTTATTACAAATCATAAAACAAAATTCAATTACTGCGGAATAAAAGAAACAGGTATGAAGTCCTTCGTCGTCTAGTTGTTCAGTCCAGCATTGGTTGTTGGGTAGATCCAGCTGTCGATGTCTGAATCTTCTTCATTGTCCTCAATTGCGTTAACTCCCCGATTGTAGATGTATAAAGGAGGTCTTCCAATCCGCGTGCGCCTAACAGCCCTTTGAGCCCCCGTAGTAAAGCCCAAACCAAATTTGTCAATTTTGTGAGTAAAATCAGGGATCCGACCCTAATTGGTACACCCACTTTCTTCAACTATGGCCCCGACGTCCTTGAGAGAAGCCATCTTCATCAGAGGTTTGCCGATAGCAACTTCAGCTGACGCCAAAGTCTGAGGGACCTCTTCGATGTTTTGACAAGGCGTTTATATGAATTCCCTATCCATCTCCATGTAACGGAAGGAATTGCGATGACTCACCATGTACTTTTCTTCACCTTGCACGGTGACAATCTTCCCCTTCACTGGGTACTTTAGCATTTGATGGAGCATGGAAGTAACTGCCCTAGCCCTATGGATCCAAGGACGACCTAGAAAGAAAGAATACGATGGCTTGATATTCATTACGTAGAAGGTGGACCCAAAGGTCTGAGAACCCACTTTGACAGGGATGTCCAATTCCCCATGCACCATTCTTTTTGATCCATCAAAAGCCCTCACCACAATGTTACTCGGATTTAAAGTCAAACCCTCACAATCCAAACGGTCTAATGCTTTCTTCGACAAAATATTCAACGAAGACCCGGTATCTACCAGCACATGGGCCATAGTGGTGCCCCTGCACTCAATTGAGACATGCAGAGAATCATTATGATTCCTTCCCTTTGGTGTCAGATCTGCATCTGAGAAACCCAGCCCATTGTCAGCAGTCAGGCTGGCCACGCAATCTTTGAACTGATTTGCTGAAGTTTGCTGCGGCACACGCGCAGTTTTGAGAAATGCAATCAAAGCCTTTGCATGGGCTTCAGAACATAATAATAGGGACAACATGGAGATCTTTGACGGGGTCTACCCCATTTGCTCGACCACATTATAGTCGCTCTTCTTGCTAATCTTCAGGATTTCCTCGATTTCTTGTTTAGAGGCTTCCACGATGATTTTCTTAGGTGCCTTCATCCGGGCAGGCTCACCTATAATTTCTTTGATGGCTCAGCAGCAGGGGTGATAACTGGAGTAAGGATAGGACTAGCATCAGGTGTAACAATTGGGGTAGGAACATGAGAAATGTCAGGAGTGCTGGTTGGAGCAGCAGTCAGATTAACAGTAGGCTTGATGATCTTCGGAGCAATCTCAGTAGAGAAAACCCTTCCACTTCGGGTAAATTTACTAGTTCTGACAATATTACTGACATCAGTATCAGCTTCTTCAGTCTTTAGATCTTGCTTAACACCATGGTAATATACATCAGCACCATAATTCCATGGGATAGCCTTGTCTAAGGTGTACAGAATGGGACCAGAAACAATTATTATTAGCGGAGCAATTCTTGGAACAGGTGTAACCCTAATAAGTTTTCTCGAGGAAACCTTGGAAGGATTGGCATAAATGGTTATAATGGCAACATCTTCATTGGGAACAACAGGAGTCATAATCTTCACATACAAAATTTCTTTATTATCCATCAGGCACTGAACACCTAACTTCAACAAACAGCAACCAACAGGTATAATCAAACACATGTGGCTACCTTCACCACAACCCGTAAATAAACCGGCCAACAGCAAATTCTTCTTAACAGTCATCAGAGGAGTAGAAATTTCTTCAACAGAGGTCACAAACAAATCGGTGTCAACAACATTAACTCCACGACCATGTTTGGGCATGGGAGCCGTTATAACATTCGGATTTTCTGGAGCATCGAACTCTATCTCCTTGGGTTCGAGTAAATCTTGTACTTTATTTCTCAGGACCCAGCAATCATTTGTATCGTGGCTTGGACTCTCAGAATGGTAGGCTCAACGTGTGTTGGGATTGTATCTGGGAGAAGTAATGTTTGGATTCTTGGGAGCCTCTTTCAAGGTCTCCAAGTTGGATTTTAGCAGGTGAGGTAGAATTTCAGCCTAAGTCATGTTGATGCGGGTAAACGACCGTTGTGGTCTTCCCACCCTTTGTTGATTGTTGCGTTATGGAGTAATTGTGGGTCTTGGTATCACTACATCATTTACCATTTGACGGTGTTCAGATCTGTTTTGGCCCCTCGGGCTATAGATTGCACTAGCTTCCTTCTTACCGGTAAAAGGCTTCTTTACTGAATTTGACGAAATATCCTTCTGAATTTTAACACTTCAAATGCCAGCCTCCAGTCTTTCTCCAGTCAAAATCAACTCAGTGAAACCAAATGACGAGCTGTTGATCAAGTGATTAAAAAACAAACCAGATAGCATCCCCAGGAACATGTAAACAAACTCCCTATCAGACAAAGGGGGTTGGACTCTTCCAGCCAAGTCTCTCCACTTCTGAGCATAGTCCTTAAAACCCTCACCTGCACCCATGGACATACCCTGGAGCTGAATGCGAGTGGGAGCAAGGTCGGAGTTATACTGATAGTGCTTGTAGAAAGCAGCATCAAGATCTTCCCAGTTTCGGACACTGACTCCCTCCAACTGATATAATCATTCAAGCTGAGTCCCTGACAGACTATCTTGAAAGAAATGCACCCACAAATTTCTATAAGCAGTGTGGGGTTGGATTTTCCTGACATACAAACAGAGATGGAGTTTTGGGCAGGATATTCCATCGTACTTGGCAAAAACCGGAGCTTTGAACTTATGAGGGATCACCACTCCCGATACCAGTCCCAATTCTCCAAAATCCAAACTAGGTATTTTCTGAATTTCCATAGCGCTCAGATGGTCTTCTAGTTACTTGTACCTATCCCCAGCAGGAGGATATTGCTCATCATCGTAATCAGTACCGTCTTCAGAAACTACAGGACTAGGGTCCTTTTCCCTTTCTTAGTTCTCCCCGTCCTTGCATGACGAGGTCAGATCAGTTTGTTGCCTCAATCTTTCTCCGAATCTTCTACCCATATTCAGAATTCTGACCTTCTTCTTCTTCTTCTCTTTCAGAATAAGGGTCTTCAGATCCTCTTTCCCTTTAGCTAGACTTATGAACATCTGTTAGAAATAGGCGTTATGTGCCTGAAGATCTTTGATGGCTTGATCAGAAGACATTTCTGCTGAAATAAACAGCGAAGAAGATGAGAAACCTGTAAGGGTACTTGTAATGGTGTGCATGATAATGGGATGCACATGTAATGATTTCAAAGACTTTGGGAGATTTAAATTTGCAAACCAAAAATAAACAAAACTTTATTAGCTTAAACTTTGAAAGGTTCAACAATGCCTTTAAGGCGTTACAAATAAGTAAATAAAACAAAATCTAAAATTAGAAAAAGCAAAATCAAAAGTCCCATGGTCGCTTCCTCTTTGTGCTGATATAGTCATTGATCACTCTTTCTTCCTCGAGCTTCCTGGTGAGCTTCAAAATCTTCCTTTCTTGCTCATGGTACTGTTCCCGGTAAGTATCTCGTTCATTCTTCAGCTGAATCCAAGACCTCTGCAACTCCCCGGGATCAGTGGGCATGTAAGGATAGAGAACCGCGTAAGGAATGCCTTCTTCATTTGTGGGCTCCACAATCACTGATAATACATCCTCATAGGGCATCCCAAGCTTCTGGGCACGAGCTCGGACCCATTGGAGGTAAGGATGCATAGGAAGGGAAGTATTTGGTCCCAACTCTTGGGGGTCAGATCTATTCACCATTCCCCAAGCTTGTATAACCCTTCGGCGACGCTCCTTAACATCCTCCTTATAGTCGAATACAATGTCCTCAAGAAGTAGCTCAAGGGGACCATCTCTTGGAGCACGACCAAATTGTCGTAAGGCTAGACAAGGATTGTAAGTTATACCCCCTCTGATTCCAAACAATGGGACATTAGGGTACCCCCCACAACGGTCAATAACAGGAGTGTCTTCCATAGCTCGGGAACACCAAAGAACATCTGTATGAGCAAGTGACATTATTCTGTAAGACCAACCCAAACCTTCTTCGTTCTTCTGCACAAACTTAGGGAGGTGAAAAATAAACCACCTCGACAACAACGACATGCATCACATGAGAGTACCTCTTCTCCTTATAGTACGAGTATAGAGAGCATGTAAGATATCTCCCAGCAAGGTAGGCATAGGGTTCCGAGAAAGGAAAATCTTGACCGCATTCACATCTACAAAGGAATCTGGATTAGGGAAGAGAACCAAACCATAGATAAGAAGAGCCAAGACATCTTCAAAAGCTTGGAAATCTAAATCATCCCAAAATAGTTGAGCCTGGTCCATTAGAAATTTGGCTCGAAAACCTTCGATCCCGCTTCCTGTTTCCCAATTGGATACTACATCAGCCCGTTTCAAATGCAGAGTTAAGGAAATTTCTTCTGGTCTAGGAACTTCTTCCATACCTGTGAAGGGTACCTGTTCAAGAATGGATATGCCTAATAGATGAGAGAACTCTTCCAAGGTGGGTACCAACTGGTAATCTGGAAAGGTGAAGTTATGATGCACGGGATCAAAGAACTGGAAAAGCATGCTCATCATCTGCTCATCAAGATTTGAAGTAACCAGGCTGAGAAGCTACTTACCTAAAAGGTATCCCCAGATCCGGGTTAGGATCTATAGTAACCCAAAAATAAAAACCTTAAAAGTAAAGCAAACAAAGCAATCAAGAGAAGAAATTATGATGAACTATATCCTAAGGTATACCCCACTTATTATACTCCCTAGCAGAGTCGCCAGTTTTGTGATACAGTGGCAGAACCGACTAATTGAATGCTGGTTTGCGTTTTGCGTTTGCAAAATGTCGCGGTAAGCAAGAGTCGCCACCAACTTTTATTTCATCCAACCGGAAAGGAAAAAAGTACATAAAAAATCCTTATTCGAGATATTCTGAGTACGGGGGGTAGATTATAGAAAGGGGAGGTGTCTGCACCCTTTCTATCCATGGTTTTCCATGGGCTCTTAGGTACTTGCTCATCTTTTAAAATTGCTTGTGTGTGTGCTTTCTTTTTGAAAATAGTTTTAACTTCGTGATAACCCTTGTATCAGTCCTTAAAGGCGTGACGAAGTTTGTTTTGAAAGTTTGTTTAAAAAGTGTAAGTGTGAAAAGCTTTGATTTTGAGAAAGTACCTACTAGCATCTAACTACTCGAAAAAAGATCGTTTCTATTCTCGTTTCCTTTAGACCATGTTATCCTACTATTGAGAAATAGGTAGCACCGTCGTTGGAGTTTGTAACGGTCAATTTGAAAGGGACGTACGATCACCAAAGCAATATTAGGACACCTTATTAATAACCATAGAGTCTCAAGATCATATTCGAGGCAACATTTCCGAGGCAACATCCGAACGGGACACTTGATCTTTTTAGACAGAAGGGTAACCACTAATACACCCTATACTTAATGATCGTTTACCGAAGGCAACTGAAGTGAGAGTATACCCTAAGAGTGATATGTGCGAGTGATTAGTTTCAGTTATTTATCTTTTCACATTAGGGTTTTCTAACTGTATTAATTTGTCATGCATTCTTGTCATACAATCCTATTAGCATACATCTAGACAGTTAAATATTTGCGGGAATTAAAAATGCGAGAAAGTAAATCTACGCAATTACAAGGCTTCGGGGAGGGGATTAATTGCATAGCCAAAAACCCCGGAAAAAGCGATAAGTAAAAGACCTAGATTAAACTATTACAAGCCATGAACAGTTACAGAAATATTGGCAAAATAAATAACACGCGTGCGATGAATTGAATACGAGACAACTAGGATTTTGACCCTTGCCTAAACCTAATTGCGATTAATTAAGAAAATGTTTTTGTTTTATAAGAAGGTAAAGAAACAATTAAACTAAAGAGAATATCCTAACTCTAATTAATTTTAAATTAAGAAAAATAAATAAATTTATTCTAAAACCTATTTTTGAATTTTTATTTATTTGAGAAAAAGAGAAAAATTAAATTAAATCAAAAGTTTAACCTAATTTCTATTTTGATTTTATTTATGAAAGCAAATTACAATTTCCCTAAATTAAATTAATTTTGATAATAATAAAATAAAAACTAATCCTAATTTTGGTGAATTATTGATTTTTTATGTTTTTTATGATAAATGAATTAATTTGTGAATTAAAATAAATAAAGGAAATTTAAAGAATAAAGATAAAGATAAGAAATAAGAAAAAGGTTAGTAAATGGGCTTGGTGCTGTTTAGCAATTGGGAGGGTGTGCTAAGGAAATTCTGGTCCCAAGGTTGATAGCCCGTTTGACTTTCCTGATCCAGTGTGCACGTTGACTGGGGGCACATGGTAGTCCTCCAAGGGAAAGGCATTAGATCTGGAGCGCTGATGAATTGGATGGACAGATCTTGATGGCACATGGTTAACCTCCTGATGTGTAGCGTGCTGGATTGCTTGTTAAAGAAAAATATGAACAAAGGTTGGGACCTGGGGATCGAACCCAGGTCCTCATGCACTTTTCCAATGCACGCTTGCCATATGTGCTGCCATTGTTATTTGTATGTACGATGAAAACCAATTATAATATAATGAAAACAAAAATGCTGGAACCCAAATGCGCGGAATTCAAATCACCCAACCAGGGAGTGACACGCATCCATCTTCTTCCTCCCAATCATCGTTTTAGGTATAAGCATGTTCATCACAAAAATTCTCTACAAGCAATATAAATGAAATTCAAGGGTACCAATCAACTCTTCTCATCCTCACGAGTATCATGGCACCAAAATCCAGACCCAATTTAGCCTATCCTGCAAAGCCCTAAACAAAAACGCAAAACCCTAACTATGGAAATATCATGTACAAGCATTAAGAATGCAATTAAATGGTACCAAAAGTTTGCAAACTCAATAAGGAACAAGAATATGTAATCAAAACTTGCAAATGATGTATAAATCAATGAGAAAAAAAACAAAAATTTTGGCTAACTGTGTGACTGCTACAACGCGTTTCAGGACGTGGGAAGGCTTACTAATGATTGGAACACGATCTTGTGATGTCCAGCAATCGATTGGTAAGGCGAAGATGGATTGGGATGGCCTGTAACTTGGAATTGGATCACCACTTTTTATTGAGATTTTTCAGTTTTGTTTTTGCTCTGCACCACTGTTCAACCTCCTCTCACGCCTTTGATCTCTTCTGTATCTGTAATACAACATGTTAGGTCAACAAAAACGAATTCAATCTTGCCCATTATGAAGATTTGATTTGGTTTTTCATGGTATATGATATCTTTCCAAATTTGCTTCAATTCGATCTTTTTCCATCCAAATTAGCCTTGCACGAATTGATTCTTAATTGACAGCATATAATATCTTCCTTCAATGCAAAAATCATCCCTAAAACACAATATATGATTTATTTAGATTTATTTGATTTTATTTGAATTTTAAGTGAATAAAAATCAAAATAAATTAAATAAATAAATAAATAATGGAGGGTCCCATAGGTCATGGACTACACTAGGAATGAGATGCAATCTTAAAGAGATGGGCCCATGTGGAAAAAATGCAATTTTGACTAATGTTGACTTTTGGCAATTTTGCAAAAAAGGTCAACTTGGCCAATGCATAACTCTCTCAATTTTGACCCTAGAGAGGTGTTCTCAGACTTTTTAGAAATCTTAGTATGTCCTCTAAACAAACCTTTTTGTATCATCTCAATTAAGTCTTCCATGCTCATGTATGAAGCTTTTACCCAAAAGGTGTTTTTGTTGACTTTTCAAAATGACCTATAATGTCAAAATTCATATCTTTTTGTGAGTGCATATTTTGAACTTGTCAGTTGATATGAATTGTAGGTAATTGCGTCCTCTTCAAAATGAGATTTGGATGGGTCATTTCTGATAAAGTATGAGAAAGTTATGCTTGGTCAAATTGAGTTGACTTTTCCTACAAAACCCTAATTTAGCAACTTTTGGGTTTTGATGAATTGTGCGAAATCCTTGATGAATCGTGATCAAACCTTGATCAAATGATGAATTATACTTAAAAATGAGGATGTTGACCAAAAATATTGAAGTTTGACTGTATGTAGGCCACAATTGACTTTTGACCTAGCATAGTCGATTTTCAGGCCTTTGGACAATTGACTGAGCAAACTTCTTCTGCAAGGCTTGAAACTTGACATGGATGATCTTGATAACACATTAGGACAATGGAGAGCATTTGGGATCCTTTGGACTAAATCATCTTGATGCAAAATGAAACCCTAATTTGAGGTAGACTGCCTTAGGAGAGAGTTTGTCTGGTCAACTTTTGAACTTCCTTGAGCAATTTGGGGACCTCACTTGCCATATGTTGAGAAATATGGGAGGGAAAATTTTGGGGTACAACAGTACCCCCATCATCTTTTCATCAAATCTCGAAGTAACCAGGTTGAGAAGTCGACCATGCCTCTTAGTGAACGAAGAAGTTTCAGGAACCCTTGATACTAACTCCTTGAGTTAGAGAGGTATTCTCAAAAAGCTGATTCAGATAGTGTTTCTACGAGAGGATGCCATAATCTACAAAACAGAACAAAGATAAATTCCCTTGGTCCTTGAAATGGTTAGTGTAATGAGAATGGATGCTATGTTATGATGCATGATGTTATATTCAAACAGAGTAAATCACACACAAGCAAAGCATACAATAGACCTTAGGTTCAAAGGCGTGCATGAGGTTAAAGGTCAGTACCCTATTGAAGTTTAGTTGGTTTCAAACCTGTCTTAGAAAAGTAACCGGGTTCTAAGGATTCTCAATATCACTGATCATCCTTTATCGGGCATTGTTTCAGCTCAGACAATCTTTTCTTGCGGCCGAAATATCTCGAAAGTCTGATGTCAATGAGTGTAGCATCGAGTATCAATCAATCCTCAGCTTTATACCAAGGCCGGCTATCTCACTACTTTCTAATGACCAAGTTTGTTCAACTAAGGTTCTAAAGTCCGTTAGTGCTTTACGACACCACGCGGCATCCCCGTATTCTCCTCGTTTCCACACGAAGGATACCGATACCGATACCAACCAAAGTGTTACACCAACACATCCATCGCTTAAACCATATCAGTCTATGTTGTACAGTCTCCACGATCTATTGGTGTTTACCTAATAAGTGCCCCCAAATCCGGGTGTAGGATCTTTTACAATACCCAAACAAAACCATTAAGGATAAAGCAGACAAAACAAACAAGAAAGAAATTTTTTTAAAATTACTTAGATCCTAAGGTATACCCCACTTTATATTATTCCCTAGCAGAGTCACCCGTTCTGTGATACGATGGCAGAACCAACTATTTTTACTGGTTTGCATTTTTTGTTTGCAAATGTCGCGGTAAGCAAGAGTCGCCACCGACTTTTATTTCATCCAACAAAGGAAAAAGAAAAAGAACATAAAAAACCTATTTTTTGAGATATTTATGAGTACGGGGGGTAGATTATAGAAAGGGAAGGTATTAACAGCCTTTCTATCCATGGTTTTCCATGGGCTCTTAGGTACTTGCTCATTTTGAAATTGCTTGTGTGTTTTGAAAAGTTTTTGTTTAACTTCGTGGTAACCCTTGTATATGTCCTCAAGAGTGTGACAAAGTTATTTTTGAAAACTATTTTGAAAGTGTTTGTGTGAAAGAGTTTTTGTTTTTTTGAGCAAGTACTTAAGAGTTTCTACCTACTCAAAAAAGACTGTTCGTTTTCTCGTTTCCTTTAGACAATGTTATCCTACTATTAAGAAGTAGGTAGCCCCATTGTTGGAGTTAAAGGGACATTTGAAGGGACAATTACGGTCACAAAAGCTATGGTTAGGAAACCTTAGTAGTTACCCTAGAGTCTTAAATATCTTTCCGAGGAAACATTCGAATGGGTCATTTTTTATCTTTTGAGACTAAAGGGCGACCACTAAAATTCCCTATGCTTCATGACCATTTACTGAAGGAAACCGAAGTGGGATAGACCCTAGGAGTGAACATGTGCATGTGTTTGATTTTAGTTGATTATCTTTTCACAATTAGGGTTTTCTACCGTTTTCAACGTTATTCTTTCCATACAAGCCTATTAGTCTAAGCAGTTAATAATAGTGGAAAGTAAAAGCGGAAAAGTAACTCTACGCTATTACAAGGCTTTAGGGAGGGGGTTACATAGCCAAAATAGGGGAAAAATAATAAGTAAAAACAGTAATAAGACCTAATTAAATAAACTATTACAACCCTTGGCAGTTACAATAATTGGAAAAATAAATAAATAAAACGCGCGCGAGGTGGAACACGGGAATTAAATATCCTAATGAATCTAATTAACTAAAGGAAATATTTTTGTATTTTTTATTGAGAAAAATAGTTGAAATTTGCAAGTTAAACCTAATTTTCTAATTAATTTTATTTAACAAAATAGTCAATTTGAAATAATTAAAATAATAAATTTTCAAAAATTAATTTTAATTATAAAAACCCTAATTCTATTTTTGTGATTTTTTGATTTAATAAAAAAAAGATTTTGTTTTATAAAAATAATTAAACAAATTATTAAAACAAAAGATCTGCGTTAGCAATCTGGGGGTGTGAAGCTGAATGGTTAGCAGTCTGGGGGTGTGAAGCTGAATTGTTAAGCCCATATGTGCTGGCCCAAGATCTGCGTTAGATCTGGTGTTGTCACGTTTGAAAAGTTCACCATGGGGCTGCAAATCAAGAGCGTTGGATCTGTATGATGAATGATCCAATGGCTAGATCTGAGGGTGCAAGGTATACGCGTGGGATGGTGATGCATTGTATCTGAAATCAAATGGTTAGAAAATACAAAAAAAACTCCAGACCTGGGTATCAAACCCAAGTATCTCACCTCACATGCATTCTTCCTTGCCACCAGGCCAACCTGTTATTTGTTTATATCAATGACAAAATAATAATATAATATATAAACAACATGAATGATGAGTTGTCAGCGCGTGCCCTTTCAGTGGGACCCTGGATTTCAAACCAACCAATCAAAACATAAAGGATTGCCACGCAGGGTCTTCGCCTGAGTCAATGACGTCGGAGTTGCACTCCGGTCGTCTTCTCCGGCCCAGCACAAATGTAAACGACAAAAATACAGGGAATCAAGGTACCAGGCTCCGGCTACCCCCATCCCCCAATTTCGTAGGCTACAAACTCCATGGTGGTGGTGGTTTAGTATGAAAGTCCCTATACAGGGAGATACGATGCTCTCCTGAAACCTGGCGCTAACAATGGCAAACTGGGGATCCTGCATGCATGCTTGCTGCTAATGGTTCAAAACTCTTGCAAATATGGTATTAAACCCAAATATATGCAAAGATCTCATTTATATGCCATGAAATAAAAGTTTGAAGCTTGAGAATTTTACCAATCCGGTGACTCTTGATCTGGGCATTTGAGGGTGCTGCAAGCCTGGATATGGACAGGGATAGACTCCTAGGAGTCTCTAGGCGTGGATTGAAGGCTTAGGTTGGACTGAAAGAGGCTGGGAGTTGCACTTTGGAATTTCATGGTTTTTAATTATTTTTGCAATTTTGGTATGAGTACTTAGGGATGCGTATCCATCTCCTTGTGCTTCTTAATAGCCATGCATATATAGTGAATCATATTAGGTTAAAAAAATTGTAAGAAATCTTTGCTTTCATTGAGAAAATAATTTCTTTCAAAAATATGATTTTTTGCATATTTGGACCAAATAAAAACTTTCTATTTCGCCACGATTTTGCCTTGATATGCCAGCATATCTTGCCCATTATTTGATGAGAATAAGATTTGAAATCAAATCTTACATTATTCCTTTTAATTATTTATTTTTTTATTTATTTAATTTTTCATTTTTAATAGATAAAATCTCAAAATAAATAATATAAATAGAATAATAATGTATGAATAAGCTCAAAGGTCGTGAGCCATGTTGGAAACAAGTTTCAAGCTTGAAAAGATGAGCCCATTTGGAAAAGAGGTCATTTTGGTCAATGTTGACTTTATGCACATTTCCATAAATTGGTCAACTTTGACAATACATATCTCCCTCAATTTTAACTCTAAGAGGGTGTTCTTGGACTTTTTAGAAAGCTTAGGATGTCCCTTGTAACGCCCGTAATTTAATTAATTATTTAATTAAATTGTTTTTGGAATAATTGTGAAGTTGTGTTATGATGATAATTGATGTGTTGTGATTAGTTGGATTTATTTATTTTATTAATTTATGGGATAATATTAGTATGATAATATTATTTGATGTGAGCTTGTTTTAAAGGAATAGAAGTAGTAAAAAGGGGGGTGTGGTAGTCTTAAGCCCATTAAGGTATTTTGAGAATTATATGGTTATTTTATTATTGTTAAAAATAATAACAAAAGAAGAAGCAGTAAGAGAGAAAGAATAAGGGTTGGAAGAAGAGAACATGAAAGTTGTTGGAAAGGAGGAAAAGAGGCAGAACGGAAATCAACCGGAAAAGTTATAAAGCAACATTCAATCCAAGGTAAGGGTGAGACTCTGACTCTATAATAGGGTTTATGATTATTGATATATAGGATTAGATGTGAAAGATTGTTTGGTTTATGATTAAATTATATACATTGTTGTTTGATGAGAATCAATGATTTAAAGATGAATAATGATGCCCTAATGCTGTATATTTGATGTAGAATTATAGGATAATTATAATTTATGATTATCTATGATTAGAGGATGTTTTTAGGGCCTAAAGTATGGAAACCATAGTGAAAACACAATAAAATCACAGAAAATATCCATGACAAGCTTTTAGACTCAAGATGAGTCGATACGAAGGAGTCATGCGTCAATACATGAAGGCTTTTAGACTTAGGATGAGTCGATACGAAGGAGCATGTATCGATACATGCAGTATGGAAGACTCAGTATAAGTCGACACAAGGGAGTATGCGTCGACTCATGTAGCGTGTTAAGTCCAATACGTGTCGACTCAAGACATTACGCGTCGATCCATGTAGTCTGGTTTTTGACAGAATCATTTTGAAAAGGCTGTAACTTGAGTTTTCAGACTCCGTTTGAGGTTCCGTTCGAAGCGTCGAATAGCTAACGCGATGAACTTCATTCTTAAGGATCAAAATGAAGAATAGGAAGGATAATCCTAGTATCCAAATTAGGACTATAGTTAGTTCCCGCATTAATCGCTATGTTGATTTTTGTGAAGAATGATGAGGATGAGATGATTATAGATTACTGTTTGGTTTGTAACAACGAGATTAAAGAGGATAATAATGTATTATTACAGAATGAATAATATGTAGAGGTTTGGTAATTTAGAATTAAGCCTTAGATGATTAATTAATTATAGGCAATATCAGGTTGTAGGCCTATGGCCAACGTTGCGAGATTGACGATCTACTGTTGTATTGTTGTATGGGTGACTTGCTGTGAATTATGTTGATAAATGACGTTGATAAATGATGCTGATGAAAGATGTTAAGATGCCTCTAATAATTGACAGTCATTAAGATGTAGGCTTCTGGCCAACGATGATGTTGTGTTTAGATGTTGTAATTATGGTGTTATTATTGCATTCATGATTATGTCGCATACATTGCATTTCAAGATGGAGCTTATGCTCGTTAAGATGACATGTATTGGAGAATATTAAGATGAAGGCTTATGCCTTGTTTATGCCTCTATTTATTGGAAATTATTTGAGATGGGAGTTCTGCTCCAATGGTACCATATACATTCGCATAGTATTGACTCGCATTATATGATTGCATAAAGAAGTTATGTATTGATATAGTGAATGTGTATATTGTTGGAATTTTTGTTGCGATTATTGTTGTTTATAAGATGACAAGTGGTGGTGTTATGTGATATAATTTAATATATTAATTATAATAGGTTTTATTATATTGTTAGATATCTTGCCTCTTCTGTTTGAATGTTACCCTTATGTTGGTAACGTGCAGGTAATCCAGAGTGAAGGCTGTATACCTTCAGTAGTTCGAGTCAGTGTCATTGCTCTGATACATAACACTCGGTGGGACGAACGCTTGTTGTTTTTGATTATTAATGATTTCAGTGGTTAAACTTCAATTTGATTATTATTAAGTATGTGTTGTTTTGAAGATGCTGTAACGATGGATAAAGATGTTATTAATAATTTTGCTGCGTAGATATTTAAGTTGTTGAATTAGTTAATTAAATTATTATGCTGATAGTTCATCCGATGTTTTAAAGTGTTATGTATCCACGTTGAATGCAATGCGTTTTTAAAGTTGAATTTGTGGCATCCTAATTTAGTGCATGAATTTCATGACTCTGATTTACATTTATAATTGTTGGGTAGAATTGGGGTGTTACAAAGTTGGTATCAGAGTAAAGGTTGGTCTGACCATGTTATTGAGTCATATTTGTCTAACAATCGAGTATTGTTAATTTGAGTTCTAACTGTTGTGTATGTTGTAGTGATAAGTTGATATGGCTGGAAGGAATGATGTTGCACTTACTGCTGCTTTAGAAGCAATGGCTCATGCGATGGAGAATCAGCCGAATGCTAATGGGAATGCTGGATCTCATAGTTTGGCAACTTTCCAGAGAGAGAATCCGCCTACCTTCAACAGAAAGTATGATTCTAACGGCATATTGGATTGGTTGAAAGAGATTGAGAGAATATTTCGTGTGATGGACTGCACTCCAGCGCAGAAGGTTTGATATGGTACTCATATGATAGCAATTGAAGCTGATGACTGGTGGATAGAGACTTGTCAGAGATTGGAAGCTGCAGGTGAAAATGTCACTTGGGCTGTGTTCTTTAGGGAATTTCTGAGGAAGTACTTTCCTGAAGATGTCTGTGGTAAGAAGGAAATTGAGTTCCTTGAGCTAAAGCAAGGGAATATGTCGGTTATTGAGTATGCTGCAAAGTTTACTGAGTTGGCTAAGTTCTATCCGCACTATGGTGAGGCGAATGTTGAGTATTTGAAGTGTATCAAGTTTGAGAACGAGTTACGCCTAGAGATCAAGAAGGCAGTTGGATACCAGAAGATCCATGTCTTTATCGATTTGATTGACAGTTGCAGAATTTTTGAGGAGGATAATAATGCTCATTACAAGATTATCGGTTCAAAGAGGGGTAAGCACCAACAGAATCATGGTAAGCCTTATCATACCCCAGCCGATAAAGGTAAACAGAAAGTTGCTCAGGGTCAGAGGACTAGTGGAGGAGATGCTCCTGCTGGTGTGGTTTGTTTTAAATATGGGAAACCTGTGCATAAGAGTAATGTGTGTACTATTGAAGTAAAGAGGTTTTTCCGTTGTGGTAAGAACGAACATGTTGTATATGAGTGCAATCATAAGGATGTGATTTGTTTCAACTATAGTGAAGAAGGGCACATCGGTAGTCAGTGTAAGAAACCAAATAAGGCGCAGACAAGTTGTAAAGTGTTTGCTTTGGTTAAGGATCAGACAGCTGCTAGGACAGACTTATCAGATGTACATGTTTCATTAATAGTACTCCTTTAATTACTATTATTGATACCGATGCTACTCATTTCTTTATTGCTACTGATTATGTTAAAAGATTGGGTCTTATGTTGTCTTCTATGAATGGAGAAATGGTCATCGATACTCCAGCCAAGGGGTCGGTGACTACTTCTTTTGTGTGTTTGAAGTGTCCCTTGTCGATCTTCGACAGAGACTTTGCTGTTGATTTGGTTTGTTTATCGTTAAGAGGTTTGGATGTGATTTTGGGTATGAACTGGTTAGAGCATAACTGTGTTCATATTAATTGTTATGACAAGTATGTGAGGTTTTCTACTCCTGAAGAAGAGAAAGATAGTCAATTTTCTGCTAAACAGTTGAGAAAGTTGATGCAAGAGGAAGCACAAATGTTCTCCTTGATGGTGTCGCTATCTGTAGAGACTCAAGCTATAATTGAGGAATTCCAGATGGTGTGTGAATTTCCTGAAGTTTTCCCTGATGAAATTGTTGATGTACCGCCGGAGAGGGAAGTTGAATTTTCTATTGATCTTGAACCTGGTACCAGACCTGTGTCTATGGCACCATACAGAATGTCTGCATCTGAATTGTCAGAGTTAAAGAAGCAATTGGAAGAGTTACTTGAAAATAAGTTTGTAAGACCAAGTGTATCACCGTGGGGAGCTCCAGTGTTGTTAGTAAAGAAGAAATATGGAAGTATGAGGCTTTGTGTTGATTATAGACAGTTGAATAAAGTGACGATTAAGAACAAGTATCCGCTTCCAAGAATAGATGACTTGATGGACCAATTGGTGAATGCTCGTATGTTTAGTAAGATTGATTTGAGGTCGGGTTACCATCAGATTAAAGTGAAGGATGGAGATATCCAGAAGACGGCTTTCAGAACGCGTTATGGACATTATGAGTATTCGGTGATTCCTTTAAATGTTACTATAGCGCTGGGAGTATTCATGGAATATATGAATCGTATCTTTCATGCTTATTTGGATAAGTTCTTAGTGGTGTTCATTGATGATATTTTGATTTACTCTAAGTTAGAAGAAGAGCATGCAGAACACTTAAGGGTAGTATTGCAAGTTTTGAAAGAGAAGATGTTGTATGCAAAGCTGTCCAAGTGTCAATTCTGGTTAAAGGAGGTTAGTTTGCTTAGTCATGTGATCTCAGGTAGTGGCATTTTTGTAGATCCATCAAAGGTTAATGTTATGTTGCAATGGGAAACTCTAGGGTCAGCTACTAAGATTACAAGCTTTTTGGGATTAGAAGGTTACTATAGAAGGTTTATCGAAGTTTTTTCTAAGTTGGAACTTTCGTTGACTAAGTTGACTTGTAAAGGTAGAGATTTTGTGTGGGATGTTCAGTGCGAAGAAAGTTTTACAAAATTGAAGAAGAGATTGACGTCGGCTCCAATTTTGGCGTTGCCTAATCCAGGAGAGCCTTTTGTGGTGTATTGTGATGCTTCTAAGATGGGTTTAGGAGGTGTGCTTATGCAGAGTGATAAGGTAGTTGCTTATGCGTCAAGGTAGTTGAGGACTCATGAGAAAAACTATCCTACACATGATTTAGAGCTTACTGCAGTTGTCTTTGTATTGAAGATTTGGAGGCATTATCTTTATGGTTCTAGATTTGAAGTGTTATTGACCATAATAACTTAAATTATTTATTCAATCAGAAGGAGTTGAATATGAGGCAACGAAGATGGTTGGAATTGTTAAAGGATTATAATTTCTGTTTGAATTATCATCCAGGAAAAGCGAATGTGGTAGCTGATGCATTGAGTCGAAAGACTTTACATATCTCGACAATGATGGTTAAAGAATTGGAATTAATTGAAAAATTCAAAGATATGAGATTAGTTTGCAAGGTGACACCGCAAAGTGTTATGTTGGGCGCGTTGAAGATTAATAATGAATTTCTAGACAGTATCAAAGAAGCTCGGAAGTTGGATGTGAAACTGGTAGATTTGATGGTTGGGATCGATCGGTTTGAGAATAATGATTTTAATCTAGATGCGCAAGGTGTGTTGAGGTTTCTAACCGGATTTTTATTCCTGATGATGCTGAGATGAAGAAAGTGATACTTGAAGAGAGACATAGAATCAAGTTGGGGAATTCATCAAGGAGCTACAAAGATGTATCAATATTTGAAAGGTTTGTTTTGGTGGCCTGGAATGAAGAATGATGTGGCTCGGTTTGTGTATGCATTTTTGACTTGTCAGAAGTTGAAAGTTGAACATCAGAAGCCAGCAGGGTTGATGCAACCGTTAGAAGTTCCAGAATAGAAATGGGATAACATTTCGATGGAATTTGTGACGGGGTTACCTAATATTTTAAGAGGACGTGATTCAATTTGGGTAATTGTTGATAGTCTTATGATGTCAGATCATTTTATTCCTATTAACATCAGTTTTCCAGTGTCGAAGTTGGCGGAGATTTACACTAGTGTGATTGTGAAGCTGCATGGTGTTCCATTGTGCATTCTGTCAGATAGAGATCCAAGTTTTACTTCTGATTTTTGGAAGAGTCTGCAAGAAGCGTTGGGTTCTAAGTTGAGTTTGAGTTTAGCGTATCATCCTCATACAGATGGTCAGACTGAACGGACTATCCAATCATTGGAAGACTTGTTGAGCGCATGTGTTCTTGATAAGAGAGGTTCATGGGATACTTATCTTTTGTTGATAGAGTTCACTTATAATAATAGTTACCATTATAGTATTGGGATGGCACCTTTTGAAGCTTTGTATGGTTGAAGATGTAGAACTCCTTTATGTTGGCATGAATATGGTGAAAGTGTAGTACTTGGGCCTGAACTTGTTCGTGAGACTACTGAGAAGGTGAAGTTGATTCAAGGAAATATTAAAGCTTTCCAAAGTAGACAGAAGAGTTATCATGACAAGAGAAGTAAAGATTTAGAATTTCATGCGGGTGACCATGTGTTTTTAAGAGTTACACCTGTGACTGGTGTTGGGCGAGCATTGAAGTCTAAGAAGCTCACTTATCGTTTTATTGGACCATATCAGATTTCGGAGAGAGTGGGGAATGTTGCTTATAGAGTGGCTTTACCGCCTAATCTTTCGAATTTGCATGATGTGTTTCATGTGTCACAACTCTGGAAGTATATTTCAGATCCATCTCATGTGATTCATATGGATGATGTGCAAGTACGGGATAATCTTACGGTGGAGACGATTCCTGTACGGATCACGAATCGTGACATAAAGACTCTGAGGGGTAAAGAGATTGCTTTGGTTAAAGTGGTTTGGCTGGGGGCTGCCGGAGAAAGCATGACTTGGGAGTTGGAGAGCAATATGAAGGACTCCTATCATGAGTTGTTTGATTAAGGTAAATTTTTTAGGACGAAAATATTCTAAGTAGGGGAGAGTTGTATCGCCTGTAATTTAATTAATTATTTAATTAAATTATTTTTGGAATAATTGTGAAGTTGTGTTATGATGATAATTGATGTGTTGTGATTAGTTGGATTTATTTATTTTATTATGTTTTGTGATAATATTAGTATGATAATATTATTTGATGTGGGCTTGTTTTAAAGGAATAGAAGTAGTAAAAGGGGGGGGGGGGGTTGTAGTAGTCTTAAGCCCATTAAGGTATTTTGAGAATTATAGGGTTATTTTATTATTGTTAGAAATAATAAGAAAAGAAGAAGCAGTAAGAGAAAAATAATAAGGGTTGGAAGAAGAGAACGTGAAAGTTATTGGAAAGGAGGAAAAGAGGCAGAACGGAAATCAACCGAAAAAGTTATAGAGCAACCTTCAATCTAAGGTAAGGTTGGGGTTCTGACTCTATAATAGGATTTATGATGATTGGTATTTGGGATTAGATGTGAAAGATTGTTTGGTTTATGATTGAATTATATACATTTTTGTTTGATGAGAATCGATGATTTAAAGATGAATAATGATGCCATAATGTTGTATATTTGATGTAGAATTATAGGATAATTATAATTGATGATTATCTATGATTATAGGATGTTTTAAGGGCATAAAGCATGGAAACCATAGTGAAAATGCAATGAAATCACAGAAAATATCCATGACAGAACAATATGTGTCGACCCCAACAGCCATGCGTCGATGCATGTAGGCTTTTAGACTCAGGATGAGTCGATACGAAGGAGTCATACATCGATACATGAAGGCTTTTAGACTAAGGATGAGTCGATACAAGGGAGTACACGTCGACTCATGTAGCGTGTTAAGTCCAGTACAAGTCGACTCAATACATTACGCGTAGATCCATGTAGTCTGGTTTTTGATAGAATCATTTTGAAAAGGATGTAACTTGAGTTTTTGGACTCCGTTTGAGGTGTCGTTCGAAGCATTGAATAGCTAACACAATGAACTTCATTCTTAAGGATAAAAATTAAGAATAGGAAGGATAATCCTAGTATCTAAATTAGGACTAGAGTTAGTTCCCGCGTTAATTGCTATGTTGATTTTTGTGAAGAATGATGAGGATGGGATGATTATAGATTACTTTTTGGTTCGTAACAACGAGATTAATGAGGATAATAATGTAGTATTACAGAATGGATAATATGTAGTGGTTTGGTAATTTAGAAGTAAGCCTTAGATGATTAATTAATTATAGTCAATATCAGGTTGTAGGCCTATGGCCAACGTTGCGAGATTGACGATCTACTACTGTATTGTTGTATGGATGAGTTGCTGTGAATTATGTTGATAAATGACGTTGATAAATGATGTCGATGAAAGATGTTGAGATGCCTCTAATAATTGGAATCCATTAAGATGTAGGCTTCTGGCCAACGATGATGTTGTGTTTAGATGTTGTAATTATGGTGTTGTTATTGCATTCATGATTATGTCGCATACATTGCATTTCAAGATGGAGCTTATGCTCGTTAAGATGGCTTGTATTCACAAATATTAAGATGAAGGCTTATGCCTTGTTGATGCCTATATTTATTTCCAATTATTTGAGATGGGAGTTCTTCTCCAATGGTACCACATGCATTCGCATAGTATTGAGTCGCATTATATGATTGCATAAAGAAGTTGTGTATTGATGCAGTGAATGTGTATATTGTTGGAATTTTTGTTGCGATTATTGTTGTTTATAAGATGAAAAGTGGTGGTGTTATGTGATTTAATTTAATATATTAATTATCATACATTTTATTATATTGTTAGCTATCTCACCCCTTCTGTTTGAATGTTACCCTTACGTTTGTAACGTGCAGGTAATCAAGAGTGAAGGTTGTATACCTCCATTAGTTCGAGTCAGTGTCATTTCTCTGATACGTAACACTCGGGGGGATGAACGTTTGTTGTTTTTTATTATTAATGATTTCAGTGGTTAAACTTCATTTTAATTGTTGTTAAATATGTGTTGTTTTGAAGCTGCTGTAACGGTGGATAAAGATGTTATTAAGAATTCTGTTGCGTACATGTTTAAGATGTTGAATTAGTTAATTAAATTATTATGCTGATAGTTCATCCGAATTTTTAAAGTGTTATGTATCCATGTTGAATGCAATGTGTTTTTAAAAGTTGAATTTGTGGCATCCTGATTTAGTGCATGAATTTTATGACTCTGATTTACATTTTTAATTGCCAGTTAGAATTGGGGTGTTACATACCATAAGCAACCTCTTTGGTTTCATCTCAATTGGATCTTCCATGTTCATGTAAGGAGCATTGACCCAAAAGGTGTTTTTGTTGATTTTTTGAAATGACCTATAATGTATGGATTTATATATTTTCATGAATGCATTTGTTGAACTTATGGGATGAATATGAATTGTAGGGAATTGGATTCTCTTCAAAATGAGCCTTGGATGGGAAATTTCTGAAAAAGTATGAGAAAGTTATGCCTGGTCAAAGTTTCGTTGACTTTTCCTATAGAAACCCTAATTTAGCAACTTTTGAGTGTTGATGAATTTGGGGCATTCCTTTAGGAATCATGATCAACCCTTGATCAAATGATTAATATTACTTCAAAATATTGATGTTGACCAAAAATCTTGAAGTTTGATTGCATGAGGGTCACCGTTGACTTTTGACCTTGTATAATTGATTTTTAGGCATTTGAGCAGTTGACTGAGCAAACTTCTTGTGCAAGGTATGAAACTTGACATGGATGGTCTTGAGAACATATTAGGACCATGGAAAATATTTGAGGCCTTTGGAGCTCACCCATCTTGATGAAAATGGAAATCTTAATTGGAGATTCATTGCTTTAAGAGAGAGTTTGTCTGGTCAACCCTTAGTCAAACTTGAGCAATTGAGGACCTCTAGAGGCATGCCTTTGAGTTAAATGAGAGGGAAAATTTTGGAGTACAACAGACATTAGGTTGTAACCTATTCATGTTAACTTAGGCATGGCTTCCATTTTAAACTCAAATATAAGATCAATCATTGCATGATAACATTAGGGATAGAGATAGATAGTTTCCCTTAGATGTTTTCTTTTCCTTTTTCATGATTAAGACTAAAATAATTTTTATTTGTAAAATTCATAAAACACTCTAACTTTTATTAAACCATCTTTCAAGGTAAAAAACATCAACCAATTCAAACTCTTTCGCCTTCGGGCATTTCTTTGAAACTATCAAAAGGATGTGTTAATTCTACTATGTGCAATACGATGCGTAAATCCCCAAAGGTAGGATGGAACTATGTCTACTTGCTAGATCAAGAATGTAGCATTATCCGCCTTCGAGCACTTTTCTTTTTAAAATTCCTCTTCAGGTAAAAACATGTTAAAGAAGTACTTAAAGAAATAAACATTTTTATGGAATTTTTGACTAGAAAGATGGGAATGATTTCCGACAGACATTGGCTAAGATAGACATTATGTTTCATAAGTGTACAATGATGTTGACTTAGTCATTTTTTTGGAATGATTTGATTATGATTTCGACTAAAGGAGTTGAAACATGAAGCGAGGCTAAGAAACTTATTTTTGGCCTTATATATTTCTGAAGAAAGCGTTAAAGCAAGCTGAAGGCAGAGTGCATGCAGACGAGAACGAGTCATTCCTAGAGGAAAAGACTGTTTGTTATAGTTATTTCAATTTTACTATAAATAGGAGTTCTAGTATTAGATTTTCCATGTGATGCCATTACTATAGAAAACTCAAAATACTAAAACTATCTAAGAAAAGTGAGAAAAGAGTAATGGAGTGAAATCTATGTATTCAAACACCACTCTTTACTAATTTCAAGTCTTTTACATTAAGTCTATTTTTAGCATTTAATTTTGTTGAAAACCTTTACATTTTCTGCACTTGTCTTTAATCTTTAATTTTACTTTAAGTATTTCTCCTACGTAGAATTTTTCATCTTTTACCCATAAAATCACATAAAAACATACGAAAATTTAGCATAATATGTTCTTGGATCAATCTAGTCGATCCTGCGAGTAACCTTTTTCTAGAAATACTAGCACTTGTTTACTAAATTTCTTAGTAAACAACATGCTGATGAATGCAGATGCATGAAATTTTTCTTTCTTTTTTTTATGCAAATTTGTTTTGCAAAAATAAAATGCCATGTCAAGCGAGGATGCATATGAATGAAATGCAGTAGTCTAATTTTGTTTGAAAGTGATTGCAATGCAATGTTTTATGCCATGAAATGTTCATAGGTGTTGATTCCAAACAGCGTGTGTTAAAGTTCACAAGGTGGCAAGATTTGGTTAACACCTACCTAACATTCCCCTTGTAGATTAGCTCTAGGCTTTTGGATAAATGGTTTCTAGATTCACAAATCCCATTTGAGAATATTATCAATGTTAATTATACTCGTAGGCCAATAATATTGTCAAAGGGTTCTACTCCAGGTGAGGTCTTTGTGCCAACCAAGCGAGACATACGTCTAGAAGGTCAACACTACAAAACCATCAACTCGGGTTTCATATTGAGGCTATAAGAACAATTTTGAGGATTCTAGACAAAAGGTCCCTAGAGTCATTGACCCATAGTGAAAATCTTATCGACGTAGAAAATACTTGCAGGACAATAACACTCAAAAGGATTTATTCTGGATAGGGTCTTTGTACCAACCAAGCCAGACATATGTCCAGAAGGTAGAATACTACACAACCACCATCTTAGATTATGTATTTTCTTAAATTCGGGTATTAAGCCTCTTTCATATTACCAATGAAGTCACCCAGAGAATTCCTAGCACAACATAATAAATCAACAATATGGGAATATAATAGAAAATTAAACATATAATAGATAAGAGACAAAAATACAATAAGAATATAATAAACAAATATAACACTCAACTTAAAAACTTCTAAACTATGGTGGACTCGTTTAAAGGGAATTTTCCCCAACATAGTCGCCAGCTGTTGCGGCGTGAAAAATACTCAAGCGTAAGGAACACTCAAAATACAACATAGTCGCCACCAAACTTTATTTATTCCAAAGAAATGGAAAATAACGATAAAACTCACAAAAGAAAACAAAATGGTCGTTGCAACCAAGAACGGGTTCCAGAGTCGGTTATGCAAGGGAAATATATTAACACCCCTCATATTCGTGGTACTTAATGAGAACCATTTAGTTAGTTTTGCAAATGAGTGTCAGCATGATATTAGTTCGCGATATTCTACTTATTATGCGATAAAAAGAAATGAAAAGATTTTTTAGGTTTTTTATTATTGGGATCGCCAAGATTTCATAATCTTATGCCTACGTATTCCCAAATACAATGGGAAAATCAGAGTTTCGTAGTTCATGGTTGAAAAACAAAAAAAAGTTGGTTTATGTAAAAGAGGGACGCTTAAGTCACATTGAGCGGTTAAATATTGCTTATATCTCACTCTGGGAGGCTGGAGTGTTGGTTTATTTTGCGTCTAAATGGATAAAGCATACTCGTTTATAAAAAGGTTTTCAGAGTCATGTTAGGAAGAAAAAAGATAGTTTAATTGGTTAAGTTGCTTTTAAGGGATATAATTGTCAAATAACCAAGCTATATAACATGCATTAAAACTGTTGTACCCCAATTTTTGCCCCTAAGATTCCTCTATCATCTTATACCATCACAATGCAACCAAATCACACATTAGGGTTTGGGTACTTCTCCTACTTTATTATATATTTAGGTTTGTCCATGAGGGATCACCAAGCATCTTGAATTGTGTATCTTGCACATATATCCTTCTCACTAACATCAAAATATGTATATATGTCTCTTTGAATGTCATCTTGTAGGTAATGGCACAATTACATGTATCTTACCATCTTCTAGCACAGAGGATCAAAACTAGGGTTTGGAATTTAATCAAGAAACCTCTGACTTTTTGGGTAATAATTGATTCCATGTTTCTCTACATGTTCATGAGCATCTATGATAGGAAATTTGATCATTAATTTTGGTTTGGAAAGGCTCAATTGACAAAAAGGGGTAAATTGGTCATTTTGTCAGAAGTCAACCAAAGTCAACTGTTGACCAAGGGGACTTTTAGTCAAATGTCCATTCAATATCCCTATTTTCATATTTCATTGCCAATGGTGGCATAAAATTCAGAGGAAATGTTAAATGGAGATAACTTGTCAAGGAAGTTATTTGAAATTTTGGATTTTTTCTAAGTGTTCATAGTGGTGAACTTTGATTGGTCATAACTTTCTCAATTTTTATTGAAAATGTACATACTTTACACGCCTGGAAAGAAGATATAAAATTATTCAACTTTGTATTATAGGCCTCAAGTCCAAAAAGTGAAAGTAGAAAAAGTTATTGAGCTTGGAAATTTCTAGACACTTAGTGATTTTTTTGAATATATACAAAAAATTGATTTCTTCATGGCTAATTTTGAATGTCCATTTGAGCTCAAATCAAAAAGTTGGAAACATGAAAGTTGGATTTTAAAGTTCTCTCTTCATTTTTTATTAAAGAATCATCTTAAGTGGTCAAGTGTAGAAGGAGATACAATGCTTAGGATTCAGAGCTTCATGTTATCATTTTTGCCCAGCACAAGGCATGTCATGCGCACGCCAGGCTTGCCATTTCATCAAACAGTTCATGGGGAAACATTCATCATCTATTTTCTATTTGAAGTTTTCATTATTTGGAAAAATGTTCAACAACAAAGATCAAGCCCTAAATGTGAGGAACAACTTTGCTTCAGGAAGTTTCTCAAAATAGTTCCTACATTTCAAGATATAATCATGGGAAGTAGGTACCATGCAAGCTGATTTTTTTTTGCCCAACACAAGGCATGTCGTGTGCATGGAATGCTCAGTCAGGCTTGACATTTCATCAAACAGTTCACGAGCATGCATTCATGGCCAATTATCTCATTGATTCAAGCTTTGTTTTGAAATATTTTGAACATCAATGTTGGAGTATGTTATGCCCTCTCCATTTTTGTTTTAAACTTTGTTGCATTTCATGCACTAAGGTGGGAGATACGATAGGCCAAATATATAGTCATGCTATCAACCAAGCTTGCATGAAAATGCATGAGATTTATCACTACACTAAATACTAGGCTGCCAGCTCACTCCCCATGTTATCCTCATTTATCCAAAACGACATTCCAAAGTCAGGCAACAAAATAAAATGCAACACACCTCACCACCTCACTCTCTCTTTTCATTTTCTCATTTCTACCTTGACTTTCATTTCTCACTCTATAAAAATAAGGCTTTATTCAATTTTAAAGGGCTGAACAGAAATCACACAAGCTATCTTTCTCTTCCTCATGAAGCTCTTCTCTCTCTGCAAGTTTAGAATTCTTCTTTTCTCTTTGAATCTCAAGCAAGCTTCCTCCATTTTCCTCCAAAGCTTACTTCGCATCTCTCTCCATTAATTTTTCTCTGAATCTTCAAGTCAAGCATCTACGTATTTCTAGCTCTTTATTTGAGCTCAAGCATCAACAAATTTGTTTCACAAGGTAGGTGCTCCATAATTTCTCTCATAATTGCAGCTTGCGTTTCTTATTAATCCATTAGTCTTTTGAAAAATCCAGTAGCATATTCATGTTCCTTGCATTTTTGTGATGAATTTTGATGTTTGGACCGTTTGATTTGGTGGAGAATTGAAGGAGAAATTTGAAGTTAAAAACTATTTGTTGAATTGTCCAACTCAAAACCATTTTCGAACAACAATTTTTGCATGCTATTTTCTCTATCATTAATGTATCATTTCATGAAATTTTTGATACTATCGTGTTCAGCACATTTTGATCTTGAACTTTGATATTTACATTACTTATTTTCATCAAGAAACGCGTGAGATATCGTGACCTGAACATCATGCTTCAAAACTGAAAAACAGAAAGTGTTTGTTGTTTGGTAGGGATGATAACATGGCATGTTTGGATTGAACATGTTCTTGCCTCATTTTACAGCGCATTTTGAGAAGAGCAGGTGTAACAAGCCTTTCTATTTTTGAATTTTCTTTATTTTCTCAAATTTTGTTTTAATATTTTCCCCACTTCAAAAATTATCACAAAAATATTTTAAACTTTACTTTCCATATATTTTCATATTTTTATTTTGATTTCTTTTTTTAAATCACTTTTCTTGATTAAATAAGTTCATGTAGTTAATAAGGGTTTTAATAATCTTTTAAGTTTTGAAATTTTATTTTCCTATTTCTACTAAATCAAAAAATTATAAAAAAATATTTTCTAGCTTTTATCTGAGTCAACTTCTTAAAAATAATTTTTGTCCAATTTTATAAAATTCTTGCATTACAAATTAAATCGTTTGATTGGATATACCATCTTTTTCTTGTTTTTTTATTCGGAGTAAATGATTTTTGTTTAATTTTTCCTTCTGAGATAAAATTCAAGAAAAATATTATCACTGGATCTTAGGGTTTAAACTAATTATTTATAATTTTTAACTGAGTTTACATGTCAGTTAGCTTATTTTTCAAATTTTTTAAGTTAATTTATATTTGTGAAGTCTTTTCTTGCTTAGGCATAAAGAAATAATGAATTCTCCAATTTCCCTCATTTCTAAAAATCAAAAGAAAATACATTCGAAGTTTCTGGATGAGTCAAGATCATTAAAAAATTTCTTATTGACTATTTAAGTATGATCTTCCATTTTATTCAAAATATTTTTTAAAGCATGCCTAGTTTTGGTCTTTGACTAACTAGTTTTGATGTTTAAATCTCAAAAACATATTTCCTTTTCTTTTCAGGAACTTTGACTCATGCCTATGACTTTTAGAAGTCTTTAGGAGATTAGAATTAAATGGGAATTTTTTTCAAATTAAATTCCTATTTTTTAACCTAATTTTGACTTAAGAATGTATTTAGGGTTTTGCTCTTGATTAAAGTTTGTGGTTAAGAACTTTTGATTTGGAATTTGATATTGACATGGAAGTAATTTTGGGACAAATGCTTGAACCTCATTGGATCTTGGGTGTTGATAGGTTGAAAGACAAAATCCACCAAAATGAATGAATGATGTTGACGATATTTGAAACCCCATTTTCATTTAATACATATCATCCCTCTTCATCTTATCTCATTCTTAATTGTACTACATGTTGTGGGAGGATGATTTACATATCATTTATCTAAACATATGGTACAAAGATTGCTATTGACCGACCTCAAAATTGGTGCAACTTCTACATAAGTCCACTTACAATTGCTTAACATAGCGCTAAATTTTATCCCGATTCGAGAAATAATCATTCATGGCCCAATCCTCTGTTTGCAAGTCCAAGGATGTTTAATTTGAAACCTTTGATCCAATAACCTTGAGGTTCATTCTTATGAGGCTTTGGTCTTATCAATCCTCTAATGAACATTCATAAATCTTGGACTAAGTGAATCATTTAAACATCGTTGATCATTTGTTGTTGCCTTGAGAATTTGAAATGAGTGATATACTTGTCAAAAAGCAAATGAAACTTGTTGTTAAGAGGCTTTGATTTTATCAATATTCTAATGAGTTTTCAAATGCAAGTTTCAAAATGGTCATTCAACTAACTCGAGTTTCTAACTCATTAATAATTGACTTTTATTTCTATGCTTTTACTTTATGCTTTTATTCTAAGCACAGTTTATCTTAGCATTTACATTTCATGTTATTTTCAACTTTGCTCACTTGAGCATTTATCTTTATGTCATACTTGAGTTTTTCATTTTCTTTTTGAAGATACTTAATAACCAACTTGAACAATAAAAAGCTTTAATGTTACTCGGACAATTTGGTTACTATCCTTGGAATTATGGAGTGACGGACTTCTTGGACTTAGGATTAGAGACCTTGAACTATCTTGAGACCTTGTGACTTCTATTGCTATTTTTTCTGGAGTTCTTGGGGTTTACCCCAAGACATTGAGTTGTTTGTTTTCTTTGTGTGCAGGTTATTCTGATTATATGCTTTGTCTATTATTGGGAACTCACCTGTATATGGCCGTTACTCTGTCCAATTTTTTAGAAGACTTAAATGCATTTGAAGTTTGGTATTCTTAAGAGGTTTAATATCTATGCTTGCTTGGTTTCAATCCAAAGGATGGGAATTCTACATTGACTCATTATGTCAAGTGTTAACTTCTTGTTGGTTAGACGGTTCTTTTCCCTAGCTTTTACCTTATACTTTAGGATAGTCCCTTCATCTCCTCCCATCTTCTTTAATTTCAAAAATCTTCTTCCTCCTTTTGAAAACTCTTCTTGTTTTTAAACTTGAACCGCTTTCATAATAAACTTGGACTTAGGTCCATGCATTTTCAAAAATATTTTCTTAATCAAACTTTAAACAATTTAACAATACTTTGACATTTTTGTGAGAAGACTAAAAGTCAATCAATCTCATTCAAGCCATTTTTCCACTTTGGAATTTTATTTTAAAAATTTTCTCAAAAGATTAGACTCTTGTAAATCTTTGTAGTGATGCAAGCTATTATACTTCTACGATATGTAGTGAAGTGAGATATTTTCCACTTGGGTGTTGAGCGAGGCTTTGTTGATTTTAAAATCTAAGTTATATCCTCCACTTTGAGATGACGCAAATTCTCCTTTGTCATAATTGTGGGTAGTAATTATATTCTTTCACTTAGATAAGACGATGATGTCTCGTCTCTTAAAATTAACCAACACACTTATGTTTTGAATTTTTTTAAAGGTGAACTACGAGTACCCTGATCCCCTATTGCATAAAAGATGGTACGTAGGCACTAAAGGTTTGCAACCGTGGTAGGTGAAAAAATTGTAAAAATTCTTCTTTTCCCATCTCCATAACCTATTTTTTATACATCATTTATAGCCAAAATACACAGATTTTCAAAGAGGTTCATGCGGAGTATCATAGATGTTTAGGGTGATAATACCTTCCCTTTGCATAACCAACCCCCAAACTTAGATTCTCTCCCCCTTCTTTTTTGGTTTATTATCTCTTTTCCCATTCCTTTGGAAACAATAGAGCGCGGTGGCGATTTTTATTTAATCTGTGTGAGTCAAGTCAATCCAATGGCTTAGTCTCAACATTTCTATCGCTACACAAACACTTAAGGAAAAGGTAGGACATACGTCTAGCTCGTCCGTTTATCCGTTTATTGAAAAAGAGTGAGACGAGTTTAGTCATAACTCCTTAACATAAGGTGAATATCAAATGGGAAAGCTAGACAACTTGTATTCAAATACTCGTGAGAAAGGTAGGACATACGTCCAGCTCGCCCGTTTACCATTTATGAAGTTAAACTTAACTCGCTTAATTATTGTGTTTTGAAAGGATCGTGATTATTTGAATGGCCAAGAAATGCAACTTATATCTAAACAATAGAGGAAAGGGTAGGACATACATCTAGCTTGTCCTTCTAATCAATAACTTAAGAAAAATGGTTTTATGCGCGTTTCGTTTAAGAAAAACGACTTGGTGTTGACCAAGGGTTTGATTCAATTTTGATTTGAAATTGATTTGATTTTATTTTGTTGCTTTTTTGTGAAATGGTTTGAGTGAAAGATAACAAGAGAGTATCGGAGAATGAAATGATTCATGAAATGAGTTAACTTTAAAGCACGAACCATAACATAAAGAATACCGCATGCGAGAGCAAAAAAAGATAGGAGATGTAATACACATAAAATAATCACAAGAAATACACATTCAATGCAATCAAATCATAAAGAAAACAATACATAACATAGAGCATCACATTGTAACAAATGGTAACACTACGTGACGAAGTAAAGTTGTAAAATAAATTGTGTATTGACGACATGCCAAACAACTGATAGTGTACACGTACTTGAGTTAACATGACGACAATGGAGTGAAATGTCACACACTAACAAAATCACGACAAATCGCTAACGCATGGTGCGCTCATCGTGATCAACTCGAACTATGAACAAGGAATTCAGTAGCATATCACATCATAATAAGAGAGTAGTGTTACGCGAGAAAAGTAAAGGGATAACTAGCATAAAACCCTCAGAATTATCATATTAACAACAAGTTTAAAGGTCACACACTAACAAAAATCAAAAGTGAATTTCTAACGCGTAAAGCACCCATCCCAATCGAATCATAAAGTACACAAATGCAATATAACATAAATGCAGCACCTAAATATACTACAAATGTTATGAACCATACTCATCCATCGATAAAAAATTGAAAACAGTCCCAAGCATATGATGTAATCTATGCATTCAATACACATTCAAGAGCGAAATAGAGTTCATACTACTAAAGTCATAATTGTAGCGGTGGAAATGTTTAACACTAAGCCATTGGATTGACTAGACTTATACATATCAAAATTAAAATTGCCACGACGCTTTATTGTTTCCAAAGGAATGGGAAAAGAGAGAATAACCCAAAAAGAGGGGGAAAGATTCAAAGTAAGGGGGTTGGTTATTCAAAGGGAAGGTATTAGCACCCTAAACATCTACGGTACTCCGCAGGAACCTCTTTGAAAAATCTGTATATTTTGGCTATAAAATGTTGTATGTAAAATAGATGGTGGAGGTGAGAAAAGAAATATATTTTTTTACGATTTTTGTACCTGTTGCGGTTGCAAACCTTTAGTGCCTACGTACCACCTTTTCGTGCAATAGGGGATTATGGTACACATGTTCCTCTTTTAAAAAATTTAAAACACAAGTGTGTTGATTGATTTTATGAGATAAGACATCATCGTCATTGTCCGAGTGGAAAACATACTTACTACCCACAATCATGATAAAGGATAATTTGCATCGTCACAAAGTGTAGGATATGGCTTGGATTTTAAAATTAACAATGCCTCTCTCAACACTAAAGTAGAAAACATCTCTCTTCACTACATATTGTAGAAGTATAGTTGTTTGCATCACTACAAGGATTGACAAGAGTCTAATCTTTTGAGAAAAGTTTTAAAATGAAAAGCCAAAGTGGCAAAATGGTTTGAAATGAGATTGATTGACTTTTAGTCTTCTCACAAAAAAAAATGTCAAGGTATTATTAAGTTGATTAGAGTTTATTCATGAAAAGGTTTTGAAAATCCATGGACATAAATCCAAGTTTATTATGAAAGTTGTTCAATTTTAAAAAACAAGAAGAGTTTTCAAAAGGTGGAGGAAGATTTTTGAAATTAAAGAAGATGGGAGAAGAAGAAGAGACTATCCTAAAGCATAAGGTAAAAGCTAGGGATGAGGACCATCTAACCCAACAAGAAGCCAATACTTGATATTATGAGTCAAGATAGAATTCTCATTCCTTAGATTGAAACCAAACATGCAAAGATAATAGACCTCTTGAGAACCAAACTTCAAGTGTATTAAGGCTTCACAAAAATTGGGCAGAGTAACGGTTGTATACGGGTGAATTCCAGATTACAAGCAAAGAATGTAATCACAATAACCTGCACACAAAACAAACAAACAACCCAGTGTCTTAGGTAAACCTCAAGAACTCCGAACAAAATATCAATTAAGGTCCAAGGTCTCCAGCATATGGCAAGGTTTCTAATCCTAAGTCGAAGAAGTCCAATACTCCATAATGCCAAGGATAGTAACCAAATAGTCCAAGTTTCATTAAATCTTTTTATGGTTCATGTTGATTATTAGGTCTCTTGAAAAATAAAAGAAAAGCTCAAGTGAGCAAAATAAAAAATAACAAGAATATAAATTCTCAAGTGAGCAAAATAAAAATGGCATGAAATGTAATACTTAAAGTAAATGGTACATAAAGCATAAAAGTAAAAGTATAAAGTAAAATCAATTTAATAATTAGTCGTTAGTTGGATGACCATCTTGAAACTTACATTTGGAACTGATTAGAGGATTGGTAGAACCAAAGCCTCCACGCAACAAGTTGCATTTGCTTTTTGTCAAGTATATCATCCATTTGGAATCCTCAAAAGTACCATTTAATGATCAACGGTGTTTAAGTGATCCGCGTTGATCAAAAGTATTGTAGATCCATTAGAGGATCGGTAGAACCAAAGCCTCCACACAATGAATCTCAAGGTTATTGGATCAAAGAGATGAAATTAACATACTTGGGCTTGCACACATAAGTTGGGCCCACGAATGATCATTTATTCGAACCGGGACAAAATTTAGCGTTATGTTAAGAAATCGTAAGTGGACTTATATAGAAGTCACACCTATTTTGAGGTCGTTCAATATCAATCTATGCACCATTTATTTTGAGACATGATATAGAGATCATGCTCCAATAACACTTAGTGCAATAAGAAAGGGATGAGATGAAGAGGGGTGGGAAAGAATATACAAACTACATTTGAATTAAAATTTAATTAAACTAATATTAACATCATTCGTCCATTTTTGTGGAGTTAGACTCAACACCATGGATCCAATGATGTTAATAAAGTTCATGATAAAAAACTCAACCCAAGATCAGCCAGAAAATAATCACAAAATAATATTGCATTTAATATATACATATTAAAAAGGGTTTAAAAATGTTTTAAAATAGAAATAAGGGATAAAAATATCAAGTATGTTCAAATTAATCAAAAAATATTAAGTAAGACCATAGAAAAATCAGAAATGAACTCAAATATTTTTATAAAATTTTTGTTAATTTTTTAAAGTCAGAAACTATTTTTAAAAATTAAAAGAAATGAGTAAAATAAACTAAAAATAATAATAAATAACAAATTCAGAAATAAAAAATAAATGAGGTCACCAATATTTGTCACAATATCATTGGATCATTCCATTTTTTTTTCAGAATTAAAAAATGCATAAAAGTATTTTTAAACATTTAAAACAATTCAAATAAAGTTAAAATTTATAAAAAAAAAATATCAAAACATAAGATAAAATTGTGAAAAAAAGAAAAATCAGAAGGAAAAAAATCAAAAATATTTTTCATAATTTTTCCAGATTTTTTGGACTTAAAATGAATTTTCTATGATTTTTTGAAGTTTAAAGATATTAAATATAAAAATAAGAAATAAAAAATAAAGTAAAAAATATGTAGACCATTGGATGAGAGTCAAAACGTGTTAGTAATCAAATAAAAGGGATCTGGTGCGCTGTGCATATTATGGTCATTAGTGAATAACATGTGGCAAGCCATCATTGGTTTGAAGATGGAACGTTGGCTATCTTCAACCTCCAGCCAACGTGAATTGCAGGTCTCTCAAACTGTAAAATTGGAAGCTAAGACCTATGACATTCGCTTCATCTCTTCAAGACGAAGACAACCATACCTCCACGACAAATTTATATAAATTGTAGCTCAAGAAATTTAGAAGGAAAGTTTTGAAAAGGGATTTGAAATTTCATGGTCAAAACGTGTTTCCAGATAAAAACAAGTGTTGCAACTAGAACTAGGGCAATGAGAGTTTCACAATGATGTCAAAGTTTTGAAGAATTGATGGAGAAATCTACCTGTTGAAGTTGAGTTGCGGAGCTCTGAAACTGGACTTCTATGGATCAATATAGGTCACAATTCTTGAAGGTAATTATATGGTTAGCTTCAGGGAAGATCAAGGAAGGTGAATTGATAGAAAAGTTGGATTGAAAAAGGCTTGAACACTGATTTCGAAGTTGCAAAAAAATGAGTTATGGAGCAAGTTTGGTAGGGTGATTCTGGTTGTTCAAGCTTGAGGAAATGAATGAGGGATGATCCTCTATTTATAGGGAATCAAATGGAATATTCAAGCATGTGAAATGATGAAGTTTGGAGGGAAATCGTGTGAAGTTGCAAACAAGAAAAGTGTGACTTCTATATTGATCAAAACTCATCCAAAATGCAGGTTTTTCTATGTTAATCACTTATGGAAGTTAACTAAACATGTTTAGAAGCAAAAACACACAAAAACAATGTGTTTAGAACCTAAATCAAGGATTTCAAATTCTGACTTTTGAAGAAACTTCAGTTTCAAGTTACCAAGTTCAATTCAATGGCATTCCCAGCTCAAGGGGTCTTAGGGAATGATCCTTGAAGATTTAGAAAGATGAGATTACAAGATATGTAATGGGAAAAGAATGGAATAAAATGGATGTTTGAGCTGAAATTTGCAATGAGTCAAAGTTGGGAAAAAAAGGTTGACTTTCCATACTTAGAAATATTTCAAGTTTTTCTTCAAAAGTGACCTATAATGTTTTGCATCCAAACATGGCCTTCCTCTTGGAATTTTCTCTTGACAAAAAATATGGCATGAAATATACCTCTTGAATGACATTTTTAAACTTGAACCATTCAAAATCTCCAAAAATTGAGAGAGTTATGAATTGTTGAAGTTGGCAAAAAATCATGAAATGACCTATAATCTTTTGTATCCTTAGGACATCTTACATCCATTTTCTAACTTTGCACATAAAATAAGGAATAAATTTCAAATCCTCAAGATAATCTTGGAAAAATATTAGGCTCAAGTTGATAAAATTGACCAAGTTATGATCATTTGAAGTCACACATGGGAATTTGAGGGTTCATCTGGAGGGCTTGTAATCTTTCTTCATCATCAAGTTTCTTCCACATGAAAACTCCTTGATACTTTTGAAGTTATTTGTTAATAACCCTTTGAAGAGAAGGATGTCTTTGGAATCACTCAAAAATACCACAATATGAGCCAGATATACTTCATTGAAGTTCAAAACCCTAGCTTCTAGATCAAGAAAATGCTTTGAGGAACTTTGACAATTTTGAACAAACTTCTTGTACCAAAACTTTTTCTTTGTAAATAGAAGTTGTTGAGGATGATAATGAGAACTCATAGCCACCAAAACCACTTCCATATCTTGATTATTGAGAGAAATATGCACTTGTGACCAATGGGAATAAAGCCTTGTCCAAACATGACAACTTCTTCAATTAACCCCTTGTAATTTTGAATCAATCTTGATAACTTTAAAATGTGGTGAACCAAGATAAATCTTGCCATTCCATTTCATCAAAAACAACTTCAATGGTGAGATTTGAACTTCTCAACCATTATTGACTAGGGCATGGAAATAAACTCATGAACCCATGGATCAACTTGCTAAGCCACATTGCCTTCACCTACATTATTAACAATTAAGACAAACCAAAATTGAATTTTATTAATTAAAAGTAAAGCCAAAATAAAACATGCACGGTCACAAAATAAAAATAAGTCAAGTTGCTTGGTGATACCTCAAACAACAAAGCTGAAGATAGGGAGGAGAACCAAAAGCCCTAATGTGATCTTGTTGTGATTGAATCAATATGGCATGGTGAAGGGATCTTAGGGGGGGGGGGGGAATTGGGGTACAACAACTGCCCTTATTTAAGTTTCTTCTATCAGGAGATACAAAGGTTAAAAATCTTTGTCTCGACACGATCGAAGATACTTAAATATAAAATAAACCCTATTTTTGGCCCTAAGATGCCATGCAATGCTTATGAATACGAATGCACATGAACACCTTAAAAGGGATGCAAAACAACACTAGGGATGTAGCAAAGGAAATAAGGGTCAAAAGAGAAACCCAACCAGGAAAATAAATCACTGGTGAATCAAAAGACCCGACTCATAGAGGATGGTAAAATGGTCAAAGGATACACCAACTTTTATTGAATGCGAGACTACCAATATTCACTGAAGGTAGAAAGAGAAAAGAAATAACAACACCGACGTTCACTGAAGGTGAGCTACCAACGTTTATGGAAGGTAGAGAGAAAAAATCATCGATGTTCACTGACGATGAACTACCAACGTTCATTGAAGGCAGCAAAAAGATAATAATCACCAACTTTCACTGATGGTGATCTACCTACTTTCACTGAAGGTAGAAAGGAAAAGAAATATCATAACACCGTCGTTCACTAACGATGAACTACCAATGTTCACTGAGGGTAGAAAAAAGATAACAATCACCAACTTTCACTGAAGGTAGAGAGAAAAGAAAAATCATAGCACCGACGATCACTAACGGTGAGCTACCAACATTCACTGAAGGTAGCAAAAAGATAATAATCACCAACTTTCACTGATGGTGATCTACCAACTTTCACTGAAGGTAGAAGGAAAATAAATATCATAGCACTGCCGTTCACTGACAGTGAACTACCAATGTTCACTAGAGGTAGCAAAAAGATAACAATCATCAACGTTCACTGACGATGAACTACCAACTTTCATTGAAGGTAGTAAGAGGAAGGAATATCATAGCATTGTCGCTCACTGACAGTGAACTACCAACATTCACTGAAGGTAGCAAAAAGATAATAGTCACCAACTTTCACTGATGGTGATCTAACTACATTCACTGAAGGTAGAAGGAAAAGAAATATCATAGCACCGCCATTCACTGACAGTGAACTACCAACATTCACTAAAGGTAGCAAAAAGATAATAATCACCAACTTTCTCTGATGGTGATCTACCAACTTTTACTGAAGGTAGAAGGAAAATAAATATCATAGCACTATCGTTCACTGATAGTGAATACCAACTTTCACTGGAGGTACCAAAAATATAACAATCATCAAGGTTCACTGACGATAACCTACCAACTTTCACTGAAGGTAGTAAGAGAAATTATCATAAAACTGCCATTCATTGACAGTGAACTACCAGCATTCACTGAAGGTAGAAAAAAGATAATAATCACCAACTTTCACTGATGGTGACCTACCAACTTTCACTGAAGGTAGTAAGAAAATATATCATAACATCGTCGTTCATTTACGGTGAACTACTAACGTTCACTGAGGGTAGCAAAAAGATAACAAGTTTTCCTCAAAATTCCGGCATTTCACCTAGAACGGGTCTCAACTTCTTCTTTAACCAAGGCATTCCGCCTGGAAAGGGTAATATATAAGATGTCTCAAATAAAGAGACTACCACTTACAAAGATTTCACAATGAATTGTATCTGCGATATCGAAAGGCTTGCCATCCACTGGAGTAATTTGACAACGAACTGCAAACTATCCACTCATAAAGAAGATAGAAAAATGGTAACGTCTACTTTTATGGGAAGTACAAGTTGTTCAAATAAAGAGACCTGCTACTTGCTGTTATGGGAAGGATTGTAGAAATGACTTACTGGGGAGAGCAATATGGCTTCCTGGGGAAAACAATATGGCTTCCTGGGGAGAGAGATATGACTTCCTGGGGAATGAATCATGACTTCCTGGGGAATGACTCATGACTTCCTGGGGAGATGCCAATATATTCATGCTGAGGAGATAAAGTCTTCTCGTGCAAAATAAATGCACATTCAGAAAATAATGTTCGAAGCTTGCAGAAATATAAAGTAATAATATTGCTGAGGATCAAGGATTCAAACCAGAAATAAATTGGAGTAAAACAATCAACCAAAATACATCCTTTGAGAAATAAACTCAAGAGGGAAACCCAATCTATCCAGACAAATAGCTGTACAGGATGGCTAAAGCAAAAATTTGCCACGAGGGATAACTCAGTAGGGAAATTGAAAGAATATACACTTTTTGCTTAAGGCCTACACTCTATTGGAGAGAGGACGACACAACTCTAAAAAAGAGGGCAATATGTCAACAAAAAATATTAACGAATGTTAATGAGCAATGATTTGCTAAATTTAACTATGCGTGATGTATGTATGAATGTATGAGTGTTATCATGTATATGCTGACAAAACAGACATATATTACTAGGGATAACCAAGCAAAGCCAACCCGAGCACCAACAACACTCGGCTAAATCTCATCCAGGATGAACATCCCATAAGAAAAATAAGCACCAACTGAGGAAACAAAATCTTATTTCGCGGCTTAAATTCATTGGGGAGGAACATAATTCGGATGTAACAAATCATAACGACAAAATAGTACACATACAGGAATATAACATCCTTCTCCAGGTTTCACTGGGGAATAATGGTCAGACTTCAATGGGGAAACAAAAGTTTTCATGGTTCGCACTTCTACTGGGGATTGCAATACTGATTTCAAATAAGGCAGATGGAAATCATATCGGAAAAACATCAACTGAGTATTTTGAGCTGACTTTAATGGAGAAATATCATACATACTTCACTAGGGGAGAAAGTGCTTCATTATCGAGATATCAACCGGGGACCTTGTGCTGATTTTGTTGAGGAGGAAAACACCACATTGAAGGGAGGAAACCAAGGTATGTTCTTCACTGGGGAAAATAGAGATATGTTCTTCAATATTGAGAGTAAGTATTGCACCAACTTCTCTGGGAAAAAGCATGAAACCTCATGGTGATAACAACTTAGGGAGTTAAGAAGTCAAACATTACAGCAAGAAATCAATCTTATGGGGATTTTAAATCAAACCCAGCGCTTGGCAGGTGAAAAAAAAAAGACAAATAAAACATTACCCTTGCTTGATTATCGGGCAATCAAACAAAATGCAAGTACCGCTAAAAGGAGATGCTTCGCAAATGAGTCCAACTCAGCATGCACGGGGAGAAAATACTTCCATCAAATAAGCGAAGCCTTCACTGGGGAATCTTGGATTGAGTCTTCATATCATGCAAACTTATTCCAACAAAAGATGCCCTAGGATAGCCTTCCTGGGGAATCAATAAGTCAACATTATAGAAAGAGGTCAAACTCATGGGGATTTTAAATCAAACCCAGCACTTGGCGGGTGAAAACCCAAAGGGTTGACAACTGTCCCAACACTTCTTAGAAAATATACTGCCCTGGTCTAGTTGTCTGGGAAATAAATACCACAATAATGCCAACACTGCCAAAAAGAGCGACATTTTGCAAATAGTTCCATCTCAGCACACCAAGGGAACAAAACCTTTCGTCATATAAGGGAAAATTTTACTGGGGAATCTGGGATAGAGGCCTCAGGCCATGCAAAACCCAAAAATTAGAAAATAAACCAATACTTGACTGGGGACACTGGGATCACAAACCCAATACTACACCTTACACCAATTGGTATCGTCTTTAATATACAAAAATCACGCGCATACCAGCAAAAATGACCTGAGAAATCTTTCTCGGAGAAATAAAACTTCCCAAAATTACCGAAGTTTGTCCATTCCTGGGATCACCACTTTTGTCTTCCTCTTGAATCACAAAATATTAATGTAAAAGTAAGTTGTAAATTCTTTTTGAAAAACAATTTTGTTATTTAATCCTTTTTGCTTTGAAAATTATTATCAATAATAAATGGAGTTTTTGTAAGCTGAATAAAGTTTGGAAAATGGTAATCTATAATGGAAAAGATACATTGATATATAGTGACCATTATTCCCTCTAACAACTTTGAAATCTTGAGCAGCAGCTTCTGTTGAAGTATGGTGAGAATCCAAGAAGATTGTTGCTTCAATGATCAAGTCTTGTCTGATGCAGTTACTTGCCAAGAAAGTCCCTAACTTTTGCCTAAGCTTCCCTTGCGGGTTTTCAACTTAGCGGGAAATTTTATTCTGTTTATGTCTCTAATTTTTTCCTAGACCGCCCTTTCGGGTTTTCGTCCTACCGAGACGCTCCTTTTTGCCTAAGCCTCCCTTTCGACTTTTCAACTTAGCGAGCTGTTCTTTTATTTCTTTAGGTGAAGTATTTCTTGACTGCATCAACATTCATGGGATGTGGGAACTCCTCGCCATCCATAGTTTCAAGAATTAATGCACCGCCAGAGAAGGCTTTCTTGATAACATATGGGCCTTCAAAATTGGGAGTCCACTTGCCCATAGAATCAGCGTTAAAAGACAAGATCTTTCTGAGCATGAGGTCGCCTTCTCTGAATTCACGAGGTTTGACCTTCTTATCAAAAGCTTTCTTCATTCTCTTCTAATATAACTGTCCATGACACAAAGTCGTCATTCTCTTCTCTTCAATCAAATTCAATTGGTCAAACCTGTTCTGGATCCATTCATCCTCTGAAAACTTGGTTTCTATTATCACACGCAATGAGGGAATCTCAACCTCGATATGGAGTACCGCTTCCATTCCATACACAAGGGAGAACGAGGTTGCTCCTATTGAAGTGCAGATAGATGTCTGATATCCATGTAAAGCAAAAGGGAGCATTTCATGCCAATCTTTATAAGTAGCAACCATATTTTGGATGATCTTCTTGATATTCTTATTAGCGGCTTCAACAACCCCATTCATTTTCGGCCTGTATGGAGATGAATTGTGATGGACAATATTGAATTCTTCACAAAGTTATGTCATCATCTTGTTGTTCAGATTCGAGCCATTGTCAGTGATAATTCTGCTCGTCACACCATACTGGCATATGAGATTATTCTTAATAAAGCGTACAACCACCTGCTTAGTAACATTAGCATATGAAGCAACTTCCACCCATTTAGTAAAGTAATCAATTGCTACCAAAATAAAACAGTGTCCATTCGAAGCTTTGGGTTCTATCATCCCGATCATGTCAATACCCCACATAGAGAAAGGCCACGGGGAAGAAATAACATTTAGAAGTGTCGGAGGCACATGAATCTTGTCCGCATAAATTTGGAATTTATGGCACCTCTTTGCAAATTTGTAACAGTCAGATTCCATTGTCAGCCAATAGTAACCTACCCTTAGCATGTTTTTAGCCATCGAATGTCCATTGGAATGAGTTCCAAATTAACCTTCATGAATCTCATACATCAACATGTTTTCTTCGTTTCTATCCACGCATCTTAGCAAGACCATGTCATAATTTATCTTGTACAACACATTTTCACTGAGGAAGAAGCTGCCAACCAATCTTCTCAATATCTTTGTATCTTTATTTGAAGCACCAATTAGGTATTCCTGAGTCTGGAGAAAATGTTTGATATCATAATACCAAGGTTTCTCATCTGCTACCTCCTCTGTTGTAAACACATGAGCGGGCCTATCCAGTCGTCGAACTATAATTCTAGGTATATCATTCCAAGTATTCACTTTATACATAGAAGCTAGAGTTGCCATAGCATCCGCCATTTGATTTTCATCTTTAGGGATGTGATGGAATTCAACTTTATTAAAGAAGGGTAACAATCTTCTAGCATAATCTTTGTAAGGGATCAAGTCGAGATGACGAGTATCCCACTCTCCTTTAATCTGATTTATTACCAAAGCTGAATTGCCATACACATCTAGAATTTTAATTCTGAGATCAATAGCTTCTTCGAGACCCATGATGCAAGCCATATTCTGCCATATTATTAGTACAATCAAATGTCAACCTTGCATTGAAAGGAATGTGCGATCCATGTGGAGTGACAATCATAGCACTAATTCCTTTACCATAAGCATTCACAGCTCCATCAAATATCATGCCCCAGCGAGATTCAGGATTAGGACCTTCCTCAGGCAATGGTTCATCACAATCTTTCACTTTCAGAAATATCACATCCTCATCGGGGAAATCAAACATCATAGACTGATGATTATCAAATGGTTGGTGAGCAAGATAATCTTCCAACACGTTGCTTTTAATAGCTTTTTGAGTGTGGTATTCGATGTCATATTCATATAACAACATCTTCCAGTGGGAAATTCTCCCAGTAAGAGCAGGCTTTTCAAAAATGCACTTGATTAGATCTATTTTGGAGATCAACCAAGTAGTATGATTCAACATATACTGCCGCAATCTTTTTGCCGCCCAGGCCAGAGCACAACATGTATTTTCCAACATGGAATATTGAGACTCACAATCAGTGAACTTCTTACTGAGATAATAAATGGCATACTCTTTGTTCCATGTTTTATCTTGTTTTCCCATAATACAGCCCATGGAATTATCTAACACTGTCAGATACATAATCAATGGTCTTCCTTCAACAGGAGGGAGCAAGATAGGAGGTTAAAGAAGATATTCTTTGATAATTTCAAATTCTCTTTGGCAGTCATCTGTCCACACACATCCTTGATCTTTCTTTAAAAACTTAAAGATAGTTTCACACGTTGCAGTCATGTGGGAAATGAATCCGGAGATGTAATTCAAACGCCCGAGGAAACCTCTTACTTTCTTTTCCGTTCTCGATGATGGAATTTCTTGAAATGCTTTGACTTTATAATGGTCAACCTCAATCCCTTTCTGGATAACAATGAAACCCAACAATTTCCCCGTTCAAACACCGAAGGTACATTTATTTGGATTCAAGCGGAGACGATACTTCCTCAAATGCAGAAACAACTTCAACAAATCTTCTACATGCTCTTCTTCAGTCTGAGATTTAGCAATCATGTCATCAACATATACCTCAATTTCCTTGTGCATCAGATCATGGAATAGGGTTGTCATAGACCTCTGGTACGTTGCACAAGTGTTCTTCAACCCGAAGGGCATCACTCTGTAATAGAATGTAGCCCAGGGTGTGATAAACATTGTTTTTTCCATGTCCTCAAGAGCCATCCTTATTTTATTTTACCCATAAAATCCATCCATGAAGGAGAAAACTTTGAATTTTGTTGTGCTATCCACTAACATAATGTGTGGCAGTGGAAAATCATCTTTTCGACTAGCTTTATTTAGATCTATGTAATCTACACACATGCGAACTTTTCCGTCTTTCTTCGGTACTGGGACAATATTGGCAATCCACTGAGGGTACACTGATGTCACAAGAAAACTGACATTAATATGTGTGATACGGTGGCCAGAATCGTGACGTGTTTCCCCTTTTTTAGGAATTACTGGTTTGCGTTTTGCATTTGTGTTTGCAAAATATCGCGGTAAGCAAGAGTCGTCACCGACTTTTATTTTATCCAACAAGGAAAGGACAAAAGCACAGAAAAATTACTTTTTCGAGATATTTCTGAGTACGGGGGGTAGATTATAGAAAGGGAAGGTATTAGCACCCTTTCTATCCGTAGTTATCTACGGGCTCTTAGGTACTTTCTCATCATTTTCAAAATTGTTTTCTTTGTGTTTGTGTGATTTGAAAAGTTTTTGTTTTGACTTCGATTTAACTCTTGCTTCTGTCTTCAAGAGTGTAATGAAGTGTTTTTTTAGAAAACTTTGTTTGTAAAGGAGTGTAAGTGTGAAAAATATGTTTGGAATGAGCTAGTACTTAAGAACTAATCTACCTACTCGAAGAAAAAAAGAATCGTTCTATGTTTGTTTCCTTTAGAAAACGCTATCCCACTATTAGTGAGTAGGTAGCATCATCGTTGGAGTTTTAGGGTCAATTCGAAAGGGACGTACGGTCACTAAAGCAATGTTAGGACGTCTTAGTAATAACCCTAATGTCTTAGATCAATTATTCGAGGCAAAAATATCTGAGGAAACCTTTCAGAGGCAACTTTTCGAATCAGGACTTTGATCTTTGTTTAGACAAAAGGACGACCACTAAAGCATCCTATACTCAATGACTGTTTACCGAAGGCAACCAAGTGGGAGTGTACCCTAGGAGTGCGCATGTGCGAGTGATTCAATTTCAGATTATTATCTTTGCATATTTTAGGGTTGTCTAACCGTTTTAAAATTAATCATACATTCTTCTCATGCATCCCTATATCATACATCTAACAGTTAATATTTTGCGGAATTTTAAAATGCTGAAATTAAACTACGCTATTACAAGGCTTCGGGTATTTACATAGCCAAAAACAAACCCTTATGAAATAAAGCGATAAATGAAAATGAAAAAGCCCTAATTTAAACTATTACAACTTGTAGGCAGTTACATCAATATGGTAAATAATAAAAACAATAAAGCGCGCGCGATGAAATTAGAACGATAAGAAAAATAGGGTTTTGACCCTTCTAACCTAAAAAATTATTTTTGTTGTTTTTAATATTTTTTAAGAAAAAGAGATAGGTTTTAAAATTAAACATACAAATTAATTTGTTAATTAAATTAATTAATGAAAGTAATTACATGGCCTATTTTTTGGTTTTTGGTTATTTTTAAGAAAAAGGAAATATAATTAAATTAGAAATAAAAGTTTACCTAAAATTAAAGTTATTTTTTGGTTTTTGGTTATTTTTAATTATTTGCAAAAAGAAATTAAAGTTTACCTAAAATTAAAATCTAATTAAATTAATTAATTTTTTGATAAAAAATAAAATCTAAACCTAATTTGTGAAAAGTGTTATTTTTATGATTTTTTGATAAAAGAAAATGATTAATTTGTTAGTAAAATAAAATAAATAAATTAAATGAAACAAATATATAAAAAAGAATAAAGAAAGAGATTGGGCCTGAACAAAGCAATTTGGGAGGTGTGAGAAGCCAAATATGGGCCTAAAACATGGTGGTCCACGTTGACTCCCCAGATCTGATGCTACGCGTTGACTGCAGCCCATGATGGTCCCTCATTGCTGGCCTTTGGATTTGGCCATCTGGCCACTTGGCAGACTGAATGATGATGGACCATGGTGGTCATTAGCTTCATGTGCACGCTGGAACCTGAAAATATAAAATATATGAAACAAAGGGGGGACCTGGGATTCGAACCTAGGTCCTGAAGCATTTTGCACATACTCCACTACCGCTGCACCATTTGTTCTTGTTTGTACATAATGTAAATAACAAATATTATATAATAAACAAACGAAATAATAAAATAATTAGCGCGAATTTTCAAACGATCCAATGGAAGGGTTCCACACAATCATCTTCAACCTTGTTCCATTGGTAAAAGTCCCAGACTTTTACCTACGAACGTTTGTCCGTCACTATATCCCTGCCATTTCTCAAAATCAAGCACGAGTAAGATAAATCAAAACTAAAGCCATGAATGGCTTCGTCTGGACCTGTTGAGTTCAATGATGGCCCTTTCATGGCCCAGTTTTGCCTGTAAACGGAAATCCTAAATTGAACCATAAAATCCTAGCTATGGTGAAATCCAATACAAGCCATGAAAATGCAATCAAATGTTACAGGAAGCTTGCAAACATGATGGTGATCAAGAATATATCATTAATTCATGCTATCAATGTCTAAATCATACAAACCGAATTCAAGAAATAAGTAATGTTGTGATGGACTTACAGCGAGATATAGGGCTTGGGAACGCTTGTTCTTGATTGCTTTTGCTTGCTATGGATCCCAGGAAGCGATTGGAATGGTCTAAGGATCTTGAAATTGCCTCTAAGTAGGAATTCGTGTTTGCATTTTTTCTTATTTTTTCAAGTTTTTGTTCTGGTTCACACGCCTCCTTCTCTCTAGCCTCTTTTGGTCTGCACATCATCCTTATGTATTGAGGAATAGATTAGGGTTGAAAGAATGATCATAATCTTCCTCCATTATTGAATTTTATTGTGATTTGATACACTTGAATATCATTCCAAAAATAGTCTAAAACCCATCTTTTTGTGCACCTCATGCCTTTACACGAATTTGATATGTTGCTAGCTGGACATTAAGACCTAAAACATGTAAAAAATCTTGAGTTTTCAATATTTTGGATTTTCTATGATTTGTTTTGATTTAAATTGATTTAATTCAAATAAAAATCAAAATAAATAATTAAAACAAGATAATGACAAGTGGAAAAGGCTAGGGCTCGTGGACCCTGTTGCCAACTCAAAACAAGTGAAAAAGATTGGGCCCATTTGGCAAAAATTGAAGTTTTAGGCATAGTTGACTTTTGACAATTTTGCAAAAAAGGTCAACTTCACTAATGCATAACTTACTCAATTATGACTCTTTGAAGGTGTTATTGGACTTTTTAAAAAGCTTGAGATTTCCTCTAAGCAACCCTTTTGTTCCCATCTAAATTTGGTATTCCATTCTCCTGTATGAAGCTTTAACAAAAAAGGTGTTTTTGTTGACTTTTCAAAATGACCTATAATGTCCAAATTCATAACTTCTTGTGAGTGCATATTTTGAACTTTGGAGATGAATATGGATTGTAAATCATGGCATCCTATTCAAAATGAGATTTGGATGGGTCATTTCTCATAAAGTATGAGAAAGTTATGCTTGGTTAAAGTTGAGTTGACTTTTCCTACAAAACCCTAATTTAGCAACTTTTGGTTCTTGATGAATTGTGAGCAATCCTTGATGAATCATGATCAACCATTTATAAAATGATGAAATATAATTCAAAATGAGTATGTTTACCAAAAATCTTGAAGTTTGACTGTATGTTGGCCACAATTGACTTTTGCCCTAGCACAGTCGATTTTCAAGCCTTTGAGCAATTGACTGAGCAAACTTTATCTGTAGGGCTTGAAAATTGACATGGATGATCTTGAGAAAATATTAGGACATTGGTGAGAATTTAGGATCCCTTGGACTCAAGTATCTTGATGCAACATGAAACCCTAATTTGAGGTAGACTGCCTTAGGATGGAGCTTGTCTGGTCAACCCTTGGGCTTCCTTGAGCAACTTGAGGATCTTTCTTGAAATGTTTTGAGAAATATGGGAGGGAAAATTTTGGGGTACAAAAGCTGACCCTGTTCAATCTTCTTAAACCTGAGGATGTAGATTGGCTTGCTGGCCTTTCGTGATCCGAAGGTGGAAGAGGATTGAACACTAGAGTGCCCAGAAATTTGCACTCGCATGATGTGGTGTCCGTCTTGCGATTTCGGGAATGGGATTATAGATGCCATTTGGAGGTTGCTGACGGGGGATGGACTTAAAGATGCCACCCGAAGGAGCGTCGATTACATAAGAGATTCCTTAGCGAGAGCTTGTATACCTGTTGTTGAGGAAGATTCCGCTGGGGAATGCTGATCTCTGTCTTTAGAGAAATAGAATTCTAGGAGTTTCAGTCGTCTGTTATTCTAATGGGAAATTGTCTCTGTTTAATTTTAAGAACTTCAGTCGTCCGTTATTCTATTGAGGAATCATCTCTGTTGAAGTGGAAAGTTGAGAATGAACTACTATATGGTCGTGGTCCAGGCTTCATAGTGATAAGACCGACTGATATCTGGTTTTAATCCAGGCTTTACAGTGACTTACTGGGGAGATGAGATTAAACTTGTTATGCGGTCGTAATCTGGGCTTCACAATTTCCGATTCTTATCTGGTCGTAATCCAGGCTTCGCGATGTCTCATACCACTATCTGGTCGAAATGCAGGCTTCATGGTGTTCAGAGGAAATCAAGATACTATCCGGTCGTAATCCGGGATTCATAACTTGTGTTAAAGATATACCACTATCCGGTCGTAATCCAGGCTTCATGATGTCTTTGGCTGCTATTTAGTCGTAATCCAGGCTTCACAACGTCTTCTACCATTATTTGGTCGTAATCCAAGCTTCATGGTCTCATGTTGCTATATGGTCGTAATCCAGGCTTCACAACGTCTTCTACCATTATCTGGTCGTAATTTAGGCTTCATGGTCTCGTGTTGCTATCTGGTCGTAATCTAGGCTTCACAATAACTTGTTGAGCTGTTATCCGGTTGTAATCTGGGCTTTACGGCTTACTGGGGATTAAACTATTATCCGGTTGTTCTCTGGGCTTCATAGCTTAAAGATAAACCATTATCTAGTCGAATCCAGGATTCGCGGTGTTTGATACTACTATCTGGTCGTAATCCAGGCTTCACAATATGCTGTAGAGATCAAGATACTATCCGGTTGTACTCGGGCTTCATATCTTGAATTTTGTGAGAATTTGATTGTATCTTACCTAAAAGGTAAAGGTTAGTTGTATGTAATGAATGACATGTATCAAGAAATGGTGTTCTCAAAATAAATGAGATTGTGTTGTATGACATTTATGCGTATGTCCTGATGTATAGATATGTAATGTTTTTATGATGCTCTCTAGCTGGGGAAAAAAAATCCCGGATTGCTGCTGGAGAAAAGAGTTGAATTCTTCGTTTCGGCTGGGGATAGTGAATGAAGGTGATTGTGAGAATAATCCTGCTGGAGAATAAACCGGCGAGGAAATAATCTTGTGGGAAAGAATAACTCTGATGGTGGACGAACTGACGAGGGAATGACTCTGTGGGGAGGACATACTCTTTTTGGAGGATCTGTTGATTTGGAAGGTTAAGCTCAGCTGGGGATGAATTACCGTTGTTGGCGATGATGAACTCTGTTGGGAACTGAGTTTCTGTTTATGGAAGGAATGGACTCTGTTGGGGATGATTTTTTCAGTTGCGACTTCACTGGGGATAATCTTTTAGACTCTACTGGTACAGTCTTCCAGACTCTATTGGGGATAATTCTCTAAACTCCACTGGGGATAATCTTCTAGTGCTGATAATAGATAAACTCTGCTTAGGGAGAATCTTGCCGACTCATTCGCGGTTGTGAGCCTCAGCTGGGGAGAGTGGTGTCTTGTTCGGGACCGCCAATATCATTGTATTTTCCTTACTCTGCGGGGAGTGAATGTACCTTCAATTGTTTTCTCCAATTAGGTCTATCCCTATCAAAAAATGAAACACTGGATGTTCTTGCAAAACAATACAGAAAAAAGGAAAATAATTTGAAATTTCTTTGTGAAAATGAATTGTATTGATTTTGAAGTCGGCCTGTAAATAGGCGTTTTTTGTACAAGAGGCTGACATCCTAGTAAGAGAATGCCACCGAACAATAGAATCTATACAGCTTGTGTAAAAGAAATAAAAACAGATATGTGAATGATCCCACTGGGTTCCAACTCTGCTATTGCCTTTATATCCTCGAGAATCTCATCACTTCGCTACTTGGTTGAAGGTAGATCAGATTGATTAGTGTCGTCCGAGCTTGATAGTCGATACCGAAGTCTGTTTGCAAGGTGATCCAATGAGACATAGTGTTATGCTTTAATCCCTAATTTTTTCCTGGACCGCCCTTTTCGGGTTTTCAGTCCACCGGGATACCCTTTTTTGCCCAAGCCGCCTTTTCAGGTTTTCGACTTGCCGGCTGTACAGTTTTTTTTCATTTTCATCCCTTATTTTTGCCCGAACCCTTTTGGTTTGCCAGGAAGCCCTTGTTTTTTCCTAGGCCAGTCGACCTAGCGGGTCTTTGATTATGCATAGTATTTTTTCACTATGTCTGCATTGACGGGGTGAGGAAGGTCGTCACCATACATGGTGGTTAGAATCATAGCTCCTCCTGAGAAAATGTTCTTAACCACAAATGGACCTTCGTACGTAGGGGTCCATTTACCCCTGGGATCACCTTGTTGCAGTATGATGCGCTTGATCACCAGATCCCCAACTTTATACTCTTGTCGTCTGACTTTCTTGTTAAATTCCTTGATCATCCATTTTTGATACGTTTTACCATGACAAGTAGCAGTAATTCTCTTTTCGTCGATTAAGTTCAGCTGATCAAGTCGGGTCTGGATCCAGGTGTCCTCACTCAAACCTGCATTCTTCATAATCCGAAGAGAGGGTATTTGAACTTCGATAGGTAAGACTGTTTCCATACCATACACCAAAGAGTAGGGTGTTTCCCCTGTTAAAGTTTGTGCCAAGGTTCGGTACCCATGAAGAACAAATGGTAACATCTCGTGCCAATCTTTGTATGTCACTTCATCTTCTGCACAATCTTCTTGATGTTATTATTATCCGCTTCTACAGCCCCATTCATCTTCGTCCGGTAAGGAGAAGAGTTGTGATGTTGTATCTTGAACTACTTGCAGAGCTCGGTGATCATTGTATTGTTGAGATTTGTACCATTGTTTGTAATGATCCTCTCTGGTATACCGTATCGATAGATCAGGTTGTGCCAAATAAACCATGCTACGACGTTCTTGGTCACTGTAGCAAAGGAAGCTGCTTCAACCCATTTCGTAAAGTAATCAATTGCTACCAAGATGAAACGATGCCCGTTGGACGCAGTAGGTCTGATCTCACCAATCATATCGATGCCCCACATTGCAAAAGGCTAAGGAGCTGTCAAGACGTTCAGAGGAACTGGAGGTATATGCACCTTATCAGCATAGACTTGACACTTGTGACAGGTCCGAGAATGCTGATAACAGTCGGCTTCCATGGTAGACCAATAGTATCCTTCCCGTGGGATCTTCTTTGCCATGGTATGTACACTGGAATGAGTTCTGAAAGTACCTTTATGTAACTCTGTCATAATTCTTTCTGCCTCGTTCTTATCCACACATCGCAGTAAGGTTGAATCATGGTTACTCTTGTAAAGAATACCATTGCTGATGAAGAACTTCGCCGCGAACCTCCTCAGAAACTTCTTATCATTAATAGATGCACCCTCGGGGTACTCCTGAGCCTCAAGATACCTCTTTAACTAATGAAACCAGAGTTTATCTGCCACCTCTTCAGTCTCAATGTCGCAGCAATGTGCAGGTTCGTCCAACCTCTCAATGGTAATCTAGGGAGCCTCATTGTCCCACCTGACCCTGAACATAGAAGACATAGTAGCTAGCGCGTCCGCCAACTGATTCTCCTCTCTGGGGAAGTGTTCAAAGGTTATCTCCTTAAAATGTGGAAGCAACGTCAATACATACTCTTTGTAAGGAATAAGATTTGGGTGCTTCGTATCCCACTCGCCTTTGATCTGACTGATCACAAGATCGGAATCTTCGAACACACTTAAGAACTTAATCCTTAGGTCAATAGCTGCTTGCAGGCCCATGATGCACGCTTCATACTCCGCCATGTTGTTGGTGCAGTTAAAACATAATCGGGCGGTGAACAGAGTATGACAGCCTTCAGGAGATATGATCATAACGCCAATGCCATTACCCAAAGTGTTCGAAGCTCCATCAAAATACATAGACCATCAGGATCCCTCCTCAGGTCCTTCATCTGGTCCAGGTGTTTCACAGTCAGTCACCAACATGATGTTCTCATCCGGAAACTCAAAGTTCATAGACTGGTAATCATCCACTTCCTGATGCGCCAAATGATTTGCCAACACACTCCACTTGATTTCTTTTTGGGTTGTGTATTGGATGTCATACTCAGTCAAGATCATCTGCCATCTTGCTATTCTCCCGGACAAGGCAGGCTTTTCGAAGATATACTAGATTGGATCCATCTTTGATATTAATAGAGTAGTGTGAGCCAGCATATACTGTCTCAGCTGGCGAGCAGCCCATGCCAAAGCGCAGCAAGTTTTCTCAAGTAGTGAGTGTCGGGTCTCACAGTCGGTAAACTTTTTGCTAAGGTAGTAAATATCATGCTCTTTTCGGCCAGACTCGTCATGCTACCCCAGCACACACCCCATCGAATTGTCGAGTACTATCAAGTATAGGATCAGAGGTCTCCCTTCAACTGGAGGCATCAGAATAGGAGGCTCTTGGAGATATTCTTTGATCCTTTCGAAAGTGGCTTGACATTCATCATTCCATCTTACCACTTGATCTTTCTTCAGTAACTTGAAGATTGGCTCATAAGTAGCAGTTAGGTGTGAGATGAATCGGGCAATATAGTTCAAACGTCCCAAAAAGCCTCTAGCTTCTTTTTCTGTTCGGGGAGCTGGCATTTCATGTATAGCCTTCCCCTTTAAAGGATCCACTTGAATACCTTTATCACTAACGACAAAACCCATCAGCTTACCAGACCTCACCCCGAAGGTGCACTTGTTCGGATTTAACCTCAGCTTGTACAACTTCAACCTGTCAAATAGCTTCTGGAGGTGGTCAAGATGTTCCTCTTCGGTTTGGGATCTTGCAATCATGTCGTCAACGTATACCTCAATCTTATGATGAATCATGTCGTGGAACAAAGCGACCATGGCGCGCTGATACGTTGCCCCAGCATTCTTCAATCCGAACGACATGACTTTGTAGCAAAAGGTACCCCACTGCGTAACGAACGTTGTCTTCTCCATGTCTTCGGGAGCCATTTTAATCTGATTGTAACCGGAGAAACCATCCATCAAGGAGAAGATCTTATGTTGTGCAGTGTTGTCGACCAAAACATCGATATGAGGTAGAGGGGAATCATCCTTGGGGCTTGCCCTATTCAAATCCCTATAGTCAACACACATTCGAACCTTACCATCTTCCTTCGGCACCGGAACCATGTTGGCAACCCACTGCAGGTAAGAAGTAACTGCTAGAAAACCGGCATCAAACTGTTTCATAACCTCAACTTTGATCTTCTCAGACATCTTTGGGCGCATTCGGCGAACTTTTTGTTTTACTGGAGGAAAGTCTTCTTTAGTTGGCAAGCAGTGAACCACAATAACGGTATCCATCCCAGGCATATCCTCATAAGACCAAGCAAAGATCTCGACATAGTCATGCAGCGTTTGTATTAACCATTGCTTGACGCTAGACTCCAGATTTTCATCGATCTTGACCTCTCTCTTGTCCTCTTCTGTTCCCAGATTCATTGATTCTATTGGCTCTTCATGGGGCTGTATGGCCCTCTCTTCCTGTAGTAACATTCTAGCAAGTTCACCAGGCACTTCGCAATCATCCTCACCTTCGTCCTCGGCTTGGTTGATCGGACTTTCGAAGTTATAACTGGCAGTAGCAGAGTCATTATCAGTGGGATCCAGAGTGGATGTGGACATGTATTATGATATGTGAGTGTGTGTAAGACTATAGCTGTTTAAAATAAAGTGCAAGATAGAAAAACAAAGAGCGCAAAATTTGTAATGAAAGAAAATGTCCAATGCTTTATTGATGATATATGAAGATGGCAAATATTAAGCCCTCACAAACAAAGCCACGGTGTCTCAGGCAAGGCACCGGGCCGTAAAGTTTTAAATGGTTTGTTACAAATCTCAAGAACAAAATTCTATTACTGTATAATAAAAGAAACGGGCACGAAGTCCTTCGCCGTCCAATTGCTTAATCCAGCGTTGGTAGTCGGGTAAATCCAGCTGTGAATATCTGACTCTTCTTCATCGTCCTCAATTGCATTCACTCCCTGATCAGGCTTGGTCATGGGTGCGGTTATGACGTTGGGTTTCTCCGAAGCGTCAAACTTGATTTCTTTAGCTTCAATCAAATCTTGCACCTTATTCCTCAAGGCCCAGCAGTTGTTTGTATCATGCCCCGGGCTATCGGAGTGATAGGCACAGCGGGCGTTCGGATTATACAGCGGTGAAGTAGTGCTGGGATTCTTCAGAGCTTCCCTCAGAGTGACCAAGTTGGTTTTCAACAACTGCGGCATAATTTGAGATAGGGTCATACTGAGCCGAGTAAACTGCCTTTGCAGTCTATCTACTCTTTGCTGATTGTTGCGTTGTGGGGCAACAATTGGTCTTGATATTACCACCGCGTTAACTGCTTGGCGGCGTTCAGGTCGGTTTTGGCTCCTCGAGCTGTAAACTGCACTAGCTTCTTTTCTGAAAGGCTTCTTCTCTATACTTGACGAAGCACCTTTCTGTATTTTTCCACTTTTGATATCGGCTTCAACTCTGTCCCCAGTCAAAATCAATTTAGTGAACCCAGACGATGAACTTCCGATCAAATGGTTGAAATATGGACCAGACAAAGTCCCAAGAAACATATCCACCAACTCCCTATCGGACAGAGGGGGTTGGACTCTTCCAGCAAGATCTCTCCACTTCTGAGCATAGTCCTTAAAACCTTCGCTTGCACCCATAGACATACTGGTATTGCTTATAAAAAGCAGCAGCAAGGTCCTCCCAGTTGCGAACATTAGCTCCTTCCAGTTGATAGAACCATTCAAGTTGATTCCCTGACAGACTATCTTGAAAGAAATGAACCCACAAGTTCCTATCAGCAGTGTATGGTTGAATCTTTCTAACATACGAGCAGAGGTGTAACTTCGCGCAGGATACCCCATCGTATTTAGCAAAGACGGGAGCTTTAAACTTGTGTGGGATCACCACCCCAGACGCCAAACCCAAATCTCCGAAGTCTAACCCAGGTATCTTCTGGATCTCAATTGCGCTCAACCGTTCTTCAAGCTGCTTATATCTATCCTCAGCAGGAGGATACTGGTCTTCATCAAAGTCAGTGTCATTATCCAAGACCACAGGACTAAGCCCCTTTCTTTCCTCTTGATTCTATCCCCCTCCAGATGAATGGGACAAATCAGTTTCCTGTCGCAAATTGTTCCCGAATCTGCGACCCATATTCAGGAGGACCACTTTCTTCTTCTTCTTCTTCTTCTCCTTTAAGATGAGAGACTTCAAATCTTGCTGCCCTTTGGCCAAATTCAAGAACAGCTCTAGGAATTGTGTATTCTGAGCTTGAAGAGCCTTGATGGCTTGATCAGTAGGTGTTTCAGAAGACATGATTGCTGAAATAAACAGCGAAGAAGATAAGAAACCTGTAATGGTACCTGTGATGAGGTGCATGATAATGGAATGCATATGAAATGATTTCAAAAACTTTAGGAGATTCAAATTTGTAAACCAAAATAAACACACTTTATTAGATAAAACTTGTAACAATGTTTAACAAATGCCTTTAAGGCGTTACAAAAGAAATAACTGAAAAGAAAATTTAAACAAGAAATAATAAAAGACATCAGAAATCCCATGGTCTATTTCCCTTCGTGCTGACATAGTCGTTAATTGTCCTTTCATTCTCAAGCTGCCTTGTAAGCTTCAAGATCTTTCTCTCCTGCTCGTGATACTTCTCTCTGTAGGTATCCCTTTCTTCCTTTAACTGGATCCAAGATCTTTTCAATGCCCCAATATCTGTAGGCATGTATGGATGGAGGACCGTATAAGGAACACCTTCTTCATTAGTATGCTCTATAATCACCGGCAAAACAACTTCATATGGCATCCCCAGCTTTTGAGCACGGGCTCGAACCCACTGGAGCTATGGTTGCATCGGGAGAGAAGTCTTCATTCCTAACTCATGTGGGTCAAACCTGTTCACCATGCCCCAAGCTCTTATAAACCTGCGGCGATGTCCCTCAACATCCCCCTTGTAGTCAAAGACAATGCCTGTAAGCAGCAGCTTATGGGGACCATCTCTCCGAGCACGTCCAAACTATCATAAAGACAAACAAGGATTGTAGGTTATACCCCCTCTAATTCCAAGCAACAGAACATTAGGGTATTCCCCTTATCGATCAATGACAGCTACCCTCTCCATATCCTTAGAACTTCACAGGATGTCCGTATGAGCAAGGGACATGATTCTATAAGCCCAACCTACACCTTCCTCGTTCTTCAAAATAGATTTGGGGAGGTGCGAAATAAACCACCTCGCCATAAGCCGTGTATAACACAAGAGAGTTACCCTTCTCCGCACAGTACGGGTATAAAGAGCGTGTAGAATATCACCTAGAAGAGTAGGCACTGGGTTACGAGACATGAAGATCTTGACCGTGCTCACATCTATAAAAGAATCTGGATTTGGGAAAAGAACCAAGTCGTAGATGAGGAGAGCCAAGATGTCTTCAAATGCTTGAAAATCCAAGTTATCCCAGAACAGTTGAGCTTGATCGATCAAGAACTTACCCAAGAAACCTTTAACCCTGCTCCGAGTCTCCCATTTAGATACTACATCAGCCATTTTTAGATGTAGGGCTGAAGCAATATCCTCTGGCCTAGGAGCTATCTCCAAACCTGTAAAGGGTGTCTGCTCGAGGATAGATATACCTAGTAAATCAGAAAACTCCTCCAAAGTAGGGACTAACTGATAGTCCGGGAAGGTAAAACAATGATGCAACAGGTCAAAGAACTGGAACAACACACTCATCATTTGCTCATCCAACTTTGGAGTGACCAAACTAAGGAGGTGACCATGTCTTCTAACAAATTAAGAAGTGTTAGGAACCTTTGAGACTAACTCTCTGAGCTGAGCAGGGATTTGCACGAAGCTGATTCGAATGGTATTTCTGCACATAGAAGCCATGATCTGCAAAACAAAACAAAGATGAATCCCCTCAGTCTTTGAAATGGTTAGTCTAATGAAATATGCATGTGATGTCATGATGCATGATGTCATGATAAAACACACAAAAGGTATCACAGATAGCAAACATGGTAAAGGAAAACAAGTCACACAATAGCCCTTAAATTTCAGGCTGGCATGGAGTTTAGGTACTACCCTCTTGTAGTTTAGTTGGTTCAACTTGTCCTAATAATAGTAACCGGGTTCTAGAGGTTCTCAATATCACTGACCATCCTACATCGGTCATAATTCCAGTCACACAATCTTTTCTTGTGGCCGGAACCATCTCGAGAGTATGGTCTCAATGAGTGTAGCATATCACTACTTCCTATGGCCAAGTTGGTCAATTATAGGTTCTAAGGTCAGTTGATGCTTAATGATCCATTAGCAGCCCCATACTCTACTTATTGCTCCACAAGGAATATCAGTACCAACTAATGTGCCACATCAACGTAGCTACTGCTTCAACCGTATCGGTCTACGTCGTACAGTTCCCTCATAGTCTATTGCTACTTACCTAAAAGGTGTCCCCCAGATCCAGGTTAGGATCTATAGTAACTCTGATACAAAGCCCACAAAGATAAAGCAATCAAATCAATCAATTGAAAACAATATGATGAACTAATCCTAAGGTACACCCCACTTATTAACTCCCCAGAAGAGTCGCCAGTTCTATGATACGGCGGCCAGAACCGGGACGTGTTTCGCCTTTTTTAGGAATTGCTGGTTTGCGTTTTGCGTGTGTGTTCACAAAATGTCGCGGTAAGCAAGAGTCGCCACCGACATTTATTTTATCCAACAAGGAAAGCAAAAAAGCACAAAAAAATTCCTTTTTCGAGATATTTCTGAGTACGGGGAGTAGATTATAGAAAGGGAAGGTAGTAGCACCCTTTCTATCCGTAGTTATCTACGGGCTCTTAGGTACTTGCTCATCATTTCCAAAATTGTTTTCTTTGTGTTTGTGTGATTTGAAAAGTTTTTGTTTTGACTTCGATTTAACTCTTGCTTCTGTCTTCAAGAGTGTAATGAAGTGTTTTTTTAGAAAACTTTGATTGTAAAGGAGTGTAAGTGTGAAAATTTTGTTTGGAATGAGCAAGTACTTAAGAACTAATCTACCTACTAAAAAAAAGAATCGTTCTATGTTCGTTTCCTTTAGACAATGTTATCCCACTATTAGTGAGTAGGTAGCATCATCGTTGGAGTTTTGAGGGTCAATTCGAAAGGGACATACAGTCACTAAAGCAATGTTAGGATGTCTTAGTAATAACCCTAATGTCTTAGATCAATTATCCAAGGCAACAATATCCGAGGCAACCTTTCCGAGGCAAATTTCCGAATCGGGACTTTGATCTGTGTTTAGACAAAAGGACGACCACTAAAGCATCCTATACTCAATGACCGTTTACCGAAGGGAACCAAGTGGGAGTGTACCCTAGAAGTGCACATGTGCAAGTGATTCAATTTCAGATTATTATCTTTGCATATTTTAGGGTTGTTTAACCGTTTTAAAATTAATCATACATTCTTCTCATGCATCCCTATATCATACATCTAACAGTTAATATTTTGCGGAATTTTAAAATGCGGAAATTAAACTACGCTATTACAAGGCTTCAGGTATTTACATAGCCAAAAACAAACCCTTATGAAATAAAGCGATAAATGAAAATGAAAAAGCCCTAATTTAAACTATTACAACTTGTAGGCAGTTACATCAATATGGTAAATAATAAAAACAATAAAGCGCGCACGATGAAATTAGAACGATAAGAAAAATAGGGTTTTGACCCTTCTAACCTAAAAAATTGTTTTTGTTGTTTTTAATATTTTTTAAGAAAAAGAGATAGGTTTTAAAATTAAACATACAAATTAATTAGTTAATTAAATTAATTAATGAAAATAATTACATGGCCTATTTTCTGGTTTTTGGTTATTTTTAAGAAAAAGAAAATATAATTAAATTAGAAATAAAAACCTATTTATTCTAATTATTTTTAATTATTTGCAAAAAGAAATTAAAGTTTACCTAAAATTAAAATCTAATTTAATTAATTAATTTTTTGATAAAAAATAAAATCTAAACCTAATTTGTGAAAAGTGTTATTTTTATGATTTTTTGATAAAAGAAAATAATTAATTGGTTAGTAAAATAAAATAAATAAACAAAATGAAACAAATATATAAAAAAGAATAAAGAAAGAGATTGGGCCTGAACAAAGCAATTTAGGAGGTGTGAGAAGCCAAATCAGGGCCCAAAACATGGTGGTCCACGTTGACTCCCCAGATCCGATGCTATGCGTTGACTGCAGCCCATGATGGTCCCTCATTGCTGGCCTTTGGATTTGGCCATCTGGCCACTTGGCAGACTGAATGATGATGGACCATGGTGGTCATTAGCTTCATGTGCATGCTGGAACCTGAAAAGATAAAATATATGAAAGAAATGGGAGACCTGGGATTCAAACCCATGTCCTGAAGCGTTTTGCACATACTCCACTACCACTGCGCCATTTGTTATTGTTTGTACATAATGTAAATAACAAATATTATATAATAAACAAACGAAATAATAAAATAATTAGCACGGATTTTCAAATGATCCAATGGAAGGGTGCCACATAGTCATCTTTAACCTTGTTCCGTTGGTAAAAGTCCCAGACTTTTACCTATGGACGTTTGTCCGTCACTATATCCCTGCCATTTCTCAAAATCAAGCATGAGTAAGATAAATAAAAACTAAAGCCATGAATGGCTTCGTCTAGACCTGCTGAGTTCAATGATGGCCCTTTCATGGCCCAATTTTGCCTGTAAACGGAAATCCTAAATTGAACCATAAAACCCTAGCTATGGTGAAATCCAATACAAGCCATGAAAATTCAATCAAATGTTACAGGAAGCTTGCAAACATGATGGTGATCAAGAATAAGCATCAATGTATAAATCATGCAAATCGAATTAAAGAAATAAGCAATGTTGTGATGGACTTACAGCGAGATATAGGGCTTGGGAACGCTTGTTCTTGATTGCTTTTGCTTGCTAGGGATCCCAGGAAGCGATTGGAATGGTCCAAGGATCTTTAAATTGCCTCTAAGTAGGAATTCATGTTTGCACTTTTTATTGTTTTTTGAAGTTTTTGTTCTGGTTCACACGCCTCCTTCTCTCTAGCCTCTTTTGGTCTGCACATCATCCTTATGTATTGAGGAATAGATTAGGGTTGAAAGAATGATCATAATCTTCCTCCATTATTGAATTTGTTTGTGATTTGATACACTTGAATATCATTCCAAAAATAGCCTAAAACCAATCTTTTGTGCACCTCATGCCTTTACACGAATTTGATATGTTGCTAGCTGGACATTAAGACCTAAAACATGTAAAAAATCTTGAGTTTTCAATATTTTGGATTTTCTATGATTTGTTTTGCTTTAAATTGATTTAATTCAAATAAAAATCAAAATAAATAATAAATACAAGATAATGACAAGTGGAAAAGGCTATGGCTCGTGGACCATGTTGCCAACTCAAAACAAGTGAAAAATATTGAGCACATTTGGCAAAAATTGAAGTTTTAGGCATAGTTGACTTTTGACAATTTTGCAAAAAAGGTCAACTTCACCAATGCATAACTTCCTCAATTTTGACTCTTCGAAGGTATTCTTGGACTTTTTAGAAATCTTGAGATGTCCTATAAGCAACCCTTTTAGTCCCATCTCAATTTTGTATTCCATGCTCATGTATGAAGCTTTGACAAAAAGGTGTTTTTGTTGACTTTTCAAAATGACCTATAATGTCCAAATTCATAACTTCTTATGAGTGGATATTTTGAACTTGGGAGATGAAGATGGATTGTAGAGCATGGCATCCTATTAAAAATTAGATTTGGATGGTTCATTTATCATAAAGTGTGAGAAAGTTATGCTTGGTCAAAGTTGTGTTGACTTTTCCTGTAAAACCCTAATTTAGCAACTTTTGGTTCTTGATGAATTGTGAGCAATCCTTGATGAATCATGATCAACCCTTGATCAAATGATGAAATATACTTCAAAATGAGGATGTTGACCAAAAATATTGAATTTTGACTGTATGTAGGCCACCGTTGACTTTTGCCCTAGCATAGTCGATTTTCAGGCCTTTAAGCAATTGACTAAGCAAACTTTCTCTATAGGGCTTGAAACTTGACATGGATGATCTTGAGAACATATTAGGACATTGGTTAGAATTTGGTATCCCTTGGACTCAAGTAACTTGATGCAACATGAAACCCTAATTTGAGGTAGACTGCCTTAGGAGGGAGCTTGTCTGGTCAACCCTTGGGCTTCCTTGAGCAACTTGAGGATCTTTCTTGAAATGTTTTGAGAAATATGGGAGGGAAAATTTTGGGGTACAATAATATGCTTTATAACTTCCTCTTTGATCTTCACTTCCATATCTGGGTGAGTTCTTTGCAACTTCTGTTTGATTGGCGGGCACTCTAGCTTCAGCGGAAAACGGTGCTCTACAATATTTGTATCTAGACCAGGCATATCTTGGTAAGACCAAGCAAAAATACCCACATACTCTTTCAGCCTCTCGATCAACCTGCTCTTCACATCAGGATTCAGCAATGCTCCAATCTTGACTTCTTTCGGATCTTCTTCTGAGCCCAAATTGATTACTTATAATGGCTATTTATATGGCTGAATGGAATTCTCCTCGCGCTCAAGCAACCGTGAGACCTCTTCTGGAATCTCATTGGATTCTTCTTCTTCGGACCCATACACAGGACATTCAAAGTTGGGAGAGGGTGCAGGGTCATTTTATTCAACGAGTTTTTTAATTAATCTACACATATGATTTATGATTGCTTTTTAGAAAGTGACACATATAGCAAGTGATCATGCAAATTGAATTACAGTTATTATTTATTTTGAAAGGTTTTTTGATTTATTACGATTTTCCAAGAAAAAGCTGAAAATAAAGACACAATTTGGGAAACAAAGACAACTTTTATTATTGATTTTTAAAAATCAAAGCAAACCGATAAGCCCATACAATATTAATACTTTCACCTTGGGCAGAGTGAAAGCTTTTTCAAAAAGATTAACAAAAACAAATTACTTCGAAACATGTATGCAAGAGGGAACATCAATGGTGATCAAGTTCTGAACCCTAACTCCGTGCGTCACATAATCTAGAATTTCTGGCTCTGCTTCATCTTCCACAATGGCATTAATCCTGGAAACAATTGATTTAAGATAACCCCCGCTACGAAAGATGTCTTCATACTTGCCTGCAGCAGATTTTTGGCTTCATGCTCTTGCCTTTATCATTCTTCACAAAGAACCCCAAGCCAGCTCTATTCTTGTTTACAGGTGGGTCAACAATATGTTCCCATACTTCACTATGGCCATTACGCACAACCTGCTGCGCATCCTTAAACGAAGCCATAAAGTTCTTGAAATTCTGGCTGCAGATACTCAATGTCACGTTCAATGTTATGACATCGTATCTGACTTTCTATAAGACAGTAAATACAAAAACAGTAAAGAACACAGTCAATTGTTTACCCAGTTCAGTGTGCAACAACACCTACTCTGGGGGCTACCAAGCCAGGGAGGAAATCCATTATAAGAGATGTTAATTCAGGAATAAACCAACCAGTTTATCTCTTTCACTTAAGACCTACCCAATCCAATTTCAATCTAAGTACAACTTAAACCTGAGTTCCTACTCACTCCCCCTCAATCACAGCAGTGATACATAAAACAATTTGACTAATGAATTGATGAAGACACTCTTCAAAAACATACACTTGATTAAGCTTCACAGCTTTTTAATCAAGCAACACAACCACTCTTGCTTCACAGCTTTGAGTGATACACACAACTAACTTGACTCTGCTTCACAGCTTTAGTCAAGAGACATACAAACACTCTTGCTTCAAAGCTTTGAGTGCTACACAACCCTTACAATTAAAAACCTATTCCAAGTCACTTATCACAATGATAATTGCTTGGATTACAATAGTTAAAACTATACAGCTTCTAATTGATCTTCTATCAAAAAGGGATTACTTTCAAAACAGCAGCTCTGTTGAATATATAGCAGCTGCATCTTCAGTTAGGGTTTCCACAAAAAGCTAGGGTTAATTCCATTTGACCTTAAGACTAGGTCACAGGACTTTATCAACCAAGTTAGGGTTGAGCTAGGTTAACCCAAAGAAAACGCAGGATTCTGTTCTGGAAAGACTGAGTCATTTTCCTGAAAAAACTCAGAATTAACCAAACTGCAAACCTGTTAGTTCAGAACAGGATGTCTTAACATTTGTTATGACATCTGAATTCCTGTTTACTGATTTTGGTAAATGTGATCATTTTGCAAAATGCTCAGATACACACTCATAAACATCAGTACCTGTATGACAATATTTTTCTGCAAAGGTACCTAATGAATCAGTACAAACTAAACTAGAATGTTATGACATCAGTCATGACATTCACACATACACTTGGGATTTACCAAAAATGCAAGCCAATAACTAAACAACTACAAACTCCCCCTTTGGCATATTTTTGGCTAAAGACCCTAAGCAATCAGAGATAGTTAGCAGCAGAAAGAAATGACTGCAGAAAAATAGAATGTCTAATTAAGTAAGTACCAAAATATATCTCCCCCTCTTTAGCCACAAATGGGACAAAGATACATGTTCATAAAAATTATACAGTCATCCAGAAAAAGTAATAAGAGCAGCAGCTAAAAACTGAACACACTTCCAAACTCCACCAGGGACCAGCATCAACTCCACCAAACAGCAACCAACCTTTAAGCACTGTCATCAGACTCAGAGGAGCTAGTTTCTTCAGTATTTAGATGACCTTCAGCTTCTACACCCTCTTCCCTTCTGTTTCCTTCAGCTTCCTCCTTTTCTAACCTGGCAATTAGGATTTCTAGGGTCTTTTTCCTAGCTTCCAGTTCTTTGCAGGTCTCTTTTAATACAGCTATGACATCAGATGTCTTGGACTGGGTATTCACAGACGATGTCTCAGCTGATGTTATGACAATATCAGGAGCATGAGATCCCTGAAACAGTTTGTAGTGCAACCCAAGGGCAGGAGCTCTTTTGCAAGCAGTATCTCTTGCCACCAGGATATCATGGTATTGTGCAAGGATAATTCCACAAAGGAGGGAGGGAAAGGCAATTGGTCCTTTGACAGCATAACTACCAGCATGTTTTAAAGTTTGTTCAAAAATATACCTGCCATAGTCAAAAGCAGTCTTGGTTCCAACAGCATAAATAAATCTCCCCAATCCTGTGGAGATAGTTGATTTATGATTTGTAGGCACCCAGTTGGCTGCACCAATCTTGTGCAGGATGGCAAATTTCATGCTAAGTTTGTTGGCATTCAGCTTGCCTTTCAAGGGCCAGCACTTCACTTGCCTTGCTGTGATGGTTTGACAAACTTCATTGTCAGTGACTTCTAGATCAGGACAATCCTCATTTGTTCTTCCAAGAAATTTGTTAATTTCTGATGGAGAGAAATTAACCCTTCTTCCTCTAACAAAAACACTTTCAAAGTCAGCTGACCTTCCATCAGCACAATCATTAGACAAGTTAACTATGAACTCCTTGACCAGATTTTCATAACACTTGTTAAATTTTATCACTGTCTTCATCAGTCCAGCATTCTTGATCAGGTCCATGATGTCTTTGCACTCCATGGCATCATTGTTGAGTTCTCTTTCTAAAGCTATTCTCTTTAAGCAAACATACTTCCATCTGTTTGCATTGTCAGGATGATGAAAAGAGATGTTGTCTGTTGGGACTTCAGGAACTCTAGCAATTTTGCTGGAGGGGAGCTTCCTTCTGATAGGAATTTCTTCAGCATCAATCTCAAACTCTGATTCCTCATCAGAATCAGAAGATTCAGGTTCTTTTCTCTTCTTTGAAATTGGTTGTCTAGCAGTATGCACCTGGGCTTTCACCTTCCCTTTGGACTGAATAGTTTTCACAGATTCTACCCCAGCCATGCCTTCAGCCTTGGATTTATTAACAGCAGGTTTATCTTTGGACACACATTTTGCATCATTCTGATTACCCTTTCTTTTCATCAATCTCCTAGCTATGCTAGGGTTTACATTGGCAATCAGATCATTATCTGAGTAATCCTCATCCACATCAATGATAGGTGGATCAGCAGTCTTTTCTGAAGGGTTCTGAATGTTGTCATTTTGTGTCACAACATTCTCAAAGACATCTACATTCTCAGAGACGTCCACATTTGGGCTTCCTGATTGATTTAAAGGGACAGAAATCCCCGGTACAGGTTGGTTTTCGCTTAGTATACTAGTAACAAGCCTAGCAATAGCTTGATGAACTTGAACAGATCCTTCTCTATTTGGTACAGAAGAAGAAGGATGAGAAGGATTACCAGAGGCTGCAGCTTGAGCTCTTCCTGCATGTCTAGTTCTTAGCTTTTTGACTTTGGCGGGGTCAGTTGCCATCTCTCTGAGAGGAGTGACCTCAAGAACTTCAGATTCTATGCATGTGGTGATTGCTCTAGAGTCTTGGTCAGATGATGAAGATGATGAGGATGATGAAGTCGCCTTGGTTGAAGATGATGTCTGAGACATTTTGATTGACTTAGAGCACCAGTAGCAATTTGAGAGAAAATTTTGATTGAGAGAAGGGAACAGGTTGCAAGGTCGAGAGAGGTAGGAGGCAAAAGAGAGTCTTTTCAACTTCTTAAGTATTTTGAAAGAATTTGGAAAACATATGATTAACCCACTAAAAATAGACTTAACAAAATTAACTCCTTCAACCCTTGTTTTAAGCAAAATTAATTGCTATAATTTCTCATGTTGGAAAATACCCAACCTGCCCCTCAAGTTTTCAAGTTTATTTCCAACAAGAGCCTTGGTAGAAGAATCAGCCAGCTGAAGCTTAATGATACCATGTTTCAGTTTAATTGACTTCTTCTCTACAAAGTCAATGTGCTTGGTCCTGCTATGCTGAATAGGGTTCATGGAAATATTGATTGTATTCAGATTGTCACAATATAATGTCACATCATCTTGTGAGACATTATACTCAGTGAGCATCTGTTTTGTCCAGATATTTTGAGAACAGTTACTCCTAGCTGCAACCATTTCAGCACAGAGTTGGGAAGGCATTCTTTTGACATGAATCATAGTTCTGGTTGATTCTTGAATGATCTTATTTTTCTTTTTGTCCACTCCATTTTGATGGAGAGTTGTAGGAGAAGAGACTTCACGACTCATTTCTTCAGGGAAACAGAATTTATTAGACTTGTTGTTTCCAACATCCTTGTCATGATTACTTCTGGTTCTGACAACACATCCTTCTTCAAGTTTATTCACCACATCATATAAATGTTTCTATTTACCAAGCCTTTCAATTTTAAGTTCACCACAAACCCTTCTTTTATCAGTCTGTAGTTTTGGAGTCCTTCTGACTGCTTCCATAGAGATAGCTCTTTTCATTCTTCTTAGATGAAGATGACCAAGCTTATGGTGCCACAGGTTCATCTCTTTTTCTTCTTTGGTAATTGGACACATAGTGGAGTTATTAGTGTTCTCAGGCTGCCACACGTAACAATTATCTTTGGATCTGACTCCTTTCATTGCAATTTCTTGTTTTTCATTGATTACAAGACATTCAGATTTTGAGAAATTGACCTTGAATCCTAGATCACACAGTTGACTGATACTAATGAGATTAGCAGTCAGCCCTTTTACCAGCAATACTTCACTCAGCCTTGGAACTTCAGGGCAGTCCAAATTACCAACTCCTTTGATTTCACCTTTAGCACCATCTCCAAAGGTCACATAACTAGAGTTGTGAGGTTTAACATGATTGAGAATGTTCTTTATTCCAGTCATGTGTTTAGAACACCCACTGTCAAAGTACCAGCCTTCCTTTGCAGACACTCTCAGGGAAGTATGGGCTATCAGGGCAGTAGCCTTTTTCTTCCATTGAGGAGTATGTGGTACCTTTTTAGACTTAGGTTTGACACCTGAGTTTTGATTGGGGTATCCATGCAATCTGAAGCAGAAGGGCTTTATGTGGCCATATCTCCCACAATGATGACATCTCCATCTTTGGTACCTTTTCTTCATATGTCTCTGTTCCTAATGTTGAGAGTTGTGTTGAGACATCTGTTTTGACATTTGCTTATCAGGCCTGATCTTCTTGACTGTACCAGATTTCTTTGCTTCCACAAATCCTAGTCCTGATTTGTTTCCCACATTTTGTCCAACTTGAAGAATCTCTTCCAATTTATCTGTTCTATTGGTCAGCATCTTGACAGATTTGGTCATATGGTTCAGTTGTGAGTTCAGCAATTGAACTTCCCCTTCTAGATGACTTATAGTTTCAAGATCTGCCCTTTTTTCAGCCTCAAGCTTTATAATGAGTTTTGATTGATTCTCATTCTGCACACAGACTTCAGCACTTCTGATACACAATTTCTTGTAGGTATCAGCCAGTTCTTCAAATGTCACTTCTTCATCACTGGTGTCACTTTCAGATGTACAAACACCAGTTAGAGCAGTAACTAGTTTGGCAGATTCTTCTTCAGAATTACTTTCTGAATCACAGTCAGACCAAGTCGCAGTCATTCCTTTCTTTTGTTTCTTAAGAAAGGTTGGACATTCAGCTCGAATATGCCCATATCCTTCACAACCATGGCATTGAATTCCTCTGCCTTGGTTTCCCTTCTCTTCTGACCTTGGTCTTCTGCTGGAACTGTCAATGTCAGAGGGAATGTTATGAACATTAGACCTTGACTTTGGATCCATTCTTTTGATGAGCTTGTTGAACTGTCTTCCAAGCATGGCTATAGCTTCTGAAATATTTTCTTCTTCATCCTCCTTGTTTTCAACATCAGTGTTGGATACAAGTGTTATGCTCTTGTTCTTCTTGTCACCATTATTAGTGATCCCCATCTCAAAAGTCTGAAGAGACCCAATAAGTTCATCCACTTTCAACTTGCTGATGTCCTGGGCTTCCTCTATGGCAGTTACCTTCATTGCAAATCTTTTGGGCAAGGATCTGAGAATCTTTCTCACCAATTTTTCTTCTGCCATTTTTTCTCCCAGTGCTCCTGAGGTGTTGGCAATCTCCAAGATGTTCATGTGAAACTCATGAATGGTTTCATCTTCCATCATTTTTAGATTTTCAAACTTGGTAGTCAACATCTGAAGCCTTGACATTTTTACTTTGGAAGTGCCATCATGAGTAGTTTTGAGAGTGTCCCAAACTTCCTTGGCCAGTTCATATTGATGTACTAGTCTGAAAATGTTTCTATCAATTCCATTGAACAAGGCATTTAAAGCTTTGGAATTTCCCAGGGCTAACTCATCTTCTTCTTTACTCCAATCTTCCTCAGGCTTCAGACTGATTGTCCCATCTTTCTCAGTTATGGTGGGATGGTTCCATCCTTTATCAGCAGCTCTCCAAGCCTTTTTGTCCAAAGATTTTAAGAAGGCAATCATACGAGGTTTCCAGTAGTCATAATTAGTTCCATCTAGAATGGGTGGTCTATTTCCAAAAACTCCTTCTTTATCCATAGTGCCAGAAAGTGATATCCCTAGATGTCACCCAGTAATACAGGCAGGGTGCCTGCTCTGATACCAATTGAAATTCTGGCTGCAGATACTCAATGTCACGTTCAATGTTATGACACCGTATCTGACTTTCTATAAGACAGTAAATACAAAAACAGTAAAGAACACAGTCAATTGTTTACCCAGTTCAGTGTGCAACAACACCTACTCTGGGGGCTACCAAGCCAGGGAGGAAATCCACTATAAGAGATGTTAATTCAGGAATAAACCAACCAGTTTATCTCCTTCACTTAAGACCTACCAAATGCAATTTCAATCTAAGTACAACTTAAACCTGAGTTCCTACTCACTCCCCCTCAATCACAGTAGTGATACATAAAACAATTTGACTAATGAATTGATGAAGACACTCTTCAAAAACATACACTTGATTAAGCTTCACAGCTTTTTAATCAAGCAACACAACCACTCTTGCTTCACAGCTTTGAGTGATACACACAACTAACTTGACTCTGCTTCACAGCTTTAGTCAAGAGACATACAAACACTCTTGCTTCAAAGCTTTGAGTGCTACACAACCCTTACAATTAAAAACCTATTCCAAGTCACTTATCACAATGATAATTTCTTGGATTACAATAGTTAAAACTATACAGCTTCTAATTGATATTCTATCAAAAAGGGATTACTTTCAAAACAGCAGCTCTGTTGAATATATAGTAGCTGCATCTTCAGTTAGGGTTTCCACAAAAAGCTAGGGTTAATTCCATTTGACCTTAAGACTAGGTCACAGGACTTTATCAACCAGGTTAGGGTTGAGCTAGGTTAACCCAAAGAAAACGCAGGATTCTGTTCTGGAAAGACTGCGTCATTTTCCTGAAAAAACTCAGAATTAACCAAATGCAAACCTGTTAGTTCAGAACAGGATGTCTTAACATTTGTTATGACATCTGAATTCCTGTTTACTGATTTTGGTAAATGTGATCATTTTGAAAAATGCTTAGATACACACTCATAAACATCAGTACCTGTATGACAATATTTTTCTGCAAAGGTACCTAATGAATCAGTACAAACTAAACTAGAATGTTATGACATCAGTCATGACATTCACACATACACTTGGGATTTACCAAAAATGCAAGCCAATAACTAAACAACTACAGTTCTCATTTCCTCTTATGTTATCAATGGATAAAGCATGGAACTGGGTTCCAACAGCAGCTTCGTCTGCCTCTTTTCTAGCGTAGCTCCACTAGATTCACCTGTAGCCTTCTTTGGTTCAACATCTTCCACAATTTTCTTTCAGTACTAACATCTCCATGAACCACTGGTGCAAATACACGACTGTTGTGGGTCACTCTTCTAGTCTCAGCAATATTTCCAACATTAGGCATTGGCTAGATGGGAACTTCCACACCATCCTCTAAGATTGTAGAATTATATTTGTAGGGTACAACCTTATTTGACTTGTAGGGGACGAGACCCGGAAAACTAATCACCAATGGAGTAATAGTTGTCTTGCTATGATATTCAATTTCGAAATGGGTAGGCGCACCAAAATAAGGCACAATAAAATTTAGTCCCTCTTCAACACAATCAGTCATTACAGAATCATCTCTAGAAAACATATCTTCATCTGAGGAGAAGAACTCATCCGCAGAGGCATACTCATCATCCAACTCTTCTTCATCCAAACAAACTCAATCGCATCAACTTCATGGTAATCATCCCTTTGGCCCGTAACCTTGATATTTCCATTATCCAACAACAACTGAACACCTTTCCTTATAATTAAACATCCTTGGGAGTACCGACAGCCAATTCAGAAAGATCCATACAAATGTTCTACCTGACCTACCATGTGTAAGAAAGTAGCATGCAATTGTACAAGATCCTCATTCATATATTCCATATCAAAGATTCTAAACTCTTCAGGACATCCAGAAACCATGTTTACTTCCTCTTCATACTCTTCCCTAGGCCTGATTATGTGGACGAGGCCCTCATCCATCATCTCCTATAAATCATCCTTTATCTTGTCACAACCCTATATATTCATAATGCAAATAGCACAACTAGCATGGTCATGCGTATAATATCTAAACTCACAGAGGTCTACATGCATTTTCACCAAATCTCCTCTAACTAGATTAACATCAAAAATATGGAAGTCGCCTGGACAACCGGCCACTATATTCTCAACATTTTCTCTTCCATGCTTGGGCAAAGGATTATCTTTCACATTAGGGATACCATCCTTGAAAGATAAGATACCATATTTCACCAATTTTTGTACTTCAGTTTTCAAAGGATAACAATTCTCAACATTATTCCCTGGTGCTCCCTGATGAAAAGTACATGTTTGGTTTGCCTTGTAATACCAAGGTGTAGCGGTAGAAATGTTTAAGACTAAGCCATTGGATTGACTAGACTTTTACAAATCAAAATAGAAATCTCCACTGTGCTTTATTGTTTCCAAAGGAATGGGAAAAGAGCAAGTAACCCAAATAAAAGGGGGGAAAGATTCAATGTAAGGGGTTTGGTTATGTAAAGGGAAGGTATTAACACCCTATACATCTAGGGTACTCCGCAGGAACCTCTTTGTAGAACATGTATATTTTGGCTATAAAAAATGTTGTGTAAAAATAGATGATGGAGGTGAGAAAAGAAATGTATTTTTTTATGATTTTTGCATCCGGCGTGGTTGCGAACCTTTAGTGCCTACATACCACCTTTTATGCAATAGGGGATCAGGGTACACATAGTTCCTCTTTAAAAATTTTAAAATTTAAGTGTGTTGGTTAATTTTTATGAGATAAAACATCATCGTCATTGTCCGTGTGGAAAACATTCTTACTACCCACAATCATGAGAAAGGAGAATTTGCATCATCTCAAAGTGGAGGATATGGCTTGGATTTTAAAATCAACAATTCCTCACTCAAAACCCAAGTGGAAAATACCTCACTTCAGTACATATCGTAGAAATATATTTGTTTGCATCACTACAAGGATTGACAAGAGTCTAATATTTTGATAAAAGTTTTAAAATATAAAGCCAAAGTGGCAAAATGGTTTGGAATGAGATTGATTGACTTTTAGTCTTCTCACAAAAATGTCAAGGTATTATTAAGTTGATTGAAGTTTATTGATGAAAAGGTTTTGAAAATGCATGGACCTAAGTCCAAGTTTATTATGAAAGTAGTTCTAGTTTAAAAGCAAGAAGTGTTTTCAAAAAGAGGGAGAAGATTTTTGAAATTAAAGAAGATGGGAGGAGGAGAAGAAGAGACTATCCTAAAGCATAAGGTAAAAGCTAGGGATAAGAACCATCTAACCAATAAAAAGCCAATACTTGGCATTATGAGCCAAGATATAATTACCATTCTTTGGATTAAAACCAAGCAAGCAATGATACTAGACCTCTTCTGAGAACGAAACTTCAAGTTGGTTAGGTCTTCAAAAAATGGGCAGAGTAACGGCTGTGTACAGGTGAATTCCAGACTACAAACAAAGTATGTAATCACAATAACCTGCACACAAAAAAAAAACAACCCAATGTCTTGAGGTAAACCTCAAGAACTCTAGACAAAATATCAATTAAGGTCACAAGGTCTCCAACATAGGCCAAGGTTTCTAATCCTAAGTCCAAGAAGTCCTATACTCCATAATGCAAAGGATAGTAACCAAATAGTCCAAGTACCATTAATTTTTTTTATAGTTTATGTTGATTATTAGGCGTCTTAGAAGAAAAAACAAAAGGCTCAAGTGAGCAAAGATGAAGCTAGCATGAAATGTAAATGCTTAAAATTAAATGGTGCATAGAGAACAAAAAATAAAGGGACATAAAGTAAAAAACAAAAGGTGAAATCAATTATTAGTGATTAGTGGTTAGTTGGATGATCATCTTGAAACTTGTATTTGGAACTCATTAGAGGATTGACAGAACCAAAGCCGCCACACAACAAGTTGCATTTGCTTTTTGTCAAGTATATCACCCATTTGGAATCCTCACAAGTGCCATTTAATGATCAACGGTATTTAAGTGATCCGCGTTGACCAAAAGTGTTATAGATCCATTAGAGGATTGGTAGAACCAAAGCCTCCACACAATGAATCTCAAGGTTATTGGATCAAAGAGATCAAATTAACATACTTGGGCTTGCAAACATAGGTTTGGGCCACGAATGATCATTTATTCGAATCGGGACAAAATTTAGCGCTATATTAAGCAATCGTAAGTGAACTTATATAGAAGTTGCACCTATTTTTTAGGCCGGTCAATAGCAATTTATGCACCATTTATTTTGAGACATGATATAGAGATCATGCTCCAATAACATTTAGTGCAATAAGAAAGGGATGAGATGGAGAGGAATGGGGAAAAATATACAAACCACATTTGAATTAAATTTTAATCAAACTATTATTAAAATAATTCATCCATTTTTTTGGAGTTAGACTCAACACTATGGATCCAATGATGTTAATAAAGTTCATGATCAAAATTCAACCCAAGTCAGCCAGAAAATAATCACAAAATAATATTGCATTTAATATATACATTAAAAAGGGTTTTTTAAAAATGTTTTAAAATTGAAATAAGAAATAAAAATATCAACTATATTAATCAAGAAAAATTGAGTAAGGCCATAAAAAAATCAGAAAAGGACTCAAATATTTTTATAAATTTTTTTGCAATTTTTAAAAGTCAAAAACCATTTTAAAATTAATTAAAATTGTTCAAACAAAAAGAAAATAGGTCAAAAATAGTAAACATTAATATAAAATTCCATAAAATTTTCAAAAAGTTAGAAATTTGCAAAATGATATTTAGGAAATTTTTCAGAATTAAAAAATGTCAGAAAGCATTTTTAAAGTAATTAAAAGGAAGAAAATAATGCAAAAAATATAAAAAAAAATATAAAATTTCAAAATAAAAATGTGAAAAAATAGTCATGAGATCATAAATAATTCAAAGTATTTTTGTGAATTTTTTTCATAATTTTTGGATAAAAATAAAAGAGTTCTGAATTTTTGAAAATTAAATCAATTAAAATATAAAAATCAGAAAATAAAATAAAACCAAAAAGATATGGACCATCAAATCATAGTCAAAACACGTTAGTAAGCTAATCCAATGGACCAGATGCGCTGTTCTTGATATGGTCCTTAGTGGGATGCGTAGGGAATCAGAAAAAGGGCAACCAATGAAATTAAAACGCTTGGCACGCTATCATTGGCTGAGACGAGACATATCATCATCTTCAACCTCTAGCCACCCTACAATGGAGATTTTGTGAGATCCTTTAAACGGTAAAATTAGAATCCCAGACCAGTATCATTGGATTCGTCTCTTCAAGACAATCCTAACACCACCATCGCGCCAAATCTATATAAAGTATGCAAAGAGATATGAATCAAAAACCCATAAAATAGCGAGCACCTTCTATTTGATATTTCTCTCTCAATTCTCAATGGATTTAAAAATTGTAAGAAGCACTAGAATCAGGGGAAGGAGTAGAATATGTTAGTGCTTTATTTGGATCCAAATGATGGATAATTCTACCTTTTCAAATTTCAAGAAGGAAGCTCTGAAACTAGACTTCTGTAGATTGGATTATGGCTCGTTTTACTTGGTTTAAGTGCTGGAGAGTTTGTATGATGCTTAAGGAATATGAATGTGCAAATAATTTTGGAGGAAAAGGCTGAAATCTCATAAACTTATTTCAAAAATTTCAAGCTCGTGTGAGATTTTGACAGAGTGTTTTTGGCTCTCAAAGCTTAAGGAAATGAAAGGGGGATGACCCTCTATTTATAGGGAATCAAATGGAATGTTCAAGCGTGTGAAATGATGAAGTTTGGAGGAAAATCATGTGAACCTGATAAACGAGCAAAGTGTGATCTAATTTCCATCAAAACACATCAAATCCTTGCGTTTTAAGGCTCTAATCCACTTTGGCAACTTGGTTAAATATGTTTAGATCACAAACGCGTGCTAATTTGATGTTTAGAGGCCAAAACATGTATTTCAAATTCTGACTTATGAAGAAACTCCAGTTCCAAGTTACCAAGTTCAATCCAATGGTATTCTCAGCTCAAGGGGTCTTAAGGCATGATTCTTGATGCTTTAGAAAGATGAGGTTACAAGCTTTGGAATGGAAAAAGAATGGAATCAAATGGATGCTTGAGCTGAAAGTTGCATTGAGTCAAAGTTGGGGGAAAAGGGTTGACTTTCCATACTTAGAAATATTTCAAATTTTTCTTCAAAAGTGACCTATAATGTTTTGCATCCAAACATGGCCTTCCACTTGGAATTTGCTCTTGACCAAAAAAGATGGCATGAAATAGACCTCTTGAATGACATTATGAAACATGAACCATTCAAAATATCCAAACATTGAGAGAGTTATGAATTTTTGAAGTTGGCAAAAAATCATGAAATGACCTATAATCTTTTGTATCCTTAAGGCAACTTCCATCCATTTTATCCCTTTGCACATAAAAGAAGGAATAAATTTCACATCCTCAATATCATTGTGGAAAAATAGTGGGCTCAAGGTGATAAAAATTGACCAAGTTATGATCATTTGAAGTCACACATGAGAAAATGAGGGTTCATCTGGAGGACTTGTAATCTTTCTTCATCATCAAGCTTCTTCCACATGAAAACTACTTGGAACTTTTGAATTGATTTGTTGATAACGCTTTGAAGAGAAGGATGTCTTTGGAATCACCCCAAAATACCAAAATATGAGCAAGATATGATTCTTTCGAGTTCAAAACCCTAGCTCTTAGATCAAGAAAAATGCCTTGAGGAACTTTGACAATTTTGGACAAACTTCTTATACCAACACATATGCTTTGTAAATAGAAGTTGTTGAGGACGGAAATAAGAACTCATAGTCACCAAAACCACTTCCATATCTTGAGAATTGAGAGAATTATGCATTTGTGACCAATGGAACAAAGCCTTGTCCAAGCATGACAACTTCTCCAATTAATCCCTTGTACTTTTGAACCAAATTTGATAATCTTGAAATATGGTGAACCAAAATAACCTTGCCATGCCATTTCCTACAAAACAAATCCAATGGTGAGGTTTGAAATTCTCAAGCTTTATTGACTAGGGCATGGAAATAAACTCATGAACCCATGGAGCAACTTGCTGAATCTCATTGCCTTTACCTACATGAGTAACAAGCAAGACAAACCAACACTGCATTTTATTAATTAAAAGAAGAAATCAAGACAAAAATATTCATGATCACAAAAGAACACAAGTCAAGGTGCTTGGTGATTCCTCAAAGAGCAAAGCTAAATATAGGGAGGGGAACCAAGAATCCTAATGTGATCTTGTTGTTATGAAATCAACATGGTATGATGAGGGGATCTTAGGGGGGGAAATTGGGGTACAATAGCTGCCCTTATTTATGTTTCTTCTATCTGGAGATACGAAGGTTGAAAATTTTCATGTCGACGCGATCGAAGATACTTAAATATAGAACAAGCCCTATTTTTGGCCCTAAGATGCCATGCAGTGCTTATAAGCATGAATGCATATGAATGAAACCAAGGCAACGTAAAACACCATTGGGGATGTAGCAAAGAAAATACATAAACAAAACCAGGAAAATAAATCACCGTTGGATCAAAAGACCTGACATAGGGGATGGTAAAAAGTCAAAAGATACACCAACTTCTACTGAAGGTGACCTACCAACTTTCACTGAGAGTAGAAAGAAGAGAGAAATGATAACATCGGCGTTCACTAAAGGTGAGCTACCAACGTTTACTGAAGGTAAAAGGAAGAGAAAAGGAATGACAACATCGACGTTCACTGAAGGTGAGCTACCAACGTTCACTGAAGGTAGCAAAAGTATAACAATAACCAACTTTCACTAAAGGTGACCTACCAACTTTCACTGAAGGTAGAGAGAAAATATATCATAGCATCACCGTTCACTGACGATGAACTACCAACATTCACTGAAGGTAGAAAAAAGATAACAGTCACCAACTTTCACTAAAGGTGACCTACCAACTTTCATTGAAGGTAGAGAGAAAATATATCATAGCATCACCATTCACTAACGATGAACTACCAACGTTCACTGAAGGTAGCAAAAAGATAACAATCACCAACTTTCACTGAAGGTGACCTACCAACTTTCACTGAAGGTAGAAAGAGAATATATCATAGCATCACCGTTCATTGACGATAAACTACCAACATTCACTAAAGGTAGCAAAAAGATAATAATCACAAACTTTCACTAAAGGTGACCTACCAACTTTCACTAAAGGTAGAAAGAGAATATATCAGAGCGTCGTCGTTCACTGACGATGAACTACCAACGTTCACTGAAGGTAGCAAAAATATAACAATCACCAACTTTCACTGAAGGTGACTGTTGTACCCCAAAATTTTCCCTCCCATATTTCTCAAAATATTTCAAGAAAGATCTTCAAGTTGCTCAAGGAAGTCCAAGGGTTTACCAGACAAACTCTCTCCTAAGGCAGTTTACCTCAAATTAGGGTTTCATGTTGCATCAAGATATTTGAGTCCAAGGGATACCAAATTCTCAACATTGCCCTAACATGTTCTCAAGATTATCCATGTCAAGTTTCAAGCCTTGTAGAGGAAATTTGCTCAGTCAATTGCTTAAAGGCCTGAAAATCGACTGTGCTAGGGAAAAAGTCAATTGTGGCCCACATACAGTCAAACTTTATGATTTTTGGTCAATATCCTCATTTTGAATTATTATGCATCATTTGATCAAGGGTTGATCATGATTTATGAAGGATTGCTCATAATTCATCAAGAACTAAAAGTTGCTAAATTAGGGTTTTGCAGGAAAAGTCAACTCAACTTTGACCAAGCATAACTTTCTCATACTTTATGAGAAATGACACATCCAAAGCTCATTTTGAAGAGGATACCATGATTTACAATCCATCTTCATCTCCCAAGTTCAAAATATGAACTCACAAGAAGCTATGAATTATGACATTATAGGTCATTTTGAAAAGTCAACAAAAACACCTTTTTGTCTAAGCTTCATACATGAACATGGAAGACATTATAGGTCAGCACAAAATGTCTTCTAAAATACCTACCAATCAAGCCATCAAGGCTCTTCAAGCACAGAATGCCCAATTTCAGGAGTTGTTCTTAAACTTGGCTAAGGGACAACAGGATTTGAAGACTCTCATCCTGAAAGAGAAGAAAAAGAAGAAGAAGAAGAAGAAGAAGGTGGTTCTGCTGAATATGGGTCACAGATTTGGGAATAGGTTGCAACAGGAAACTGATATGTCTCATTCATCTGGAGGAGGAGAGAATCAAGAGGAAGGAAAGGGTCCTAGTCCTGTGGTCTCTGATAATGACACTGATTTTGATGAAGAACAATACCCTCCTGCCGAGGATAGGTACAAGAAATTTGAAGATCGTCTGAGTGCAATGGAGATTTAGAAGATACCTGAGTTGGACTTCAGAGATCTAGGATTAGCTTTTTGGGTGGTGATCCCTCACAAGTTTCAAGCTCATGTTTTTGCTAAGTACGATGGAGTATCCTATCCAAAGCTCCATCTCCGCTCATACGTCAGAAAGATCCAACCCTACACTGCTGATAGAAATCTGTGGATTCATTTCTTTCAAGATAGTCTGTCAGGGACTCAGCTTGAATGGTTCTATCAATTGGAAGGAGCTAATGTTCACAATTGGGAGGACCTTGTTGCTGCTTTTTACAAGCAATACCAGTATAATACCGACCTTGCTCCCACGCGTACTCAACTTCAGGGTATTTCTATGGGTGCAGGCGAAGGCTTTAAGGACTATGCTCATAAGTGGAGAGATCTGGCTGGAAGAGTCCAACACCCTCTGTCTGATAGGGAGTTGGTGGATATGTTTCTTGGGACTTTATCCGGTCCATGTTTCAATCATTTGATCGGTAGTTTGTCGTTAGGGTTTACTGAATTAATTTTGACTGGGGAGAGAGTGGAAGTTGGTATTAGAAGTGGCAAGATACAGAAAGGTGCTTCATCAAGTACGAAAAAGAAGCCTTTCAGAAAGGAAGCCACTGTAGTTTACAGCTCGAAGAGCTAAAACCGACCCGAACGACGCCAAGCAGTTAATGCGGTAGTAATATCAAGACCCACTGTTGCCCCACAACGCAACTATCAGCAAAGAGTAGAGAGACCGCAAAGACAGTATACTCGGCTCAGTATGACCTTATCTTAAATTTTACCGCAGTTATTGAAGACCAACCTGATAACTCTAAGGGAAGCCCCGAAGAATCCCAGCACCACATCTCCGCTGTATAATCCAAACGCCCACTGCTCTTATCACTCTGATAGCCCAGGGCATGATAAAAACAACTGTTGGGCCTTGAGGAATAAGGTGCAAGATTTGATTGAAGCTAAAGAAATCGAGTTTGACGCTCCGGAAAATCCTAATGTCATGACTGCTCTTATGCCCAAGAATGGAGTAAATACGGTGGATGATGATTCATTTGTGATCTCTGTGGAAGACATTTCTACTCCATTGATGATAGTAAATAAAAACCTATTGTTGGTCGGTTTATTTCTGGGATGTGGCAAAGGTTGCCACCTATGTTCAATCCTGCCTGCTGGTTGCCATTTATTGAAGTCAGGTGTTCAACGGCTGATGGATAACAAAGAGATCCTGTTCGAGAAAACTTTGATTCCTTTGATTCCTGTTGAAGATGTTTCCATCATAACCATTTCCTCAAATCCTTCCAAGGCTTCCTCGAGAAAGCCTGTTAGGATTACATTCGTTCTGAGGGTTGCTCCATTAATCATTACTATTCCTGGTCCTATCCCATACACTTCGGATAAGGCTGTCCCGTGGCACTATGGGGCCGATGTGTATTATCATGGGATCAAACAAGACTTGAAGGTTGAAGAAGTTGATACTGATGTCAGCAATATTGTCGAGGCTAGCAAGGTCACCTGAAGCGGGAGACTTTTCTCTCTTGAGATTTCCCCTCCAACTGTTCAAAAGCCTGTTGCCATTTAATCTTCCAGTACATCAACTATTGTCCCAGTTCACATTCTAGTTATCAGCCCTGTCACCGAGCCATTGACACTCGGGGCAAAGAAATCACAGGTGAGCCTTCCCGGACGGAGGCACCTAAGAAGATGGTTGTAGAAACCTCTAGATAGGAGATATAGGAAATTCTGAAGATTATCAAGAAGAGCGACTACAATGTAGTCGAGCAGCTGGGGCAGACCTCGTCGAAGATCTTCATGTTATCCTTATTGTTGTGCTCGGAAGCCCATGCAAAGGCTTTAATTGCTTTCCTTAAAACTGCACATGTGCCGCAGGAAACATCTGCTGATCAATTCAAAGACTGTATGGCTAGTTTGACCGCTGACAACGGGTTGGGTTTCTCCGATGCAGATCTGACTTCCAAAGGAAGAAATCACAATAACGCTCTGCATGTTTCGATCGAGTGCAAAAGCACTACTCTAGCCCACATACTGGTCGATACTGGGGCCTCATTAAATGTTTTACCCAAGAAAGAATTAGATCGGCTAGACTGTGAAGGGTTGGTTCTGAAGCCGAGTAATATTGTGGTTAGGGCCTTTGACGGGTCCAAAAGTATGGTGCACGGGGAGGTGGATGTTCCTGTTAATGTTGGCTCTCAGACTTTTGCATCTACGTTCTATGTGATAGATATCCGACCATCTTATTCTTGTTTGTTGGGCCGCCCGTGGATTCATAAAGCTGGGGCAGTGACTTCTACGCTTCATCAGATGTTAAAATATCTAGTAAAGGGGAAGATTGTTACAGTACGAGGAGAAGAGGAGTACATGGTGAGTCACCTTAACTCCTTTCGGTATGTGGAGATGGATGGGGAGTTCATCGAAAACCAGTGTCAAAACTTTGAAGAGGTCCCCCAGACTCTGGTGTCAACAAAAGTTGCTACTGAAGAACCTCCGATGAAGATGGCTTCCCTCAAGGATGCTAGCGCTGTTATTGAAAAAGGTGGGTGTGCAAATTGGGGTCAACTCCCCGACTTCGCACACAGAACTGACAAGTTTGGTTTGGGTTTTACTGTAGAATCTCAAAGGGCTGTTCGGCGTGCGCAGATTGGAAGACCTCCCCTGCGTATCAGTAATCCGGGAGTGAATGCAATTGAAGACGATGAAGAAGAGTCAGAGTTCAATAGCTGAATTAACCCGACTATCGACGGTGGATTAAACAATTGGACGGCAAAGGACTTCGTGCTCGTTTCTTTTATTACACAGTAATATACTTTTGTTTTTGAGATTTGTAACAGATAGCTTAAAACTTTACGGCCCGGTGCCTTGCCTGAGGCACCTTGGCTTTGTTTGTGAGGGCTTATTGTGTGTCATTTCCATATATCATCAATAAAGCATTGGACGTTTTCTTGCATTACAAATTTTGCGCTCCTTGTTTTTCTTTTCTATCTTGCACTTTATCAAAACAGCTATTGTCTTACACACACTCACATATCATAATGCAAATCCACACCCACTCTGGATCCCATTGATAACGACTCTGCTACTGCCAATTATGACTTTGAAAATCCGATCAACCAAGTCGAGGACGAAACTGAGGATGATTGTGAAGTGCTTGGGGAACTTGCTAGACTGTTACTGCAGGAAGAGAGGGATATACAGCCTCCAAGAGCCACCAATTCTGATGCCTCCAGTTGAAGGAAGACCTTTGATCTTATACTTGATAGTGCTGGATAATTCAATGGGGTGTGTGCTGGGGCAGCATGATGAGTCTGGCCGAAAAGAGCATGCTATTTACTACCTTAGCAAAAATTTTACCGACTGTGAGACCCGATACTCACTGCTTGAGAAAACTTGATGCGCTTTGGAATGGGTTGCTTGCCGGCTGAGACAATATATGCTGACTCACACTACCCTGTTGATATAAAAAATGGATCCAACCAAGTATATCTTCGAAAAGCCTGCCTTGTCCAGAAGAATAGCAAGATGGCAGATGATCTTAACTGAGTATGACATCCAATACACAACCCAAAAAGCAATCAAGGGGAGTGTGTTGACGAATCATTTGGCACATCAGGCCGTGGATGATTACCAATCCATGAATTTCGAGTTCCTGGATAAAAACATCAAGAAAATTGTGCAGAAGATGACGGTGACATACAAAGATTGGCATGAGATGTTACCATCTTCTCTTCATGGGTATCGTACCTCAGCGCAAACTTCAACAGGGGCAACACCCTACTCTTTGGTGTATGGAATGGAGGCAGTCTTACCCATTGAAGTCCAGATAACCTCTCTTCGGATTATGAAGGATGCAGGTTTGAGCGAGGATGACTGGATCCATACCCGACTTAATCAACTGAACTTAATCGACAAAAAGAGACTTACTTCTATTTGTCATGGTCAGACATATCGAAAGCGGATGATCAAGGCATTTAACAAGAAAGTTAGACGACAAGAGTATCAAGTCGGGGATCTGGTGATCAAGCGCATCATACTGCCACAAGGTGATCCCAGGGGCAAATGGATCCCTACGTACGAAGGGCCATTTGTGGTTAAGAACATTTTCTCAGGAGGAGCTATGATTCTAACCACCATGGATGTTGACGACCTTCCTCACCCCGTCAATGAAGACATAGTGAAAAAATACTACGCCTAATCAAAGACTCGCTAGGTTGACTGGCCTAGGCAAAAATAAGGGCTTCCCGACGAACCAAAAGGGTTTGGGCAAAAATAAGGGATGAAAATGAAAAATTGTACACCCGGCAAGTCGAAAACCTGAAAAGGCGGCTTGGGAAAAAAGGGTATCCCGGTGGACTGAAAACCCGAAAGGGAGGTCCAGGAAAAAATTAGGAATTAAAGGGTAACACTATGTATCATTGGATCATCTTGCAACCAGACTTCGGTACCGACTATCAAGCTCAAACGGTACAAACCAATATGATCTACCTTCAACCAAGCAGCAAACTGGTGAGACGCTCGAAGATATAAAGGCAATAGCAGAGTTGGAACCCAATGGGATTGTTCACATAGCTGGTTTTCTTTGTTTTACACAAGTTGTATAATTTCTATCTTTCGGCGACGTTCTCTTACTAGGACGTCAGCCTCTTGTACAAAAACGCCTATTTTTTAGGCCAACTTTAAAATCAATACAATTCATTTTCGTAAAGAAATTTCAAATTGTTTTTCCTTTTTATGTTTTGTTTTGCGAGAACGTCCAATGGTTCTTATTAATATATGCATTTGACAATAATTGCTGCTCATAAATATTTACATACGAAACAAAAAGACGATTACTCGTAATATCAGGAACAAGGGAAAACAAGAAATGTCCAAGCTTTATAGGTTCTCTGTCCACCAGTTACATTCACTCCCCGCAAAGCAAAAGGTATCTAGAAACAGTGATTCTCCCCAAGCAGAGTTTATCTATCATCAGCACTAGAAGATTATCCCCAGTGGAGTTTATTTCTTCCACAAACAGAAACTCAATCCCCGACAAGTTTCATTATCGCCAGCAACGGTAATTCATCCCCAGCCGAGATTATTCCTCCAAATCAACAAATCCTCTAGTAGAACATCTCTTTCCCACATAATCATTTTCTCGTCAGTTTATTCTCCAACAGGATTATTCTCAAATCATCTTCGGTCGTTATCCCCAGCGAGCGAATCCCTTTTACTCTCCAGCAGCAATCCGGGATTTATTTTCCCCAGCTAGAGAACATCATAAAAACATTGCATATCCATACATCATGACATGCTCATACGCATCATACAACTCAATCTCATTTATTTTGAGAACATCATTGCTCGATGCATAGCATGCATTACATAAGACTAACTTTTTACCTTTCAGGAAAGATACAATCAAATTCTCACAAAGTTCAAGCTATGAAGTTCGGATACGACCGGATAATATCTTGATTTGTACATCATATTGTGAAGCCCGGAGAACGACCGGATAACAGTATCAAACGCCGCGAAGCCTGGATTCGACCAGATAGTGGTTTATCTTTAAGCTATGAAGCCCAGAGAACGACCGGATAATATTTTAATCCCCAGCAAGCCGTGAAGCCCGGATTACGACTGGATAACAGCTCAGCAAGTTACTGTGAAGCCTGGATTACGACCAGTTAGCAGTGCAAGACACCATGAAGCCTAGATTCGACCAGATAGTGGCATGTAATAAACACAAGTCGTGAAGCCCGGATTACGATCAGATAATAGCTCAGCAAGTTATTGTGAAGCCTGGATTACGACCAGATAGCAGCTGTGATACGGTGGGAAGAACTGACTGTTTTTCAGAATGCTGGTTTGTGTTTTGCGTTTGTTTTTGCAAAATGTCGCGGTAAGCAAGAGTCTCCACCGACTTTTATTTTATCCAACAAGGAAAGGAAAAAAGCACAGAAAAATTCCTTTTTCGAGATATTTCTCGGGTTCGGGGGGTAGATTATAGAAAGGGAAGGTATTAGCACCCTTTCTATCCGTGGTTATCCACGGGCTCTTAGGTACTTGCTCATTTGTTTTCAAAATTGTTTTCTTTGTGCTTGTGGGTTTGAAAAAGTTTTTGTTTGAAAACTTCGATTTAACTCTTGCTTCTGTCCTCAAGAGCGTATGAAGTGTTTTTGAAAACTTTGTCCAAAAAGCGTAAGTGTGAAAAGTTTTTGTTTTTGAAAGAGAAAGTATCTAAGAACCATCTACCTACTCGAAAAAGGAATCGTTCTATGCTAATGTCCTTTAGGAAATGTTATCCCACTATTGATGAGTAGGTAGCACCGTCGTTGGAGTTTAAGGGTTAATTTGAATGCGGGACTTACGGTTACCAAAGCAATGTTAGGACGCCTTAGCGGTAACCCTAATGTCTTAGATCATTTGTTTGAGGCAATCATATCCGAGGCAACCGTTTCGAGGCGAATATGATCTTTATACAAGAGGATGACCTCTAAAGTGACCTATACTCAATGACCGTGTACAAAGGCAACCAAGTGGGGGTGTACCCTAAGAGTGCGCATGTGCGAGTGTGTCGTTTTCAGTTATTTTTATCTTTGTACATGTTAATGGTGATCTAATTTGATTTTAGGTTAAAACATTTAGTCTTGTCATGCATCCTATTATCAAACATCTAACAGTTATAAACTGCGGAAAATAAATTGCGGAATTTAAATTACAAGGCGTCGGGTATTTACATCGCCAAAGACAAACCCTTTAAAAATAAATAAAGCGATAAAAAATAATAAAAGTCCTATTAAGCTATTACAATCCGGGAGCAAGTACAATATTGAATAAATAAATCGTGTGCAGGAAATTAAATCGGGCGCAAGATTAGGGTTTTGACCCTTTTTGTTAAAGAAAAGATCTTTTTGTGGTTTTTTTATTTTAAGAAAGAAATTAATCTAAATTAATTACTAAATTAATGAATTAATTAATAAAAATAAATTATTTTTGGGTTTTTGGTATTTTAAGAAAGAAATAAAAATTAATTGAGTTAGTAAAAACCTAATTAAGTCTAATTTAATTTTAATTATTACAAAAAATATATTAAAGTTATTCTAATTAAAAACCTAAGTTATATTAATTAGTATTTATTAATAAAAAATAAAAATAAAAATTTGATTTTATGAAGAAAATATTTTTGGTGATTTTATTGTTTTTATGAAAAAAAAAATTTTGAGGTTAGTAAATTAAACAAAAAAAATAATAAAACAAAAAAAATAAATAAGCAAAGTAAATAAAATAGAAAGAGAGAGGGGGTATGGGCCTGAAGTAGGGAGTCTGAATAGAAAGCTGAAGGCCCAATTGTGTTGGCCTCATTTGACTCTTGGTGATCTTGTGTGCACGCGTTGACCAAAGCCTTGGTGGTCCTTCCATCCCCATCCATCAGATCTGGCCATTGGCCATCTGTCCCTTGGATGCACGAGGATGTATGATGGGTTGTAGCTTGGCATATGTACGTAATCACCTGAAAATAAAAATTATCAAAGAAGGTGGGGAACCTAGGATTCGAACCCAGGTCCTGATGGTGTTTGGAGCCCTTGCTTTGCCACTAGGACACTTGGCTTTGTTTGTTAATATACTACAACGAAAATATAATAAAATAAAACAAAGATTATTGGTCAGAACAAAAATATGCGCGCGTGGTTTTGAATTGGCCATTGATGGTGTGACGCGTCTTCGTCTTCTACCTCACGTCCGTGGCTAAAACCCTGTAAAACCTATAGCCACGGACACAGACCGTCACTACAAATCATGCATACTCCAAAATCCTCTGTAAGCCATGAAAATAAATTCTAAGGGCATGGTTGTGCTCGTCTCATCGTCCCAGTCACAACCATACCCTTCTTGATGGCCAATTATCCCTGAAACAGAAACACCCAAAAAAATCCACGAAACCCTAGCTATGGTATTTTTCAGTATAGGTCAGATAAACAAAATTAAATAATGCCAAAAGTTTGGAAATGTTATGAGGATTTCAAATATACCAATAATTTACTCAAATGATGCAAGAATGATGATTTACAAATTCAAGAAAGAAGCGGATTCTCGTGGTACTTACAGCGTGTTGTGGTGTCTGAGAATGATTGCTTTTGATCCAGGAAGGTTGAGTGAACACCCAAGAAGAGATTGGGACAGGTCTCAGCTTCTGAAAGTGCCTCTAGCTATGGTTTCGAATTCAAGCTTTTCATCACTTTTTCCAAACTTTGTTCAGCCTCTTTCTGCAATCACCAACCCCTATTTCGATTTCCTTGGCTTCCTTATGTATTGCATATTATGTTAGGGTAACAATTATGGCCTGAATCCTTCCACATCAATGCATTGAAATTTGATTTGATTCACTCTTTACAACTTGCCAAATTTGCCAATTTTCAATCTTTTTGCACATGGTATGGTGAGATTCTAGTTTGATGATGATCATGATGATAATTAAGACCTGAAACAACCAAAAAGATCTTAGGTAATCAAATTTTGGATTTTATATGATTTAAATTGATTTAAAATGAATAAATTCAATAAAAAATCAAATTAAATAATAAAAATATAATATGGGCTCATGGATGAAGCTAGGAAACGTGGGAAACCATGCAAGCTCAAATCAAGTGGAAAAGAATGGGCCCATTTGACAAAATTTAAAGTTTTGGGGATAGTTGACTTTTGGCAATTTTGCAAAAATGTCCAACTTCAACAATTCAAAACTTCTTCAATTTTGAACTTTTGGAGGTGTTCTTTGACTTTTTAGAAATCTAGAGATGTCCTCTAACCATAAATTTTTGTATCATCTCATTTTGATGTTCCATGTTCAATTTATAAGCTTTGGAAAAAAAGGTGTTTTTGTTGACTTTCAAAAATGACCTATAATGTCCAAATTTATAACTTCTTGTGAGTGGATTTCATGATCTTGGGGTATGAATATGGATTGTAGGAAATTGCATCCTCTTAAAAATGAGCTTTGGATGGGTCATTTCTCATAAAGTATGAGAACGTTATGTTTGGTCAAAGTTGAGTTGACTTTTCCTGCAAAACCCTAATTTAACAACTTTTGAGTCTTGATGAATTTTGAGCCATCCTTGATGAATCATGATAAACCCTTGATAAAATGATGAAATATCCTTAAAAATGAGAATGTTGAGAAAAAAACTTGAAGTTTGACTGTATTTGGGTCACAGTTGACTTTTGCCCTAACATAATCGATTTTGGGACCCTTTAAGCATTTGACTGAGCAAACTTCCTCTGCAAGGCTTGAAACTTGACATGGATGACCTTGAGAACATATTAGGACATTGGGGAGAACTTGAGGTAATTTGTACTCAAAGATCTTGATGCAACCCAAAACCCTAATTTGGGGTTGACTGCCTTAGGAGATAGCTTGTCTGTCCAACTCTTGAGCAACCTTGAGCAACTTGGAGATTTTTCTTGCAATGTTTTGAGGAATATGAGAGGGAAAATTTTGGGGTACAACAGATGCCCCTGTTCATTCTTCTTAAACCTGAGGATGTAGATTGGCCTTCTTGCCTTTCGTGATCCGAAGGTGGAAGATGATTGAACACTAGAGTGCCCAGAAATTTGCACGCGCATGAAGTAGTATCAACCTTGTGATGTCGGGAATGGGCTTACAGATGCCATTTGGAGATTGCTGGAGGGAGGATAGGCTTAAAGATGCCATCTGGAGGAGTGTCGATCGCATAAGAGATTCCTTAGAGATAAGTTGCATACTTGTTGTTGTGGAAGATTCCGCTGGGGAAGCTTGTTCCTGCTGAGATTTAGGAATTTGCTTGTACTTCAACTGAGAAAACATATCTGCTGAGATTTAAGGACTTGTCCTTAATTCAACTGGGGGGAAATTTGTCGAGATTTAGAACCTTATATGTAATTCAACCAAGGATAATTCAGTTGAGATTTAAGAACCGGTTAGTTCTTCGACTGAGGAGGATTGCCGAGATTGAGAACCTTATATGTAATTCAACCGAGAATAATTTAGTTGAGATTTAAGAATCGGTCAGTTCTTCGACTGAGGGAAACATCTTCATCAAGATCTAGGACTGTCTGGTCTTCAACGGAGGATAATTCTGTTGAGATTCTAGAACTTGTCCACACTTCGACGGAGGAAAATTGTCGAGATTGAGAACCTTATCTGTAATTCAATCGAGGATAATTCAGTTGAGATTTAAGAACCGGTCAGGTCTTCGATTGAGGGAAACATCTTCATCAAGATCTAGGACTGTCTGGTCTTCAACGGAGGATAATTCTATTGAGATTCTAGAACTCGTCCACACTTCGACGGAGGAAAATTGTCGAGATTGAGAACCTTATCTGTAATTCAACCGAGAATAATTCAGTTGAGATTTAAGAACCGGTCAGGTCTTCGACTGAGGGAAACATCTTCATCAAGATCTAGGAGTGTCTGGTCTTCAACGGAGGATAATTTTGTTGAGATTCTAGAACTCGTCCACACTTCGACGGAGGAAAATTGTCGAGATTGAGAACCTTATATGTAATTCAACCGAGGATAATTCAGTTGAGATTTAAGAACCAGTCAGGTCTTCGACTGAGGGAAACATCTTCATCAAGATCTAGGATTGTCTGGTCTTCAACGGAGGATAATTCTGTTGAGATTCTAGAACTCGTCCACACTTCGACAGAGGAAAATTATCGAGATTGAGAACCTTATATGTAATTCAACCGAGAATAATTCAGCTGAGATTTAAGAACCGGTTAGGTCTTCGACTGAGGGAAACATCTTCATCAAGATCTAGGAATGTCTGGTCTTCAACGGAGGATAATTCTGTTGAGATTGTAGAACTTGTCCATACTTCGACGGAGGGAAATTGTCGAGATTGAGAACCTTATCTGTAATTCAACCGAGGATAATTCAGTTGAGATTTAAGAATCGGTTAGGTCTTCGACTGAGGGAAACATCTTCATCAAGATCAAGGATTGTCTGGTCTTCAACGGTGGATAATTCTGTTGAGATTCTAGAACTCGTCCACACTTTGACGGAGGAAAATTGTCGAGATTGAGAAATTTATCTGTAATTCAACCGAGGATAATTCAGTTGAGATTTAAGAACCGGTCAGGTCTTCGACTGAGGGAAACATCTTCATCAAGATCTAGGACTGTCTGGTCTTCAACGGAGGATAATTCTATTGAGATTCTATAAATCTTCCACACTTCGACGGAGGAAAATTGTCGAGATTGAGAACCTTATCTGTAATTCAACGGAGGATAATTCAGTTGAGATTTAAGAACCGGTCAGGTCTTCGACTGAGGGAAACATTTTCATCAAGATCTAGGACTGTCTGGTCTTCAACAGAGGATAATTCTATTGAGATTCTAGAAATCTTCCACACTTCGACGGAGGAAAATTGTCGAGATTGAGAACCTTATCTGTAATTCAACCGAGAATAATTCAGTTGAGATTTAAGAACCATTCAGGTCTTTGACTGAGGGAAACATCTTCATCAAGATCTAGGACTGTCTGGTCTTCAATGGAGGATAATTCTGTTGAGATTCTAGAACTCGTCCACACTTCGACGGAGGAAAATTGTCGAGATTGAAAACCTTATCTGTAATTCAACCGAGAATAATTCAGTTGCGATTTAAGAATCGGTCAGGTCTTCGACTGAGGGAAACATCTTCATCAAGATCTAGGATTGGCTGGTCTTCAACGGAAGATAATTCTGTTGAGATTCTAGAACTCGTCCACACTTCGATGGAGGAAAATTGTCGAGATTGAGAACTTTATCTGTAATTCAACAGAGTATAATTCAGTTGAGATTTAAGAACCGGTCAGGTCTTCGACTGAGGGAAACATCTTCATCAAGATCTAGGACTGTCTGGTCTTCAACGGAGGATAATTCTATTGAGATTCTAGAAATCTTCCACACTTCGACGGAGGAAAATTGTCGAGATTGAGAACCTTAGCTGTAATTCAACCGAGAATAATTCAGTTGAGATTTAAGAACCGGTCATGTCTTTGACTGAGGGAAACATCTTCATCAAGATCTAGGACTGTCTGGTCTTCAACGGAGGATAATTCTATTGAGATTCTAGAAATCTTCCACACTTCGACGGAGGAAAATTTTCGAGATTGAGAACCTTATCTGTAATTCAACCGAGAATAATTTAGTTGAGATTTAAGAACCGGTCAGGTCTTTGACTGAGGGAAACATCTTCATCAAGATCTAGGACTGTCTGGTCTTCAATGGAGGATAATTCTGTTGAGATTCTAGAACTCGTCCACACTTCGACGGAGGAAAATTGTCGAGATTGAGAACCTTATCTGTAATTCAACCGAGAATAATTCAGTTGAGGTTTAAGAACCGGTCAGGTCTTCGACTGCTGAGAACTTAACTGCATCCTTCCTGAAAGGTAAAGGTCAGTCATATGCAATGCATGATATGTATCAAGCAATGATGTTCTCAAAATAAATGAGATTGTGTTGTATGATGCGTATATGCATGTATCATGATGTATGGAAATGTAATGTTTTTAGCTGGGATTATAAATCCCGGATAGTTTCCGGAGAATGGAGTTGGATTCTTCGTTTCGGTTGGGGATGAAGAATGAAGATGTTTCCGAGAATAAACCTGCAGAAGAGTATAACTCCGTTGGGGAATAAGCTGATGAGGAGATTACTCTATGGAGAAGAGATGTTCTGTTGAGGATTCCACCGATAAATTCCGCTGGGGATGAATTACCATTGCTGATGATATTGAATCCTGTTGGGGATTGAATTCTTGTTTGTGAAAGGAAAGAACTTCATTGGGGATGATCTTTCAGTCGCGACTTCACTGGGGATAACCTTTTAGACTCTTATGGGGATAATACTTTGAGTTCTGCTAGGGACAATCTTCCAAAGTCTACTAGGGATGACTCTTTAACTCCACTGGGGAAGCTTTTTCAGACTGCGCTGGGAAAATTTCAGACTCCATTGGGGTTATCTTGTACTTTGTCGGGGAATATTCTTACACTCTGTTGGGGAATATTAAGACTTCCGGGGATATTAAGCCTTTTCAGCATTGATGATAGATAAACTCTGCTTGGGGAGAATATTACTAATTCATTTACAGTTGCAAGTCTCAACTGGGGAGAGTTAATATTACTGTCTTTTTCTTTTACTCTGCGGGGAGTGAATGTTACTGGGACGCGTGATGAGGATATGACGATGGCTTTGCATCGAGACTTTTTTGCCCCTGTTTCTGCGGGAGAACATTCCTGCAGAGGCCTTGTGGATCGAGTATTATCCCAACCTATGAGGTTCTTGGTAACTTTCGATTGAAGTGATAAGTCTTCTTCTGGTAGGCTAGTGACAAGATGACGGGACATAGTCGTACACTTTGATCTCTAATTTTTTCCTGGACTGCCCTTTCGGATTTTTAGTCCACCGGGATACCCTTTTTTTCCAAGCCTCCTTTTCAGGTTTTCGACTTTCCGGGTGTACAGATTTTTTTATTTTCATCCCTTATTTTTGCTCGAACCCTTTTAGTTTGCTATGAAGCCCTTATTTTTTCCTAGGCCAGTGAACCTAGCGGGTCTTTGATTATGCGTAGTACTTTTTTGACTATGTCCACGCTCTCAGAGTGTAGGGAGTTGTCACTGTCAGTAGTTTCGTATTGCCATACTACCAGAAGATGTTTGATCATGCAAGATTCGTTGCTGGAATTCATGTCCAATGCCCCAATTGATTCAGATGGAGATTTTCCCCTGGCTATTTGGCATTTTGAGAGATTTCTTGAATCTTGACTTGACTGCCCCAGATGATGGACAATGATCATGTTGTTCCCCTTATTGGAAGTGTTTTTCCACTTGAGGTGATCCTTTTTATTGAGAAGGTTTTTGTTCACTAGATACTCTTCGTGCGAACTTCTCTGTTGTTTGAACAAATAGTCATATGCAAACAATGTTATTTCAAGAATGAAAAGCTTATGTTTGTCTTGAGGTTTTGAAAATGCAGTTATTTTTTGTAAAACAAGCGAATTTTTGTAAAATGTGATGTCAACTCAGGATTTACAGCAAGCCCTACAGGAGTCAGGATACCTTCTGTAACAGTATGCTTTCGAACTAATCCATGCTTCAGCTAGGACTTTTAAGGGTTATAACGTGGTCTGGTTCACGGTTCAAGAAACAAATGATAAAGGCTCAAATTTTATTTGTACCCACCCATTCTTCGTGATGTTCTTCGATCCTAAACTCAGCTAATCATGCATTAGATCTCGTTTGAGTCTTTGCTCTGATATTCTAGTGATGATTCGGATACTGACAGTTTATTTTGAATAGGCATTCATTTTGATGAGAGTTTGTAGGATCTCTTTCTTTTTGATTTTATTATCCGTGTCTTTTGCCTGAACTGTTTCTTTTGTGATTACAGTCAGCGGGATACCCCCGTTTTTTTGTAAGTCTCCTTTATAGGTTTTGACTTAGTGGGCTTTTATTTCGAAAGATAATAACTGCTTGTCCTTACGATTATACGGAACCATCACTGTCTCTTGTTTTGGAAGGATGTATTTGATGTCATTCATTGTGCACCCGAATTAACTGAGAAAAATACCTTGCCCCTAGGTTATGATTAAGGGTTTTAATTTGTGTGAAAATAAAAACTCCTACTTCTTTGGCTCGAAGGGGTTGATGAGGGATTATCTTCCTTATAACTCTGCTGTTTAGGATTTGAAACAATGAATGTACATCATCAGCGGGGTCTGTTCAAAAGCATGTTGTAGATATTTTGTTATCATTTTCGTCGTCCTCCCTCTAAAGGTTTAGAGTTTTAATCGAGAGTTGATCATCATAAAAATGAAAGCAATTTGAATATAGTGAATATGAATGGATTGATTCAAAACAGACATATGCAATGCATTGATAAAGTAATAAAGTTTGACATGAATAAATGTTCGAACAATCAAAAGAAAATTACAACTTGAAAATTCTAATGAACAAAAAGTCTTCTCGTCTCAGTACTTCTCACTTCAAATGGTGAACCTTGGGGGGATAGCAAAAGAATTCAATCTGACCGTCTTGTGTAAGTTCCAATGCTCCTTCATCAATCAGGTCTTGAATTTTGTTCCTCAACACCCAACAGTTGTTAGTATCATGCCCCGGGCTATTGGAGTGATATGCACACCTTGCATCAGGATTGTACCTTAGGGATGCTATGTGGGGATTCTTAGGAGAGTCCCTTAACGTCACCAGATTCAATATCAACAGGTGTTGTAAAGCTTGAGACAGTGGTATGTTGAGCTTGGTAAACTGCCTCTTGGGTGTATCCGGCTTACTCTGAGTAACCCGTTGTTTTTGGCGAGGTTGTTGTTGGACCCGTGAGGTAGTAGCAACTTGGAAAGGTCCATTCTTCACCATACCAGACCCTTGTCTTCTTGGAGGCTGACCAATGACTTGGTCCCTGGCCTTGACTATTTGCTTCATACTGTTGTATTTGTCTTGATGAAGTTGGTTGATAATGGTTCTCATCTCTTCTTGTTCCTGAGCCAAGCCTTGGATAAGAGCCATCTGCCCCAGCATCTGGGTTCTTATTGCATCTACCTCAACTTGCAATTGTTCCAGCCGCTCGCCCTTATTGTCTTCAGGACTTTTCTTGACCAAGTTCCCAACGAGGAGTGTTTTCAACTCTTCCTGCCCCTTGGATAGGTTTAGGAATATGTCCCTGAACTGAGCTTCGTGGGTTTGAAGATCTCTGTTGTCTTGTTTGAGAGCCATTGCTGAAATAAATAGCGAGAACATGAGAGACCTGTACTGGGAGACCTGTTATGCAATGATATGTATGATATATGTATGCAATGTTTTCAAGGATCTCGTGGGGTAAACAAGAAACTGTTAGAATTTGTTTGAAGAAACTTCATATCGTTAAAAGTCCTCCTTCAAGAGTCAAGCTCACCATATCGAGTGGGTCATGGCCACTGACTCAAGTTATCGTGTTTTGATCTCTAGATGACATTGGATAGAGGAAAATAAATCCCCTTTGCCCCTTGCTAGACGTTTGATTTACCATAACCTGCATCACAAACCTTTGAGATCCTTGAAATGGTTAAGGAAATGTTAAGGCATGATGTTATGATGTTATGCGTTTAAGAAAAAGTACGAGGTAATGTAAACAAGTAAATCCGGCAAGAAATCCAAGGTATTGGATAAGGACTGTAAACAAAACCTGCAAGGAACTCAAGTTGTCAGATAACAAGAATGTGCAAGTAGTTCAAGTTTGAAAGCACACAAGTCACACAATAGCCCTTAAATTTTAGGCTGGCATGGAGTTTAGGTATTACCCTCTTTCAGTTTACTTGGTTCAACTTGTCCTAGTAATGGTAACCGGGTTCTAGAGGATCTCAATATCACTGACTATCCTCGATCGGTCATAATTCTAGTTTAGCAACCTTTTCTTGCGGCCGGAATCATTGCGAGAGTTTAGTCTCAATGAGTGTAGCATACTGCTACTGTTCTATGGCCAAGTTGGTCAATTTAAAGGTTCTAAGGTCAGTTGGTGCATAATGACCCCTTTGCAAACCCATATTCTCCTCGTTCCCCCACAAGGGATATCAGTACATACTAAAGTGTCACACAAACGTAGCTACTGCTTCAACTGTATCAGTCTATGCTGTACAGTTCCCTCACAGTTTATTGCTACTTACCTAAAGGGTATCCCCCAGATCCGGGTTAGGATCTATAGTAACTCCGATACAAGCCCACAAATATAAGGCATACAAGTCAAGCAATTGAAAACAATATGAACTATTCCTAAGGTACACCCCACTTATAAGCGTCCCCAGCAGAGTCTCCAGTTCTGTGATACGGTGGGAAGAACTGACTGTTTTTGAGAATGCTGGTTTCCGTTTTGCGTTTGTTTTCGCAAAATGTCACGGTAAGCAAGAGTCGCCACCGACTTTTATTTTATCCAACAAGGAAAGGAAAAAAGCACAGAAAAATTCCTTTTTCAAGATATTTCTCGGGTTCGGGGGGTAGATTATAGAAAGGGAAGGTATTAGCACCCTTTCTATCCGTGGTTATCCACGGGCTCTTAGGTACTTGCTCATTTGTTTTCAAAATTGTTTTCTTTGTGCTTGTGGGTTTGAAAAAGTATTTGTTTGAAAACTTCGATTTAACTCTTGCTTCTGTCCTCAAGAGCGTATGAAGTGTTTTTGAAAACTTTGTCCGAAAAGCGTAAGTGTGAAAAGTTTTTGTTTTTGAAAGAGAAAGTATCTAAGAACCATCTACCTACTCGAAAAAGGAATCGTTCTATGCTAATGTCCTTTAGGAAATGCTATCCCACTATTGATGAGTAGGTAGCACCGTCGTTGGAGTATAAGGGTCAATTCGAATGCGGGACTTACGGTTACCAAAGCAATGTTAGGACGCCTTAGCTGTAACCCTAATGTCTTAGATCATTTGTTTGAGGCAATCATATCCGAGGCAACCGTTTCGAGGCGAATATGATCTTTATACAAGAGGACGACCTCTAAAGTGACCTATACTCAATGACCGTGTACGAAGGCAACCAAGTGGGGGTGTACCCTAAGAGTGCGCATGTGCGAGTGTGTCGTTTTCAGTTATTTTTATCTTTGTACATGTTAATGGTGATCTAATTTGATTTTAGGTTAAAACATTTAGTCTTGTCATGCATCCTATTATCAAACATCTAACAGTTATAAACTGCGGAAAATAAATTGCGGAATTTAAATTACAAGGTGTCGGGTATTTACATCGCCAAAGACAAACCCTTTAAAAATAAATAAAGCGATAAAAAATAATAAAAGTCCTATTAAGCTATTACAATCCGGGAGCAAGTACAATATTGAATAAATAAATCGTGTGCGGGAAATTAAATCGGGTGCAAGATTAGGGTTTTGACCTTTTTTGTTAAAGAAAAGATCTTTTTGTGGTTTTTTTATTTTAAGAAATAAATTAATCTAAATTAATTACTAAATTAATGAATTAATTAATAAAAATAAATTATTTTTGGGTTTTTGGTATTTTAAGAAAGAAATAAAAATTAATTGAGTTAGTAAAAACCTATTTAAGTCTAATTTAATTTTAATTATTACAAAAAATATATTAAAGTTATTCTAATTAAAAACCTAAGTTATATTAATTAGTATTTATTAATAAAAAATAAAAATAAAAATTTGATTTTATGAAGAAAATATTTTTGGTGATTTTATTATTTTTATGAAAAGAAATTTTTTGAGGTTAGTAAATTAAACAAAAAAATAATAAAACAAAAAAAATAAATAAGCAGAGTAAATAAAATAGAAAGAGAGAGGGGGTATGGGCCTGAAGTAGGGAGTCTGAATAGCAAGCTGAAGGCCCAATTGTGTTGGCCTCGTTTGACTCTTTGTGATCTTGTGTGCACGCGTTGACCAAAGCCTCGGTGGTCCTTCCATCCCCATCCATCAGATCTGGCCATTGGCCATCTGTCCCTTGGATGCACGAGGATGTATGATGGGTTGTAGCTTGGCATATGTACGTAATCACCTGAAAAGCAAAATTATCAAAGAAGGTGGGGGACCTAGGATTCGAACCCAGGTCCTGATGGTGTTTGGAGCCCTTGCTTTGCCACTAGGACACATGGTTTTGTTTGTTAATATACTACAACGAAAATATAATAAAATAAAACAAAGATTATTGGTCAGAACAAAAATATGCGCGCATGGTTTTGAATTGGCCATTGATGGTGTGACACGTCTTTGTCTTCTACCTCACGTCCGTGGCTAAAACCTTGTAAAACCTATAGCCACGGACACAGACCGTCACTACAAATCATGCATACTCCAAAATCCTCTGTAAGCCATGAAAATGAATTCTAAGGGCATGGTTGTGCTCGTCTCATCGTCCCGGTCACAACCATACCCTTCTTGATGGCCAATTATCCCTGAAACAGAAACACCCAAAAAAATCCACGAAACCCTAGCTATGGTATTTTTCAGTATAGGTCAGATAAACAAAATTAAATAATGCCAAAAGTTTGGAAATGTTATGAGGATTTCAAATATACCAATAATTTACTCAAATGATGCAAGAATGATGATTTACGAATTCAAGAAAGAAGCGGATTATCGTGGTACTTACAGCGTGTTGTGGTGTCTGAGAATGATTGCTTTTGATCCAGGAAGGTTGAGTGAACACCCAGGAAGAGATTGGGACAGGTCTCAGCTTCTGAAAGTGCCTCTAGCTATGGTTTCGAATTCAAGATTTTCACCACTTTTCCAAACTTTGTTCAGCCTCTTTCTGCAATCACCAACCCCTATTTCGATTTCCTTGGCTTCCTTATGTATTGCATATTGTGTTAGGGTAACAATTATGGCCTGAATCCTTCCACATCAATGCATTGAAATTTGATTTGATTCACTCTTTACAACTTGCCAAATTTTCCAATTTTCAATCTTTTTGCACATGGTATGGTGAGATTCGAGTTTGATGATGATCATGATGATAATTAAGACTTGAAACAACCAAAAAGATCTTAGGTAATCAAAGTTTGGATTTTATATGATTTAAATTGATTTAAAATGAATAAATTCAATAAAAAATCAAATTAAATAATAAAAATAGAATATGGGCTCATGGATCAAGCTAGGAAACGTGGGAAACCATGCAAGCTCAAATCAAGTGGAAAAGAATGGGCCCATTTGACAAAATTTAAAGTTTTGGGGATAGTTGACTTTTGGCAATTTTGCAAAAATGTCAAACTTCAACAATGCATAACATCTTCAATTTTGAACTTTTGGAAGTGTTCTTGGACTTTTTAGAAATCTTGTGATGTCCTATAACCATCCCTTTTGGTATCATCTCATTTTTATGTTCCATGTTCAAGTTATAAGCTTTGGAAAAAAAGGTGTTTTTGTTGACTTTCAAAAATGACCTATAATGTCCAAATTTATAACTTCTTGTGAGTGCATTTCTTGATCTTGGGGTATGAAGCTGGATTGTAGGAAATTGCATCCTATTCAAAATGATCTTTGGATGGGTCATTTCTCATAAAGTATGAGAAAGTTATGGTTGGTCAAATTTGAGTTGACTTTTCCTACAAAACCCTAATTTAGCAACTTTTGAGTCTTGATGAATTTTGAGCAATCCTTGATGAATCATGATCAACCCTTGATGAAATGATGAAATATCATTCAAAATGAGAATTTTGAGCAAAAATCTTGAAGTTTGACTGTATTTGGTTCACAGTTGACTTTTGCCCTAACACAGTCGATTTTGGGACCCTTTGAGCAATTGACTGAGCAAACTTCCTCTGCAAGGCTTGAAACTTGACATGGATGATCTTGAGAACATATTAGTACATTGGGGAGCACTTGAGGTCATTTGGACTCAAAGATCTTGATGCAACCCAAAACCCTAATTTGGGGATGACTGCCTTAGGAGATAGCTTGTCTGTCCAACTCTTGAGCAACCTTGAGCAAGTTGAAGATTTTTCTTGCAATGTTTTGAGGAATATGAGAGGGCAAATTTTGGGGTACAACAGCAGCCAATGACACCTTGGAGCCTGGATTAAGACCAGATAGTGGTACATCTTTAACACAACTTATGAAGCCCGGATTCGACCAGATAGTATCTTGATTTCTCCAAACACCGTGAAGCCTGGATTCGACCAGATAAAGGTACGAGACATCGCGAAGCCTGGATTACGACCAGATAGAGGTAAAAGACACTGAAGCCTGGATTACGACCAGATAACAGTGAGGGACACTGTGAAGCTTGGATTACGACCAAATAGCAGTTTACCCGGCCAATTACTATGAAGCCCAGATTCGACCGGATATTAGTAGGCCTAAAAATCAAAGGGAAGCCCGGAGGCGACCGGATAACCATTTGATTCCTTCTGAAGCCTGGATTACAATCAGATAGGAAGTAAGGTATTGTGAAGCATGGATTACGACCAGATAGAAGTACAGGACACCATGAAGCCTGGATTCGACCAAATAATGGTATAAAGCATCGTGAAGCCTGGATTACGACCAGATAGCGGTAAAAGAAACTGAAGCCTAGATTACGACCAGATAACAGTACAAGACACTACGAAGCTTGGATTTCGACCAAATAGCAGTTTACCTGGAAAATTACTAAGAAGCCCGGAGTCGACCGGATATTAGTGTGCCCTAATTTCAAGTTGAAGCCCAGATACGACCGGATAACAAATTAATTCTTTCTGAAGCCTGGATTACGACCAAATAAGAATTGAGAAATTGAGAAGCCTGGATCACGACTGGATAGCAAGTTTAATCTCATCTCCCCAGTAAGTCACTGCAAATCCTGGAGCACAACCAGATAACAGTCGATATTATCACTATGAATCCTGGATTACGACCAGATAGTAGTTCATTTTCACCTCTTCAACTAAGAGACGATTTCCCAGTAGAATAACGGACGACCGAAGCTCCTAAAATTCTATTTCTCTCAAGACAGAGATCAGCATTCCCCAGCGTAGTCTTCCTCAACAACGGGTATACAAGCTCTCGCTAAGGAATATCTTATGCGATCGACACTCCTTAGGATGGCATATTTAAGCCCATCTCCTGTCATTCATTTCCAAATGGCATCTGTAAGCCCATTCCCGAAATCACAAGACAAGTACCACTTCATGCGAGTGCAAATTTCTGGGTACTCTAGTGTTCAATCATCTTCCACCTTCGGATCACGAAAGGATAACAAGCCAATCTACATCCTCGGGTTTAAGAATATTGAACAGGGGCAACTGTTGTACCCCAAAATTTCCCCTCCCATATTTCTCAAAATATTTCAAGAAAGATCCTCAAGTTTCTCAAGGAAGTCCAAGGGTTGACTAGACAAACTCTCTCCTAAGGAAGTCTACCTCAAATTAGGGTTTCATGTTGCATCAAGATATTTGATTCCAAGGGATCCCAAATGCTCACCATTGTCCTAACATGTTCTCAAGATCATCCATATCAAGTTTCAAGCCTTGTAGAGGAAATTTGCTCAGTTAATTGCTTAAAAGCCTAAAAATCGATTATGCTAGGGCAAAAGTCAATTGTGGCCCACATACAGTCAAACTTCAAAATTTTGGTCAATATCCTCATTTTTAAGTATTATTCATCATTTTATCAAGGGTTGATCATGATTCATCAAGGATTGCTCATAATTCATCAAGAACCAAAAGTTGCTAAATTAGGGTTTTGTAGGAAAAGTCAACTCAACTTTGACCAAGCATAACCTTCTCATACTTTATGAGAAATGCCCCATCCAAAGATAATTTTTAATAGGATGCAATTCCCTACAATCCATCTTCATCTCCCAAGTTCAAAATATGCACTCACAAGAAGCTATGAATTTGGACATTATAGGTCATTTTGAAAAGTCAACAAAAACACCTTTTTTGTCAAAGCTTCATACATGAACATGGAAGACCCAATTGAGATGAGACTAAAATGGTTGCTTAGGGGACATCTCAAGATTTCTAAAAAGTCCAAGAACACCTTTAAAGAGTCAAAATTGAGGAAGTTATGCATTGGTGAAGTTGACCCTTTTTGCAAAATTGTCAAAAGTCAACTATGCCTCAAATTGCAAATTTTGCTAAATGGGCCCAATCTTTTGCACTTGTTTTGAGTTGGTAGCATGGTCCACGAGCCCTAGCCCTTCCCATTTGTCTTTATCTTATTTTTTATATTTATTTTGATTTTTTATTCCAATTAAATCAATTTAAATCAAAACAAATCATGAAAAATCCAAATCATTCAAATTTCAAGATCTTGTGCATGTTTCAGGTCCTATATCCAGCTAGCAATTGAATCAATTCGTGCAAGGCATATGCGGGCACAAAAAGATTGACTTTGGCCTATTTTGGAAATATTTTCAAGTGAATCAAATCAAGATCAAAATCCATAATGGATAAAGATTGAGAGCATAATTTCAACCCTAATCCAATCCTTGGTATATAGTGAACATTTGCAGACCTAAAACATAAGGTTTTGGAGGGGTGAAAAGGCAGAACAAACTGGGAAAAATCACAAAAAAGTGCTGACTTGATTTCACACTTCTATACGATTACAAGGCTCCCTGACCATCTCATTCACTTCCTGGGATTGCAAGCAAGCTGTACCAATCGAAAGCAAGTGTGCTAGTTCCCAAAATTCATCCCCACGACTCCCACGGTTTTCCCATATTTCCAAAACTGAATGTTGTTATTCTTGCACATTCATCATGTTTCAATAGTATATTCTTGATGCTTAACGCATTTGCAAGCTATCTATATCATTTAATTGCATTTTTGTGGACTATATCAGAATTCACCATTGCTAGGTTTTGTTGGCTCGTTTTAGGATCTTTTGGTACAGGTAAAATTGGCTCTCAAGAAGGGCACCATCTTGCTCAGCAGCCCAAGACAAATTAATCCATGGCCTTAGACTCCATTTATCATCTCCATGGGAGATTTTGAAACAAGCCAGGGTTGTAGTGACAGACATTTGTCTGTAGGTAAAAGTCAGTGACTTTTACCAACGGAGAGGGGAAGAAGACAGCCTGCGTGGCAAGCCCTGATTGCCCTATTTGAAATTTCGCACGTGATGCTTTTTATTTTGTCTATTTTCAATATATTGATTAGTTGTTATTCCATGTACAATAAAAACGTGTGGTTCAGTTGGTAATGGTGCAGGTGGAAAAGGCTTTGGGGCCTGGGTTCGAATCCCAGGTCCCCCCATTATTTCATATTATTTTCTTTCAGATGATCAGGCGCGTGTATAGGCAGGGAGACCACCATGTACCATCATCATCCAACCAACCAGGCGTCCAGGAATCCAGATCTGATGGCCATCATTTGAGGGACTATGATACACCCCAGTCAACGCATGGCATGGAATCTAGGAAGTCAAACGTGGATCTTTGGTTTTGGGCCAAGATTTCTAGCATCAACACCCTCCCAAATTGTTATTTCAGGCCCATTTTCTATTTTCTTTTCTTTTTCTATTTTCCTTATTTAATTTATTTATTTATTTTTACTAACATAAAAATTAATTCTTTTTATTAAAAAATCAAAAAAAATATATTTTTATCCAATTAGATTTAGAATTTATTTTTTATACAAAAATTAATTTAAATTAGTTTATTGAATTTTAGGGTTACTTTTAATTCTTATGTAAATAAATTAAAATTAATTAGAACAATTAGGGTTTCTGTTTCTAACTTAATTCTACTTTCTTTTTTCTTAAAAATAACAAAATAAAAAAATAGGTCATGTAAATTATTTTCTTTAAATTAGTTTAATTACTAATTAGATTTGTATTTAATTTAAAAACCTAATTCTTTTTCTTAAAAATAATTAAAAACAACAAAAATAATTTCTCTTTCGATTAGGTTAGACGGGGTCAAAACCATAGTTCTCTCTCGTTCTCGATTTATCACGTTTATTCATTTTTACCATATTAATGTAATTGCTCACAAGTTGTAATAGATTAATTAGGATTTTTCTCCTTTTCATTTATCGTTTTGACGGGTTTGTTTTTGGCTATGTAATTAATACCCGAAGCCTTGTAATAGCGTAGCTTATTTTTCGCATTTTAATTGTCCGCAAATATTAACTGTTAGATGTATGATAATAAGGATTGCATGACAAGCATGTATGTTAAAATTAAAACAGTTAGCAAACCCTAAATGTGCAAAGATAATAAACTTGAAATTGAATCACTCACACATGCGCACTCCTAGGGTATACTCTCACTTCGATTGCCTTCGGTAAACAATCATTAAGTATAGGGTGTTTTAGTGGTCGCTCTCTTGTCTAAAAAAAGATCAAAGTCCCGTTCGGAAATGTTTCCTCAGAAAGGTTGCCTCGGATATTGTTGCCTCGAATATTGATCCCAAGACATTAGGGTTTTTACTAAGACGTCCTAACATTGCTTTAGTGATCGTACGTCCCTTTCGAATTGACCCTTAAAAACTCCAACGACAGTGCTACCTACTCATTAATAGTGGGATAGGACTGTCTAAAGGAAACAAGAATAGAAACATTCTCCTTTTTCGAGTAGGTAGATTAGTTTTTAAGTACTTGCTCAAACAAAACAAACTTTTTCACACTTACACTCTTTTCAAACAACATTTTCAAAATGAATTCGTAACACTCTTGAAGACAGAAGCAAGAGTTAAATTGAAGTAAAATAAAAACTTTTCAAAACACACAAACACGGAAGCAATTTTTAAAATGATGAGCAAGTACCTAAGAGCCCGTGGAAAACCATAGATAGAAAGGGTGCTAATACCTTCCCTTTCTATAATCTACCCCCCGTACTCAAAATCTCGAAAAAGGGATTTTTTCTGTGCTTTTTTCCTTTCCAGTTGGATAAAATAAAAGTTGGTGGCGACTCTTGCTTACTGCGACATTTTGCAAACACAAACGCAAAATGCAAACCAGCTTTTCAAAACAGTCTGGTTCTGGCCACCATATCATAGTGACCTACCAACTTTCACTGAAGGTAGAGAGAAAATATATCATAGTATCGTCGTTCACCCACGATGAACTACCAATATTCACTGAAGGTAGCAAAAAGATAACAATCACCAACTTTCACTGAAGGTGACCTACCAACTTTCACTGAAGGTAGAAAGAGAATATATCATAGCATCACTGTTCATTGACAATGAACTACCAACGTTCACTGAAGGTAGCAAAAAGATAACAATCACCAACTTTCACTGAAGGTGACCTACCAACTTTCACTGAAGGTAGAAAGAGAATATATCATATCATCGTCGTTCACTGATGATGAACTACCAACATTAACTGAAGGTAGCAAAAAGATAACAATCACCAACTTTCACTGAAGGTGACCTACCAACTTTCACTGAAGGTAGAGAGAAAATATATCATAGCATCGCCGTTCATTGACGATGAACTACGGACATTCACTGAAGGTAGCAAAAAGATAACAATCACCAACTTTCACTGAAGGTGACCTACCAAATTTCACTAAAGGTAGAGAGAAAATATATCATAGCATCACCGTTCACAGACGATGAACTACCAACATTCACTGAAGGTAGCAAAAAGATAACAATCACCAACTTTCACTGAAGGTGACCTACCAACTTTCACTGAAGGAAGAGAGAACATATATCATAGCATTGCCGTTCACTGACGATGAAATACAAATGTTCATTGAAGGTAGCAAAAAGATGACAATCACCAACTTTTATTAAAGGTGACCTACCAACTTTTACTGAAGGTAGAGAGAAAATATATCATAGCATATCCGTTCACTGACGATGAACTACCAACATTCACTGAAGGTAGCAAAAAGATAACAATCACCAACTTTCACTGAAGGTGACCTACCAACTGTCACTGAAGGTAGAGAGAAAATATATGTTTCCCCAAAATTCTGGCATTTCACCTAGAACGGGTCTCAACTTCTTCTTTAACCAAAGCATTCTGCCTCGAAAGGGTAATATATAAGTTGTCTCAAATAAAGAGACTAACACTTGTAAAGATTTCACAATAAACTGTCTATGCGATGTTGAAAGCTTGCCATCCACTGGAGTAATTTGGGCAACAGGCTGCAAACAATCTACTCATAGAGAAGATAAAAAAAAATAGTTACGTCGACTTTTACAAGGAAGTACAGGTTGCTCAAATAAAGAGACCTGCCACTTGCTGTTATGGAGGATTGTAAAAACAAATACTTTCCTGGGAAAGAAATATGACTTCCTGGGGAAATACCAATATATTCTTGCTTGAGGAGATAAAGTTCTTCTCATGCAAAATAAGTGCACATTCTCAAACCAATGCTCGAAGCTTGCGAAAATCCACAGTTACAATATTGTCGAGGATTAAAAATTCAAACCATAAATAAACTGGAATGAGACATTCTTCCAAAATACATCCCTTGAGAAATAAACTAAAGAGGGAAACCCGAATCATCCAGATGAAGAGTTGTACAAGAAGGATGAAGCGAAAATCTTCCACGAGGGATAACTCAGTGGGGAAGTTGAAAGAATATATGCTTTCTGCTTAAGGCCAACACTCTATTGAAGAGAGGAAAACATAACATCTAAAAAACAGGGTAATATGTCAACAAAATAATTAACGAATGTGAATGAGTGATGATTTTCCAATTTCAGTTATGCATGATGTGTGTATGAATGTATGAGTCTTTACATATGCTGACAAAACAAATATATAACACTAGGCGTAAATAGGCAAAACCAACTCGGGCACAATCAACAATCAACCAAATTACATCCAAGATGAACAATCTAAGAAAAAGTTATCGCCAACTGAGGAAACAAAACCAACTGCCTGGTTTAACTTTATTAGGGAGAAACGTAATTCAGTAGTAAACAAAACATAACGACTAAACAACACAGATATAGGGATAAAACATTCTCTCCCAGGTCTTTACCAGGGAATTGCAGTCAAACTTCAACAGGAAAACAAATATTTTCAAAAGTAACGCTTCTACTGGGGATTTTGAAAAATCAATTTCAAGTAGAGCATAGGGTCATCAAATCATCAAAACATTCACTAGGGAATTCAGGACCATTTTGAAAAAAGGAAACACACAAACTTTATTAAGACGTATAATGTCCTATCATCAAGCCATTAATTGGGGATTTCGCGTTGACTTCACTGGGGAGGATAACACCACATCCTCAAAGGAAAACCAATATGTGTTCTTCACTAGAGAAACCGGAGACCTGCGTTCTTCAAGAATGATTATTGTACCAACTTCTCTGGGAAGAAAGAACCTATATTAAACAAACGATAACTTTTACTGGAGGAATCTGGGATTGAATCTTCATATCATGCAAACTTGGAAAAGAGGAGAAATGAACCACAAATTAACCGGGGACACTGGAGTCACAAACCCAATACAGCGAGAACATCCTGAGAAAAACATCCCCGAGAAACAAAACTTCTCAAAACAACTGGAGTCTATCCATTCCTGGGATCACCACTTTTGTTTTCCTCATGCGTCACAAATTTTAAAGTAACAATAAATTGTAAATTCTTTTTGAAAATCAATTTTTTTATTTAATCTTTTCGCTTTGAAAGTTATTATCAATAATAAATGGAGTCTTTGCAAGATAAATAAAATAAGAACTACAAAGAATTAGGTAAAAGCTCAAATTTCATTAATATAATGGTAGTCTGCAAATGGCGAGACTCCATGGATGATTACAAAGTTCGGAAAATGGTAATATATAATGGAAAAGATAAATTGATATACAATGACCACTATCCCCTCTAACAACTTTTGAAATCCTGAGCAGCAGCTTTTATTGAAGTATGATGAGGATCCAAGAAGATTGTTGCTCCAACGATCAAGTCTTGTCTGATGTAGTTACTTGCCAAGAAAGCCCCTAACTTTTGCCTAAGTTGCCCTTGCGGGTTTTCATATTAGCGGGAAATTTATTTTGTTTATGTCTGTAATTTTTGCCTAGACCACCCTTTCGGGTTTTCGGCCTACCGAGACGTTATTTTTTGCCTAAGTCGCCCTTTCGAGTTTTCAACATAGCAAGTTGTTCTTTTATTTCTTTAGGTGAATTATTTCTTGACTGCATCAGCATTCATGGGACGTGGGAACTCCTCGCCATCCATAGTTTCAAGAATTAATGCACCGCCAGAGAAGGCTTTCTTGACAACATATGGGCCTAAAAAATTAGGAGTCCACTTTCCCCTAGAATCAGCGTTGAAAGACATGATCTTCCTGAGCACGAGGTCGCCTTCTCTGAATTCACGAGGTTTGACCTTCTTATCAAAAGCTTTTCTCATTCTCTTCTGATATAATTGTCCATGACACAAAGTTTTCATTCTCTTTTCTTCGATCAAATTCAAATGGTCAAACCTGTTCTAGACCCATTCAGCCTCTGACAACTTGGTTTCCATTATCACACACAAAGAGGGGATCTCAACCTCGACTGGGACTACAACTTCCATTCCATACACAAGGGAAAACGGGGTTGCTCCTGTTGAAGTGCGGACAAATGTTCGATATCCATGCAAAGCAAAGGGGAGCATTTCATGTTAATCCTTATAAGTAACAACCATCTTCTGGATAATATTCTTGATATTCTTATTAGCAGCTTCAACAACCCCATTCATCTTTGGCTTGTATGGAGAGGAATTATGATGGAAAATCTTGAATTCTTCACACAGTTCTATCATCATTTTATTATTCAGATTCGAGCCATTGTCGGTGATAATTCTGCTCGGCACACCATACCGACATATAAGAATATTCTTGATGAAGCACACAACCACTTGCTTAGTGACATTAGCATATGAAGCAGCCTCCACCCACTTGGTGAAGTAATCAATTGCTACCAAGATGAAGCAGTGTCCATTCGAAGCTTTGGGTTCTATCATCCCGATCATGTCAATACCCCACATAGAGAAAGGCCACGGGGAGGAAATCAGATTGAGAAGTGTCGGAGGCACATTGACCTTGTCTGATAAATTTGGCATTTATGACACTTCTTTACAAATTTGTAACAATCAGATTCCATTGTCAGCCAATAGTAACCCGCCCTTGGCATCTTTTTAGACATCGAATGTGCATTGGCATGAGTGCCACATGAACCTTCATGAATAACATGCATCAACATGTCTTCTTCGTGTCTATCCATGCATATGAGAAAGACCATGTCATAATTTCTCTTATACAACACATTTTCACTGAGGAAGAAACTGCCTACCAATCTTCTCAATGTCTTTCTATCTTTCTTCGAAGCACAAATCGGGTATTCCTGAGTCTGGAGAAAATGATTGATATCATAATACCAAGGCTTCTCATCTGCTACCTCCTCTGTTAGAAACACATGAGCGGGCTTATCCATCCGCTGAACCATAATTTTAGGTATATTATTCCAAGTATTTACTTGATACATAGAAGCCAGAGTTTCCAGAGCATCCGCCATTTGATTTTTATCTCTTGGAATATGATGGAATTTAACTTTATTAAAGAAGGGTAACAATCTTCTAGAATAATATTTGTAAGGGATCAAGCCGGGGTGACGAGTATCCCATTCTCCTTTAATCTGATTTATTACTAAAGCTGAATCGCCATACACATCTAGAATTTTAATTCTGAGATCAATAGCTTCCTCGAGACCCATGATGCAAGCCTCATATTCTGCCATATTATTAGTACAATCAAATGTCAACCTTGCAATAAAAGGAATGTTCGATCCATGTGGAGTGACAATCACAACACCAATTCCTTTACCATAAGCATTCACAGCTCCATCAAATATCATACTCCAACGAGATTCAGGGTAAGGACCTTCCTCGGGAAATGGTTGATCGAAATCTTTCACTTTCATGAACATCACATCCTCATCAGGGAATTCATACTCCACATACTGATGATCCTCCACTAGTTAGCGAGCAAGACTATCTTCCAACACGCTGCTTTTAATAGCTTATTGAGTGTGGTATTCGATGTCATATTTAGATAGCAACATCTGCCAGTGGGCAATTCTCCCAGTAAGAGCAGGCTTTTCAAAAATGTACTTGATTGGATCCATTTTGGAGATCAACCAAGTAGTGTGATTCAACATATACTGCCACAAACGTTTTTCCGCCCAGGATAGAGCACATGTCTTTTCCAGCATGGAATACCGTGACTCATAATAAGTAAACTTTTTACTGAGATAATAAATGGCATACTCTTTCTTCCCTGTTTCATATCGTTGTCCTAGAATACAACCCATGGATTTATCTAACATTGTCAGATACATAATCAACGACCTTCCTTCGACAGGAGGGAGCAAGATAAGAGGTTCAAGAAGATATTCTTTAATACTTTCAAATTTCCTTTGGCAGTCATCCATCCACACACAACCTTGATCTTTCTTTAATAACTTAATGATCGGTTCACATGTCGCAGTCATGTGGGAAATGAATCTGAAAATATAATTCAAACGCCCGAGGAACCCTATGACATATTTTTCAGTTCTCGGTGCTGGCATCTCTTGAATTACCTTGACTTTATTAGGGTCAACTTAAATTCCTTTCTGGCTAACAATGAAACCCAACAATTTTCCTGATTGAACACCGAAGGTGCATTTATTTGGATTCAAGCGGAGACGATACTTCCTCAAACGATGAAACAACTTCAACAAATCTTCTACATGCCCTTCTTCCGTCTGGTATTTAGCAATCATATCATCAACATATACTTCATTTCCTTGTGCATCAGATCATGAAATAAGGTTGTCATAGCCCTCTGGTACGTTGCACCAGCGTTCTTTAACCCGAAGGGCATCACTCTATAACAGAATGTTCCCCAAGGTGTGATGAACGTTGTTTTTTCCGTGTCCTCCAGAGCCATTCTTATTTGATTATAACTGGAAAATCCGTCCATGAACGAGAATAATTTGAATTTTTCTGTGCTATCCACTATCATATCAATGTGTGGCAATGGAAAATCATCTTTTGGACTAGCTTTATTTAGATCTCTGTTATCTACGCACATGCAGACTTTTCCGTCTTTTTTTGGTACTGGGAGAATATTGGCAATCCATTGAGGATACACTAACATCACAAGAAAACCAGCATTAATCTGCTTTAGAACCTCCTCTTTGATCTTCACTGACATATCTGGGTGAGTTCTTCTCAACTTCTGTTTGATTGGCAGACACTCTGGTTTTAACGGTAAACGGTGCTCCATAATATCTGTATCTAGACCAGGCATATCTTGGTAAGAACAAGCAAAAATATCCACATACTCTTTCAACAGCTCAGTCAACCTTCTCTTCACATCAAGATGCAGCAATGCTCAAATCTTGACTTCTTTTGGATCTTCTTCTGAATCCAAATTGATCACTTCCAATGGCTCTTTATATGGCTGAATGGCATTTTCCTCGTGCTCAAGCAACCGTGAGACCTCTTCAGGAATCCCATCATAGTCTTCTTCTTCGTCCCCATACACATGACATTCAAAGTTGGGAGAGGGTGCAGGGTCATTGTATTCAACGGGTTTTTTAATTAATCTGCACATGTGATTTATGATTGCATTTAGAAACTGACACATATAATAAGTGATCGTGTAGGTTTTTTTCCAGTTATTATTTATTTAGAAAGGTTTTTTTTATTAGCATTTTCCAAGAAAAAGCATAAAATAAAGACACAATTTGGGAAACAAAGACAACTTTTATTATTGATTTTAAAAGTCACAGCAAACAGATAAGCCCTACAACATTAATATTTCCACCTTGGGAAGAGTGAAAGCTTTTCAAAAAGATTAACAAAACAAGTTACTTTGAAACATGTATGCAAGAGGTAACATCAATGGTGATCCAGTTCTGAACCTTAACTCCGTGCATCACATAATTCGGAATTTCCTGCTCTGCTTCATCTTCCACTATGACATTAATCTCGAAAACAATTGGATGAAGATAACCCCCGCTACGAAAGATGTATTGATACTTTCCTGCAGTAGATTTTAGCTTCATGCTCTTACCTTTGTCATTTTTCAAAGAGAACCGCAAGCCGGATCTGTTCTTGTTTACAGGTGGATCCATAATATGTCCCCATACTTCACTATGACCTTTACGCACAACCTGTTGCACATCCTTAAGCGAAACCATGGAATTCTCATTTCGTCTTATGTTGTCAATAGATAAGGCTTGGAACTGAGTCCCAACAGCAGCTTCATCCGCCTCCACAATGCTGAAAGAGGACAAATGACATATCAATAATGTTTGTTCCCCTTTTTTAATTACTACTTTGCCTTCACGTACAAATTTCAGTTTCTGGTGTAAAGTTGAAGTGATAGCCCCTGCCTCATGAATCCACAGCCGTCCCAACAAACAGCTATAAGCGGGAACAATGTCCATGACCTGGAAAGTTATCTGAAATAAATGTGGTCCTATATGAATAGGGAAGTCCACTTCACCAATAACAGATTTCCTTGATCCATCAAATGCTTTCACATTGATGCCACTCGGGCGCATAGGTGTTCCTTGATATTTCAACTTCATAAGAGTGCTCCGCAGTATAATGTTCAAAGCGGATCCATTATCAATCAACATATTGGATAGTGAATCATTCCTACAATTCATGGAGATGTAGAGGGCCAGGTTGTGATTCCTTCCTTCATCTAGAAATTCATTATCGCAGAAACTTAAGTTATTACATGACGTAATGTTCCCTATTACGCTATTGAATTGGTCTACTGGAATATCACTTTCCACAAAAGCTTGATCCAATACCCTCATCAGAGATTCTCTATGAGCAGAGGATTTCATCAATAAAGCCAAGATAAATATTTTTGAAGGAGTCTGCAGTAGCTGATCTACAATTTTGCAGTCGCTCATCTTGATTATCTTTAAACTATCATCCATTTCTTTCTCTAATGTAGCCCCACTAGTCTCACCCATATCCTTCTTGGATTCAACCTTCTCAGCAATTTTCTTTTTAGTACTAACATCTCCTCGAACAAATGGTGAAAACACACGACCGCTGCGGGTCACCCTACTATTCTCAACAATAATTCCAACATCAGGAATTGGATGGGTGAGAATTTCCACTCCATCCTCTAATATTGTAGTGTTGTATTTGTAGGGCACATCCTTATCTGACTTGTAGGGAACCAGCCCCGGCAAACTAATCACCAATGGGGTAACAACTGGCTTGCTATAATATTCAACTTCAAGATGGTCGGGTGCCCCAAAGTAAGGTACAATGGAGTTTACCCCTTCTTCAAAATAATCAGTCATTATTGAGTCATCTATGGAAAACAAATCCTTATCTGATGAGAAATACTCATATGCGGAGGCGTACACTTCATCCAACTCTTCTTCAGTCAAACAAACCTCAACCTTATCAACTTCATGGTAATCATCCCTTTGACCTGTAACCTTGATAGTTCCTGTTGTACCTCGAAATTTTCCCTCTCATTTCACCAATATTTTCTCACCACAAGACCCTTGGAGCTCAAGATCAAGTTAGGGTTTACTCTGCTCAAGACCCCTCATTACACTGTTGACCCAAATTAGGGTTTGAGTTTGCACAGAGATGTTTTGACCTAAATTTCCCAAAGTGACTTTCATGCTTCATGTTGGACTCACAAGTTTATCCATACCAAATTTCAAGCCTTAATTCCAATCTTTGCCCAGTCAATTGGACAATTGACCTAAAAATCAGTTGTATTGGGGAAAAAGTCAATTGTGGTCAATTGACAGTCAAAACTCATGATTTTTTACCCACATCAACATTATGAACTCATATGAACCATTTGGACAAGTTTGGATCACAATTCCACAAGAAATTTGATCAGATCACCAAAAGGGCAAAATGGTCATTTTTAGGGTTTTGACTGCACAAAGGCAATTTTTGACTGTTTGACCTAACCAATGGCAAACCAAGATCATATATGGATTCAAGGACTCAATGGAATGGTCTTGACACATTCAACAAGTTCAAAAGGTCCCAAATGCACAGGATTGACAGATGAATTTTCCAGTCAACTGATCCAAATTTGACTGTATACTGAGAAGTCAAACTTTGACTTTTTGGTCAAAATCAAGTGTCAAGATTCTTTTTTCATTAAAACATGCCAAATTGTGAAACTTGTTCATCAAGAAACCAAAAATTACAAATTAGGGTTTGAAATAAAGAAATTTCATAACTTAGAAATTTTCTAAGTTATGAAATTTTCTAATTTTTTCCTAACTTTGTCCCATTTTTTCTTCAAGATGCAAATGGATTCAAGCTAAACTCAAAACATGAAAGTTATAATCCATTGAAACATATACAACTTTGATTCACAAATTTTCCTCAAAAGAAGCTTGTAGCTCAAGTTATGATTTTTGGAATAGGGGTGCAAAACATTCTTAACTTAGAATTTTTTTTGACCTATTTTAGGCAGGATTTTTGTCCAACTTCATGGCCATTTTTCACATGCTTCCACTTGGAATTTCAAGTTGCATTACAAAGATGGATTTTAGTACACACTCCAAGATTTCCAAGCTTTCCAAATTGTCCAAGAACTCATCAAACACCCTTGTGGTTAGGGAGATTCGAATTGGCAAAGTTGGGCAAAAGTCACTTTGTTCATAGCCAAATTCATGTACATAACATTGGCATTTTGAACTCAGCATGATCCAAGCTAGATTACAGGCCTTTAATCTCATTCACACTCAATAATTTAATGCAAAACCTTTGTGTCCTAGCATTATCTTGTTCATTAAGTCATTACACAAAGGATTAGTCTTAAAATGGAAAAAGCATTTTAGCCATTTTTGAAAAGGTGCACTTTATGTCAAAACACAAATCAAAGAGGTACATGCCAGATCTTTTAGGCACAAAATTATGGACATATCCCACTGATCAAGAAGGAAGAATGCAGCATGCTTGAGGGGCCTGTAGTAGCCTATAATCAAGTTGGACAAACTTTGCTTAGATAAGAAGAAAACTTGTATTTTGTACCACAACACACATTCCTGCAAGAACCAACTCAAGGAAACTTTGTGAACACATTTGATATTCCCTAACTGACCTAGAACACGAGCCCTTAACCCTCAATACCTCCTCATCCATCAAAGCACATTTTTTATGCAAAACAGAGTCCCTGTTGCAGATTGACCTCCACAGTTCATTTCCCTCGTGCATTTTGGCCAAAGCTTGTTCATACACATTCCCTACCATATATTGAAGCTATTCCAAGCATTGAATTGGAACTGTAACATCCATAACCAAGGTTGCCATTTTCATTTTTCATCTGTGCAGGTTGACTTCCATAGCTCAATTCAGTAAGATTCAAAGCAAGTCAAGCATAGAGGAAGCATCCTTGGACCTCAGGCAAGCTGTACAAATCCTCAAAATTCCTTGAAAGTACCTCCATTGTTGTACACGACTCAAGCTGAACAGGTAAAAGTTTGAACTTCTATCTCTCTATCCAAGCATATCTAGGCTTAGGTTTGTGAAGAAAGTATGTCCTACTCATGGCCCTGAAGCTACCCATATAATCACTTTTCATTTATGTTGTGTGTACTGAGAGAATTTTGAACTTGAACATTGAAAAAAAGTTAGGTCAGGAATTGGGGGAGAAGAAATTCTCTCTCATTTCTGAGAGTTAGAACAACTTCTTTATATGTTTAGAATCGTGACATGATGCTCTATAATGTTTATGTTGTGAGTTTTTGCTAAAAGTCAAGGAATCAAGAGATGACAGGGATGGAAGGAAGCGCGCGTTTTTGTGTTTGAAACTGGCCGGAGGTTGAAGACAAGCCTCTTTGGGCTGGGCCTGATTTGTTTTTCTGTTTACACCACCTTTTTACACTTACACCCCCTTGGCCCATTGTGTGTTTTTTTAATCATTTTTGACTTTTTATTTTTTCTTCTGACTTATTATTTTTTGTCAAAACATAAAAAATATTAAAAATATTTTTTCAACCATTTTTGCATTTTATTTCGATTTTATTTGCTTTATTTAAACTTGTACATATAAATAAATATAATACTTTTATTTAAAACATTAAAAATAATGTGAAAAGATATACTTTTAGTTATTATTTTTATTTGTATTTTCTGAAAACATTTTCTAAAAAATATACTTTTTTTTGTAAATAATTAATATTTTTATTTTTGTGTATATTTAATATATTTAATACATAATATAAATACTTATATATTTATTAGAATATTTAGGATAAAAATATAAAAATAATACATTTTTTCTTTTATTAATATTTGACCTCAAAAATTACTTTTTTACAAATATACTTCTCTTTTATTTATTTTTGTGTATAATTAATAAATATTGTATATAATAAATAATAAATACTATTTATTTAGAAAATTAGGGTTTTGCCCTAAAATATGAAAATATCCAAAATTAACTTTTTTTATTTTTGTTTATATGTCACATGAAAAATACTTTTACACACATAAAACCATTTTTGTGCATTTTTGCATATTTATTGTATTTAGTTAATTATTGTACAATTTTATATTCAATTTGGATGTAATAGTTTAGATTTAAATTTCTTGCTAAATATCCCCCATTTAAACATTTGTACCCCCATCCCCATAAATATGTTGTAATAACTTAGGACTTTAAATTTCGCATTTTTAAGCTTTCCAATTATGCCATGATAGACTTAGGGTTTGTATGCAAAAATCAACCAAACAAATAGCTTGACTAAACAAAAGACAAAAGCATGAAAATGGACAACACCAATCACACTTTCACCCCTTAGGGTTACTCCACTTGTTGCCTTCAATAATGGGCCATGTTTGCATGTTGAGTGTCTTTGGCAAAACAAAACAAATCAAAATGATCATAGTCCCTCGATGACGCTTTCGAAAGTTGCCTAAAATGATCAAGTCCCTTAAAGGAAAAATTGCCAAAGACACTTGGCACTATTGCATTCATGGTCTAAACGATGACCCGCGCCCGTCCCATTAACATTCTAACACAAGATTGTCCACAAAATACAATGGTGGAACAATACTGTTAAAAGGGTTAAAACATAGGAAAGATCTTTGAGAAATTTAGGGTAGATAGCTCTTGGTTACTTGACCAACTTGCAAAACAAATCCTTGCCATTTTTCAAAATACACTTCACAAACACAACTTTCAAAACAACTTTCAAAACCTTGAAACATCTTTTCAAAAAGACAAACACCTTTTGTAAAACATTCGAGTAAAGAATTGTTACAAGGGTTGCCTAGACAAGGCATCTTTTTCAAAACATTTTCAAACACACACACAAAGCACCATTTCAAACAATTGAAAGCACCATTTCAAACAATCGAAAATGCAAGGCAAGTGATCTAAGCAAGTAACTAAGAGCCCATGGATAACCATGGATAAAAAGGGTGCTAATACCTTCCCTTTCTATAATCTACTCCCCGAACCCAAGAAAACATCTCAAAGGTTTTTGCTGTGCTTTTTAACCTTTCCTTAGGATAAAATAAAAAGTCGGTGGCGACTCTTGCTAAACCGAAACATTTGCGAATACAAAACGCAAAACCCAAGTCAGTTCTCCCACCGTATCACAGAACTGGCGACTCTGCTGGGGAAAATTTGAAAGTTGAGTAACCTTAGGGCCTAGATCACCCTCTTGCATGACTAATTGTTTGCTTTGATTGCTTTATGTCTTGGTTCTCTTGTTTGGGCTTGAAATCCTACACCCGGATTTGGGAAACATTCATAGATAGCAATACGTTGTGGAAACTGTGCGGGGTATACCGACACGGTTGAAGCAATAGCTATATTAGTGCGACATATTTGTGAGTACCGGTAACCCTTGAGTTCAATCAAGGAGAGTACGGGGCCGCTGAGTGATGTCACTAAGCACTAATGACCTAGAACCTTACTTGACCATCTTGGCCTTTTATTAGGGGTAGTGAGATGACCGGCTTCGGTACAGTCCGAAGTTGGTAGATACTCGATACTACACTCATTGAGGATTGTTTTCTTGGAATATTTTGGTCGCTAGTTAAGTGGCTAAACCAAAACAATGAACATGGAAAACAATCCAATGATATTGAGTTCCTTAGAACCCGGTTACTATTTATAGGACAGGTTTTTTAAGCCAACTACACTTAAGAGGGTACTTACCTATGAAACCCCATGCAAGCCTGAAACTAGGGTTCTGTGTGAATTGCTTGTACATATGTTTATGCATACATCATGAACATCATAAAGCATCATATGCATTCACTAACCATTTCAAGGGTTTGGATCTTCATCTTTGTTCTTGTTTTGTAGGTCATGGAAATTCTTCGCAGGAAAACTATCCAAGTCAACCTTGTGAGAATCCCTCCTCAACTCAAGGAGCTCACATCCAGAATTCCCGAAAGCTCTCCCTTCAGTGAAAGACATTGTAGACTGCTCAGCCTAGTCAACACCAGCATTGAAGAGTACATGGTGAAGGTGTTGTTCCAGTTCTTTGACCCCCTTCACCACTGTTTCACATTCCCCGACTACAAATTGGTGCCCACTTTGGAGGAATTTTCTCAACTCTTGAGAATTCCTATTCTTAATCAACTACCCTACAACGGTACGGAAAAAGAACCAAAGCCTGAAGATGTTGCTCAAGCCCTACACTTGCAACCATCTGACATCAATGGGGCATTGGGAAACTAGAAGTGGTGTCAGAGGCTTCTTGGCAAAATTCTTGTTTGAGAAGGCACAAGAGTGTTGGAATTCATTGGACCTGAAAGCCTTTGAAGAAATTGTGGCACTCCTTGTTTATGGGTTGGTCTTGTTCCCAAATCCTGACCAGCTTATAGATGTCAACGCCATCAAGATCTTCTTATCCAGAAATCCAATACCAACATTACTTGGGGACATCCTCCACTCATTTTACACACGAACAATGAGAAAGAGGGGTGTTCTCATGTGATGTACTCCTCTCCTTGCAAGGTGGTTTATTTCGCACCTTCCACAATCTGTTTTGAAGAATGACCAAGGCTTAAGGTGGTCACAACGGTTGATGACCCTTACACACTCTGATGTACATTGGTGTTCTCGGTCTAGAGAAAATGTCATCATCGTCGATCGTTGTGGAGAGTTCCCTAATGTTCCATTACTTGGCATTAGAGGAGGCATTACCTACAACCCTTGTCTAGCTTTAAGACAATTTGGATATGCACGGAGGGATGGCCCTCATGACATGCTGATTCCTGACCTAGTTTTTGACTTTGACAACGATGCGCAAGGACTTCGCCAAAGATTCATCAGAGCTTGGAGGATGCTTAACAAGGTAGACAGCAAGACACTGGGGCACAAGAATTCCATCCCTCTTGATCCTTATCTCAAGTGGGTACGAACCCGAGCCCAGAGTCTAATGATGCCTTATCCTCATATTCTCCCTGTAATTAAAGAGCCCGTTAAGGAAGGAGAGGTTCCCTACACCATCCTATATCCTGACATGCCAACATCATGGGAGGAGATGCAGAAGAGTTGGATCCAACTCAAGGAGGAATGTAATACTTTTGAAGCCAGCTTCTACGCCAGTGAGAAGAAGGTTTTAGAGCTTACCCGCCGACTTCATGAGGAGGAGACCCTCAACACCTACATCGCACCAAAGAGGATGCGCAACGTCTTTTTACCTTGAGAAGTTTTTTGTAATATTTGGCCCATGGGGCATTTATGTACTGACAAAATTTCTTCTTATTAATATGACGTGTGTTCTTTTTGTTTGCAACAATTTTGAATTTTCTAAATCCTTGAATGCATTGCATAAATAAACATATCATTCATCATGTGCATAAGCAGGTCTCCACACCAGGTTTCCTTATCTTTCTACTGTTTATTTCATTAAGATGGATCTCGAACAGACGGTCAAAGACTTGCAGTCTCAAAACTCACAGTTTCAACATCTCCTGATGACCTTGGCAAAGGGTCAGGAGGATCTAAAAGCCCTGCTTGGGAACAAAGAGCAAGTGAAAAAGAAGAAGAAAAGAGTCGGGGTGGCTACCCTGGGAAGAATGTTTGAGGGTGAAGCCAGAAGAGTTCTTGAATTTCCTCCTACATCTGAAGAGGGAACCAGTAAAGGAAAAAGGGGCTGCGGTACCTTCTGAATCCGAAGCTGAAGAGGAAGAGGCTGAAGAAGATGAAGACTACTCAGAGCAACAATACCCGCCGGCCGATGACAAGTACAAAAACTTGGAAGACAGGTTAGCAACTATGGAGCTGCAGAGAGTTCCCGGCTTAGATTTCGAAGATTTGGGATTAATTGCTGGAATTGTGATCCCCCCGAAGTTTAAAGTGCCAATTTTTGCAAGATATGACGGGCTGTCTTGCCCGAAGATGCACCTAAGGTCGTATGTCCGAAGAATCCAACCTCACACATCTGATAGAAACCTTTGGGTACACTTCTTTCAGGATAGCCTGTCTGGTACGCAGCTGGATTGGTTCTACAATCTTGAAAGATCAGAGGTACATAGTTGGGAGGATCTGGCAGCTGCCTTTTATCGCCAATATCAATATAACTCTGACATGGCACCAACCCGTACTCAACTACAGAGTATGGGGATGGCCTCCGGTGAGGGATTCAAGGAATACGCCCAGAAATGGCGCGATTTGGCCCGAAGAGTGCAGCCACCTCTTTCTGATAGAGAACTTGTTGATATGTTCCTGGGGACCCTGTCTGGTCCATTCTTTAACCATCTGATCGGTAGCTCTTCCACAGGGTTTACTAAATTAATTTTGACTGGAGAGCGGGTAGAAGCCGGTATCAAGAATGGGAAGATTCAGAAGGATGCCTCTGCATCTACAACTTTTAAGAAATCATTTCCAGCGAAGAAGGAAACGGTTTTTGTGTACTCTCAGAGAAGAGCGGGGAAGATTGAGCGCCGGCCGACTTGGGGGTTGTGATGATCCAAAATCCATCAAATGATCAGCCTCGCTATAACCAGTCCAGACCAAATCAACAACGGGTGGAACAGCCACAACGGAAGTTCACCCGCATCAATACGACGCCAGTGCAAGTGCTCCCCCATCTGTTGAAGTTGAATCTCGCCACTATCAAAGAGGCACCAAAAAATGTGAACACATCCTCTCCGCATTATCATCCTAATGCTAAATGCGCCTATCATTCTGACAGTGTCGGGCACAACACCAACGATTGCTGGGCACTTAAGCATAAAATTCAAGACTTGATAGAGGCGAAAGAGGTTGAGTTTGATGCTCCAGAGAAGCCAAACGTAATATCCGCTCCGATGCCGAAGCATGGTCGAAATGTCCATGCTATTGAGGAAGATCTGTATGTTTCTGATGTCAATGACCTGGTGACTCCGCTATTAACCATCAAGTTAAATCTGTTAAAGGCTGGGATTTTCCCAGGATGCAAAGAAGATTGCTACTGTTGTTACTCTCTACCAATCGACTGTCCATTGCTGAAGAAAGGCATCCAAGGCCTGATGGACAGTCAACAAATTCTGTTTGAAAAGGTTCCTGCTATTCCAACCCCTATCGAAGATGTCTCAATAATCACCATTTACACCAATATTTCCAAGGCCGTCAAAAAGCCTGTTAAGATTACATCCGCTACAAAGTCTGTTCCTCTGAAGATAACTATTCCAGGGCCTGTCCCATACATTTCTGAAAAATCAATACCATGGAATTACGGTGGAGAAATAGACTACCATGGTGTTAAACAAGTTGAAGTAACCGAAGGAAGCTCTGATGAAGAAGATGCCAGCATTGGAAACATTGCTGGTACAAGCAAGATCACCCTAAGTGGGAGAATATTTTCTCCAGAGATTGCCCCCCCAAAGGCAATCTTTGGACCCTCATCTGCTGCCAAAGTTATTCCTGCACCGATAAGACTCTCTGCAAAGACTCCATTGATGGAAGAAACTGTTATTCCTGTTGTTGTCTCTCCTACTTCTGCTGATAAAGGTAAAGGGACCCAAGATGAGCTCGTCAGGACGAGGGCTCAACCTTTGGTCATCCCAGAAACCTCTAAGAAAGAGATGGAGGAGATCCTGAAGATAATTAAAAAGAGTGATTATGATGTGGTAGAGCAACTGGGGCAAACCCCCTCGAAGATCTCCATGTTAGCATTACTGCTTTGCTCTGAGGCGCACGCTAAAGCATTGATAAAATTCCTGAAGACAGCCCATGTGCCCCAGGAAACCTCTGTCGACCAATTCCAAGACTGTGTAGCCAGTCTTACAGCAGACAATGGTTTAGGTTTCTCTGATGATGACTTGACCTCAAAAGGAAGAAAACACAACGACGCATTGCATGTGTCAGTAGAATGCCAAGGAACTACTCTGGCCCATGTTCTGGTCGACACTGGTTCTTCTCTGAACGTGCTGCCTAAGAAGGCCCTCGACCGATTAGATTGTGAAGGCTTGGAGTTAAGGCCAAGTAACATCATTGTAAGGGCATTTGACGGGTCAAAGAGAATGGTACACGGGGAGGTAGACATTCCCATTAAGGTTGGCACAGAAGTGTTCCCCTCAACTTTCTATGTGATGGACATTCGTCTGTCATACTCTTGCTTACTGGGGAGGCCATGGATACATAACGCTGGGGCGGTTACCTACTCCTTACATCAAATGTTGAAGTACCCTATCAAAGGAAAGATTATAACCATCCACGGTGAAGAGGAATATATGATCAGCCACTTGAACTCCTTTCGGTATGTAGAGGTAGAGGGTGAATTCATTGAGACACCATTCCAGCACTTCGAGGAAGTCTCTCCTGAAGTGGCAGTAGAAAAAGTGGTAGCTGAGGTACCAAAGAAGATGGCCAGGATGGCATCTCTAAAAGACGCGAAAGCTGCAATGAAGGAAGGGAAGAGTTCAACATGGGGGAAGTTGCCTGATATTCTGCACAAAACAGACAAGTTTGGATTAGGATTCACTGCTGCAGGACAGAAAGCTATGCGCCGTTCAAAAGTTGAAAGAACGCCCATCAAGATTTCTCCTTATGGGATCAACGCTTTGGAAGGTGAAGACGAAGAGGACAACATTGAAGATTGGATTTACCCAACCATCGAAGGGGGACTACGCAACTGGGAGGCAAAAGACTTTGTCCCCATTACTTTTATTAATCAGTAATTATCTGTCAAACATTTCTTGTGGTCTGTAATAATTACTTTTGAACAATCCGTACACTACTTTTTCACCTCATGCCTTGCCCGGGGCATGTAGGTCCATTTGTAAGGGTTTTGATTATATTCATATCCATATGCCATGTTTAATGATTCATTGGACGTTTTTCATTGATAAACTGTTGTGTTCACTTTCTTTCCTTTTGCATTTTTTGTTTAAGGATGGCTATTGTTGTACCCCTAAATTTTCCCTCGTATTTTTTCACCAAGAAATCACAGCCCCGGGCTTTTCCTGATTTTTCAGACTGGCGTAAGAATCAGTCAAACAGACTTTTCTTATCAGTCAGACAAAATTAGGGTTTTCATTGATTTTTAAGCAGTTCAGGCAGATTGCTAGGGTTTGGTTGAGTTGGCTCAGGTTTTGACCAGGCGGACGTTTCTTTGGCATTTAATCAAGAACTAGGGTTTGTGCGTGCAGAAAGAATCAATTTTACAGTTCTTTTCAGTTTACTCTGAGATTTGGATTGAGGCATTTGAATCAAGAACTTGCAGTGGTTTGTTTAATCAGTAAAGGCTAAGGCATTTGATTTGAGATGAGATAAAAATTGAGGTGCTTAAATTGAGAATATGCAGTGTTGATTTAATCAGTAAAAAGATAAGTATTTGGATGTTGGTTTGATTAACTGTGCATTGTTTAATTGGAGCGTCGGGTTTATTATTGATCGATGCTAAAACCACATTGTTTATTAATTGTTTATTTATTCTAAGTTAGGATAATTGGAATTTATTTCCATTTATTATAATTTAAAGAATTTATAAGTAATTAAATAGACAGCTGAAAAAAGGAATTAACTGATCAAAAAGGATTTTTCTTTTATTCATCTTTAATTGTTTCGTTACAAATTATTATTCGAACAATTGTAAATTTATTTACATTTTTGTTTACAATAATAATTTTACAAATGATTAAATTTGAAATAAAACTATCCTAAATATTCCTAAGTCTTCAAATCTTCAGCTTCTACTGCTACTCCTCTCCATTTGATTTTTTATCTGCAAAAAAGAAAAGAAAAAGTCAAAAGCGGATAAAATTAAAAGACAAACAGATAAAAAATAAATTCATCATTAAAGGCGACTGGCCGGAATCAGTTTGCCCTCTCTACAAATCACGATATTTCTCCCGGTTCACAAAGAGGGATGGAATGTCTTGCAATTTAAGAATGAAATGCACAAAAGTATGATTGCACAAATTCAAAATTGTCACACATGCTGCCTAGTTTCAAGTTTTCAACCAAAGGAACCAAATCAATTGAAAAGTGCACAAAGCTGCATAGTTCATAAAATGCCAAACAAAATCCAAAGGCAAACTAAACTAAACTAGAACTACAAAGTTCCAATTTCAAACTTTCCACAAGTTGCCAAAAAAGCTACCCAAAAGCTGTCAAGAAGTACAAAGAGGCATAAAATCTGGAAAAGAGAGATAATAGATATGTAGAGTAAACCAACTAGTGCAAGCAACATCAAGGTTACATCATTTTCAGACCAGTCACCTTTTCAGAATAAGGACATCATAAGCAATAAAAAAATGCTTAAAAACTGTCAAGAGAGAGAGAGAGAAGAGGAAAAGATAGGAAGCTTACAGGCTTAGGCTTGAAGAAAGAAATATATAAAACAAACTGTAATAACACAGTACAAGGCAGAGAAAAAAAGATCACAAAGAAAAAATAGAACTTCACAAACTATCAAAAGAAACAGTCCTGCCTCAAAAAATCACAAGCCCTCAAAGCTTATCAACCCTCTAAGCTTGTAATCATTCAACAAAACTGCCTCCACCCTGCTGAAACCAAAAACTCAATTCACATTACAAACATACAAAACCTGTCAAGACCATAAGCCTTAAGCGATTTTCTAACCCAACTTGTCAAAACAAGTAAAAACCATAAAACAGCATATCCAAAACTCACCAAGGCCAAGCCCCTTCAAGAACAAACATTCAACAGAAGCCAAAGCCTAAAGCATACTAAGCCAAGGCCTGAAACCTTTGTCAAAAACATGAAGCCTAACTGCAACCAGAACACCAAAAACCTGTAAACTGTCTAAGACCAAAAGCCTCTAAAGCCTGAAGCATCAAAACAAATAAACCAACAGCAAGCCAAGCCTCAAGGCTTCAAGCTTGTAACCTATTTTTCAGCACAGCAAACCTAAACCCAAAGCAAACAACTCAAATTCATACAAAGCGTGCAAGCCTAAGCAACAACCAACACGCCCTCAGAATTGCTTCATCACTGGGCTAACAACAACATTAACATCATACAGCAGCAGAAGCCAACAAGAAGAAGAAGATAAAGAAGCATCTCAGGATACACAGGCAACTCAGAAGCCAGCATAAGAAGAAGAAAAGAAGTGATATCCAACTAAGGTTCTCAAACATCATCATTGAACCAACACTCAAAAAGGCAAAAAATACAGAATACCCGGGTTTCCAAGCAAGACTAGCATCATTGTTGTCCTCGCCCTCGGCCATCCTCGACGCCTCCGATTCATCCTCCTCCGTCTCCAAGATAAAAGGTAGTATCCTTATACACTTTTCATGCATTTCAAATAGCAAACAATAACATACAAAGTCAGAACACGAAACTAAACATGCAAGGAAGAGAAATCAACAACATATAAGATTTGAAATTCTAAGTGCATTAAAAAGAAACCGTCACCTTTTAATCTTGCTTCGCTAGACCAAGGAGGGAAGAGGGGACGAAGGAGGAAGCCTGGTGGCCATAGGAGAGGGAGTTAGCTCAGAAGTTTGCTTGAAAGAACGAAGGAAGACGAAGGAAGATGAGCGTCGTTTGTAACTCACAAACCCTAATCCTCTTTCTGAAACAAAAATCAAGGAACCCTAAAAAACGTTGTGAAGCATTGCCTTGCGCCTTGCCCTTTCCATCCTAAAGCCCATTTCCAATTCCACGCATACCCCCCCCCCCCCCCTTTTTTATGTTCTGATCAATCTTTATTTGGGCCAGACAAAACCCTCTAAGGCCCATTCTTTTTTTGTAACTAAAAAAATGTTACTCTATACTTTTTTATAACTTACTTAATATATTGATTTTAATTTTGCCTTAACAATACCTTTTTATTATATATAACATAATCAAATTTTGTATAGAAACCAAAATTCAAATAATAATTTTTCTTGAAATTTAAGACAATTTTCCTTTCTTTTAATTAAATTTTTGTACATAATACATAGAACTTAAAACAATTTTCTTTTTCTTAATCTTAAAACTTTTTTTAAAATGTTTGTACATAATTACATCAATAAATAATTTTTCTTTAAGTTAAATACTTTTCTTTTCTTGAAATATTTTGTTTTGTATATATTAAAAAAATACGAGAATACAAAATTAAATAAACAAAACACTTAATTTTTCATTAAGTTCACATCTCAACTTGTAAATAAATTACGTACACTTACACATTTACAATACACAGATACGTTGATACATTTACTTTACATTGACACATTTACATTATTCTATTCTTGTACATTGCTATACACTACATATTACATTTGCGCAATTCGATTTGGTTGTAATTATTTGGACACTACTCTCCTTAAAGTCTCATCCCCATTTGTGAATTTGTACCCCCACTCCCGGATACTTATTTGTAATAGCATAGACTTTAAATTCCCGCAATTTACCGCTTTCAAATATACCATGGTTAGACCTAGGGTTTGTATGTACATAAAATCAAACGCTAGATAACCTAATACAAGACAAATACATGAAATCAATACACAATCACACTTGCACCCCTAGGGTAATCTCCACTTGTTTCCTTCCAAAGTGGGCCATGCTTGCACGTTGAGTATCTTTGGAAAAACGATTCAAATGATCATAAGTCCCTCGATGACGCTTTCGAAAGTTGCCTATCAAGATGATCATAGTCCCTTCAAGCAAAATTGCCAAAGACACTTGGCACCATTGCATTCATGGTCCATACGATGACCCGCGCATGTCCCGTTAAACATCCTAAATGCAAGATTGTCCACCAAAAACAATGGTGAAACAAAAATTGTTAAAAGGGTTAAAACATAGAGAAAACCTTTGAGTAAACTTAGGGGTAGACAAACTCTTAGTTACTTGTCAACTTGCAAAAACACTTGCTTACTTTTCAAAACCACACTCCACAAACACTTTCAAAACAAACTTTCAAACAAACTTTTGAAACATCTTTTCGAAAAGATACACACCTTCGTATATACTCAAACACGAGTCATTACAATGGTTGCCGAAACAAAGGCGTCTATTTCAAAACATTTTAAAACACACACACACACTATTTCAAGCAATCGAAAATCAAGGCAAGTGATCTTAAAACCAAGTAACTAAGAGCCCATGGATAACCATGGATGAAAAGGGTGCTAATACCTTCCCTTTTCATAATCTATCCCCGGAACCCACGAAACATCTCAAAAGGTTTTTTCTGTGCTTTTTAACCTTTCCTTTAGGATAAAATAAAAAGTCGGTGGCGACTCTTGCTAAACCGAACAAGTGCGAATACAAACGCAAAACTCAAGTCAGTTCTCCCACCGTATCACAGAACTGGCGACTCTGCTGGGGAATTACTCAAAAGTGGGGTTACCTTAGGGTTTAGATCACCTTTACATTCTTGCTTTGATTGCCTTGATTGCTTTATTTTTTGGGTCCTTGTTTGGGCTTGTTGTAAATCCTACACCCGGATTTGGGGCACCTTTTTAGGTAAATAGCAAAAAAACTATGAGGAAACTGTGCGGGGTATACCGACATGGTTGAAGCAGTAAGCTATGTTAGTGTGACATATTTGTGAGTATCGTTAACCCTTGAGTTCAATCAAGGAGAGTACGGGGCCGCTGAGTGATGTCGCGAAGCACTAACGAACTCTTAGAACCTTACTTGACCATCCTAGCCTTTTTAGGGGTAGTGAGATGATCGACTTTGGTGCAGTTCGAAGTTGGTAGATACTCGATACTACACTCATTGAGGGTTGTTTTCTTGGAATATTTTGGTCGCCAGTTAAGTGGCTAAATCGAAACAATGAACACAGAAAACAATCCAATGATATTGAGCTCCTTTGAACCCGATTTCTATTTCTAGGACAGGATGAGCCAACTAACTTCAAGAGGGTACTTACCTACAACCCCATGCAAGCCTAAACCTAAGGACTTGTTTGCTTCGTGTGAATATGATTTCCTGTATATACACTCATTTGCTTTTGCATACATGTACATAACATCATGACATCATGCCATAGCATTTTCAATAACCGTTTCAAGGATCTCGAGGGTTCTTTTGATGCAGGGTTACGTTGAACCAGACGTCTACCAAAGGGCAAGAGGTTTTCTCCTCTAATAAATGCCAGTCAAAGATCAAGTGCAACAACTTGAATCGGGGGCTATGACCCACTTGACATGGTGAACTTGATTCTCGTGGAAAGACATCCACCGGTGCAAAGTTCTCCAATCAAAGATCAAGTGCAACAACTTGAATCAGGGGCTATGACCCACTTGACATGGTGAGCTTGATTCTCGTGGAAAGACATCCACCGGTGCAAAGTTCTCCAATCAAAGATCAGGTGCAACAATTTAAATCAGGGGCTGTGACCCACTTGACATGGTGAGCTTGATTCTCGTGGAAAGACATCCACTGATACAAAGTTCTCCAACCAAAGATCGAAGTTCAACCTCTAACATTCTCTTGTGTTTACCCCAAGAGATCCTTGAAAGCATACATCCACATATCATGCATTGCATCTTGAACAGTTTTTCCTTTTTCAGGTTTCCTTACTCTCATACTGTTTATTTCAGTAAGAGATGGCTCTAGAGAGGACTGTCAAGGATATCCAGGACCAGACTGCTCAGCTGCAGGAAATGTTCTTGAACCTGTCTCTGGGGCAAGAAGAAATGAAGGCTCTCCACACAAAGGGCTTAGTCCAGGAGAATTCAAACAATGCCAGGAGTGATCAGCTGGGGGAGCTGCAGTTTGATTTGGCAACATTGAGGATCCAAGTGATGGGACAGCTGGTGGGCCAGATGGCTCTCATCCAAGACTTGTCTCAAAGACAGGAGGAACTCAGAGTTCTCGTCAACCAACTGCTTCGGAACAACCAACTGGGGAAAACATCTGAGGTTGAAGAGCAAGTAAACGCTCAACCCCCATCCACTCAAGAAGACAAGGGGAAGGATCATCTGCTTTATTCAGGGTCACAAACCCATCAACAACCTCGCCAGCGTCAACGGGGTAATCGGCGTAAGCAAAAAACATCAGGAAGATAGTTCATGAAGACTGACATACTGTCATCTCTGATTCTGGAGCGTTTGTTGGAGATCAATCTGACTGCTTTGAGGGATCCTATCCGGAACCCAAATACCTCCGCTCATAACTATCATCCCGACGCATTTTGTGTGTATCACTCCTACAGCCCGGGACACAACACCGACGACTGTTGGGCCTTGAAGAACAAGATTCAAGATCTAATTGACATTGGGGTGCTGAGGTTCATGCCAGACGGCGAGATGAAAATCTTCCGTTAAGGGTTTCTCCACCTGGAGTGACAAAGCTCAAAGCTGAGAGACTTTTGCTTCATTTGAATTTTCAAAGTTATAATTTCTTTTGTTATTCAAACAATTAACTGTTAATGTCAAACTCTGTTTCATTAATGCATTGTATATGTTTGTCTTGAATTCATCCATTCGTTTTCACTACTCTTGTGCTTTCTTTATGATATTTAACCCTTGATAAAAAGATGCAAGCCTTTAGAGGGAGGATGACGAAACAATACCATAATCTCATATAGTATGCTTTTGAATAGACCTCGCTGATGATGTACAGGAATTTCTTTCAATTCCCAAACACTGGAGTTATAAGGAAGATAATCCTTAGTCAACCCCTTCGAGCCAAAGAAGTAGGAGTTTTCTGTTCTAAACAATCAAAACCTTTGATATAAACCTAAGGCAGGGTAGTATCTCAGTTGATTCAAAAGAAAATGCGCATTGAAGTCGCAAACTCTCAGTTCGTAACACAACGAACGACGTCAACAAAAGAAAGCATTCCTTTGGAATCAAAAGACAAGGGTGGTTCCCTATCACATAGGCAGTCAATCTCTCAAAAGAGAAAAGCCCACCAAGCCAAAACCTGTAAAGGAGGCTTAAGAAAGCTGGGGCATCCCGCTGACTGTGATCTCGAAAACGGGAACAGTCAGGCAAAAGTTAGGGATAACAAATCAAAATTAAAATAGAGAGGTCATTACAAATCCTCAAAAACATGAAAAATGTTGCAAAAAAAAAAAAGGAGATGATGACTGTCTCCCAAACTCAACTGGTGAACCATCACCCCAAAAAGTCGTTCTAAACTCGAATAGAACTCGACGCACAATTAACTGAGCTTAGGGTTGAAGAACATCACGAAGAGCGGGTGGGTAAGAATACACTTTAAGCCTTTATCCTTTGTTTCTTAAACCGTGAACCAGGCCACGTTACAACCCTTCAAAAGTCCTAATTGAAGCTTGGGTTAGTTCGAAAGCATACTGTTACCAAAGGTATCCTGACTCCTGTAAGGCTTTGCTCTAAAATCTTGTGTTGATTTGTCTTATAAAAAGTTTTCTGCTAAAAAACGCATTTTTCAAAACTTCGAGACAAACATAAACTTTGCATTGCTTGAATATCATTGTTCGCATTTGGCTATTTGTTTGACAGTGAAGAAATTCATACAGCGAATGTTCGGAGGAACGAAAACTCTCTCAGTGAGTAAAATCACTTCAGAAGGACGACACTTCCTTTACAATCTCATATCAACAAGGGGCATGACATGTCACCATCCAATTAACCTGGGGCAGTCCAGTCAAGGTTTCAACAGATCTTTCAAAGTTCAGTTAACCTGGGGCAGTCCAGTCAAGGTTTCAACGGATCTTTCAAAGTTCAGTTAAACTAGGGCAGTCCAGTCAAGATTTCAAGAAATCTCTCAATTACAGAGTAATCTGATTCAAGACTCCTTCATCATCACTTGGGGCATTCGAATGTCAAAAGTTTCCAAGGATTCCTTCACCACCTGTTGGAAATTACAACCACCAACAGATCAACTATCACAATTCCAAATTCGATTCCTGTATCTAGCCAGGGCATATCTGTGAGTGATTGATTGTAGATTCGATACCTGTATCCAGCCAGGGCATGTCTGCATGAGGAGTTTAGAGATTCGATACCTGTATCCAGCCAGGGCACGTCTGTAAGCAACCTTTTGAAGTTCCAGATTCGATTCCTGTATCCAGCCAGGGCATATCTGTGAGTATTTGATTGTGGATTAACACCTGTAACAAGCCAGGAAATTATCTACATGAAGAGATTGAAGATCAACACCTGTAACAAGCCAGGGAACCATCTTTCTTTCTCAGGTCAGAGGTCAACACCTGTATCCAGCCAGGACAGTATCTCCCCGACCAACATTTCTTAAGTTCCAGATCAACACCTGTAACAAGCCAGGAAAATATCTGTGGACGAATGATTGTGGATCAACACATGTAACAAGCCAGGGAATTATCTACATAAAGAGTCTCCTTCATCACCACTTGGGGCATTAGAATGTCAAAAGTGTTCAGCAATTCCTTCATCACTTGTTGGAAGATGCAGTTTTACACGGACTCATCATGAAGCATCCCTACACCGGTTCCTTCTCAAATCCAAGATGTAGTTTTACACGGACTCATCATGAAGCAACCCTACATCGGTTCCTTCTCAAATCCAAGATGCAGTTTTACACGGACTCATCATGAAGCAATCCTACACCGGTTCCTTCTCGACCTCAAATGTAGTTTTACACTGACTCATCATGAAGCAACCCTACACCGGTTCCTTCTCAACCTCAGATGCAGTTTTACATGGACTCATCATGAAGCAACCCTACACCGGTTCCTTCTCAAATCCAAGATGCAGTTTTACACAGACTCATCATCAGGAAACCCTACACCAGTTCCTTCTCAAATCCAAGATGCAGTTTTACACGGACTCATCATCAGGAAACCCTACACCGGTTCCTTCTCAAACTCAAAAGATTCTTGGAATCCCCAGCTGGAGAACCTTCCAGAATCTAATTCCCCTCAGAATCAAGTTTCAATATCCCCAGCGGAGCTAATACTTCCAACTATCAATCCCCAAGCAGAGTGAAGACTCTCATTTTCAGTTCCTCACAGAATATTCGAATATTGCCCAGTGAAGATCTCCTCAAGACAGGAATTCCCCAATAGATTGGTATACAACCCAAGCTCCTGATTCCCCAACAGTGGTCCCAAGACTTCTCATCTGCAGCAATCAACAGATTCTTGCCCTCCCCAGCAGCAGCCAAGGAATTATTTTCCCCGGCAGCAGTCAAGATTCTTTTGTTTCCAGCCATCCAGGATTCATCTATCCTCAGCAAGACAGCTCATCAGCTTACCTGCGCATCCATCACATTCATATCATAAACATTGATAACATACATTACATCATGCATCATGACATTGCATACAACTAATTCTTCACCTTTTCAGGAAAGATCAGTCGACAGACAAAGATCATCATCTTCCGAGATTCTTTCTGGAAATAGTTCAGATGTGACCCAAACACGGTGACATTCTGACACTTATTCCAGATTCATCCAGATGCAGTTTTACATGGACTCATCATCAGGAAACCATACACCGGTTCCTCTTCAAACCCAGATGCAATTTTACACGGACTCATCGTCAGGAAACCCTACACCGGTTCCTTCTCCACTTCAAGACTTTTGAAAACAGTTTACGGACGCTTCCCAACAACGGATGCTACTCTATTGCTTATTCAACTCCAACTTCTGAAAACGGTTTACGGATTCTCCAAACATGGATGTCAATCTATTGCTTGTTCAGACCCCCAGTTTAGAGATGTTCCAAAACATGGATGCCTTTCTGATACACGTCCACTCACCAATAACATACAGTTCAACAATCATCTTCAGATGGCATCTATAAGCCCATCCTCCTACCAACATTTCCAAATGGCATCTTTAAGCCCATTTCCAGATGGCATCTCTAAGCCCATCCCCCGACAAGGTTCTGTCACATCTCCAGATGGCATCTCTAAGCCCATCACCAAATGGAATCTGTAAGCCCATTCCCTCGACCATCACATCACCGAGTGCAAATTTTTGGGCACTCTAGTGTCCAATCTCCTTTTACCTTCAAGTCGCGAACGACAAACTTACCAATCTAACTCTTCAGGTTCAAGAAGATTGAACAGGGGCAACTGTTGTACCCCAAAATTTTCCCTCTTATTTTTTCACCAAGAAATCACAGCCCCGGGCTTTTCCTGATTTTTCAGACTGGCGTAAGAATCAGTCAAACAGACTTTTCTTATCAGTCAGACAAAATTAGGGTTTTCATTGATTTTTAAGCAGTTCAGGCAGATTGCTAGGGTTTGGTTGAGTTGGCTCAGGTTTTGATCAGGCGGACGTTTCTTTGGCATTTAATCAAGAACTAGGGTTTGTGCGCGTAGAAAGAATCAATTTTACATTTCTTTTCAGTTTACTCTGAGATTTGGATTGAGGCATTTGAATCAAGAACTTGCAGTGTTTTGTTTAATCAGTAAAGGCTAAGGCATTTGATTTGAGATGAGATAAAAATTGAGGTGCTTAAATTGAGAATCTGCAGTGTTGATTTAATCAGTAAAAAGATAAGTATTTGGATGTTGGTTTGATTAACTGTGCATTGTTTAATTGGAGCGTCGGGTTTATTATTGATCGATGCTAAAACCAGTGTTTATTAATTTTTTATTTATTCTAAGTTAGGATAATTGGAATTTATTTCCATTTATTATAATTTAAAGAATTTATAAGTAATTAAATAGACAGCTGAAAAAAGGAATTAATTGATCAAAAAGGATTTTTCTTTTATTCATCTTTAATTGTTTCGTTACAAATTATTATTCAAACAATTGTAAATTTATTTACATTTTTGTTTACAATAATAATTTTACAAATGATTAAATTTGAAATAAAACTATCCTAAATATTCCTAAGTCTTCAAATCTTCAGCTTCTACTGCTACTCCTCTCCATTTGATTTTTTATCTGCAAAAAAGAAAAGAAAAAGTCAAAAGCGGATAAAATTAAAAGACAGACAGATAAAAAATAAATTCATCATTAAAGGCGACTGGCCGGAATCAGTTTGCCCTCTCTGCAAATCACGAGATTTCTCCTGGTTCACAAAGAGGGGTGGAATGTCTTGCAATTTAAGAATGAAATGCACAAAAGTATGATTGCACAAATTCAAAATTGTCACACATGCTGCCTAGTTTCAAGTTTTCAACCAAAGGAACCAAATCAATTGAAAAGTGCATAAAGCTGCATAGTTCATAAAATGCCAAACAAAATCCAAAGGCAAACTGAACTAAACTAGAACTACAAAGTTCCAATTTCAAACTTTCCACAAGCTGCCAAAAAAGCTACCCAAAAGCTGTCAAGAAGTACAAAGAGGCATAAAATATGGAAAAGAGAGATAATAGATATGCAGAGTAAACCAACTAGTGCAAGCAACATCAAGGTTACATCATTTTCAGACCAGTCACCTTTTCAGAATAAGGACATCATAAGCAATAAAAAAATGCTTAAAAACTGTCAAGAGAGAGAGAGAGAGAAGAGGAAAAGAAAGGAGGCTTACAGGCTTAGGCTTGAAGAAAGAAATATATAAAACAAACTGTAATAACACAGTACAAGGCAGAGAAAAAAATATCACAAAGAAAAAATAGAACTTCATAAACTGTCAAAAGAAACAGTCCTGCCTCAAACAATCACAAGCCCTCAAAGCATATCAACCTTCTAAGCTTGTAATCATTCAACAAAACTGCCTCCACCCTGCTGAAACCAAAAACTCAGTTCACATTACAAACATAAAAAACCTGTCAAGACCATAAGCCTTAAGCGATTTTCTAACCCAACCTGTCAAAACAAGTAAAATCCATAAAACAGCATATCCAAAACTCACCAAGGCCAAGCCCCTTCAAGAACAAACATTCAACAGAAGCCAAAGCCTAAAGCATACTAAGCCAAGGCCTGAAACCTTTGTCAAAAACATGAAGCCTAACTGCAACCAGAACACCAAAAACCTGTAAACTGTCTAAGACCAAAAGCCTCTAAAGCCTGAAGCATTAAAACAAATAAACCAACAGCAAGCCAAGCCTCAAGGCTTCAAGCTTGTAACCTATTTTTCAGAACAGCAAACCTAAACCCAAAGCAAACAAATCAAATTCATACCAAGCGTGCAAGCCTAAGCAACAACCAACACGCCCTCAGAATTGCTTCATCACTAGGCTAACAACAACATTAACATCATACAGCAGCAGAAGCAAACAAGAAGAAGAAGATAAAGAAGCATCTCAGGATACACAGGCAACTCAGAAGCCAACATAAGAAGAAGAAAAGAAGTGATATCCAACTAAGGTTCTCAAACATCATCATTGAACCAACACTCAAAAAGGCAAAAAATACAGAATTCCCGGGTTTCCAAGCAAGACTAGCATCATTGTTGTCCTCGCCCTTGGCCATCCTCGACGCCTCCGATTCATCCTCCTCCGTCTCCAAGATCAAAGGTATTATCCTTATACACTTTTCATGCATTTCAAATAGCAAACAATAACATACAAAGTCAGAACACGAAACTAAACATGCAAGGAAGAGAAATCAACAACATATAAGATTTGAAATTCTAAGTGCATTAAAAAGAAACCGTCACCTTTTAATCTTGCTTCGCTAGACCAAGGAGGGAAGAGGGGACGAAGGAGGAAGCCTAGTGGCCATAGGCGAGGGAGTTAGCTCAGAAGTTTGCTTGAAAGAACGAAGGAAGACGAAGGAAGATGAGCGCCGTTTGTAACTCACAAACCCTAATACTCTTTCTGAAACAAAAATCAAGGAACCCTAAAAAATGTTGTGAAGCATTGCCTTGGGCCTTGCCCTTTCCATCCTAAAGCCCATTTCCAATTCCATGCATACCCCCCCTTTTTTATGTTTTGATCAATCTTTATTTGGGCCAGACAAAACCCTCTAAGGCCCATTCTTTTTTTGTAACTAAAAAAATGTTACTCTATACTTTTTTATAACTTACTTAATATATTGATTTTAATTTTGCCTTAACAATACTTTTTTATTATATATAACATAATCAAATTTTGTATAGAAACCAAAATTCAAATGATAATTTTTCTTGAAATTTAAGACAATTTTCCTTTCTTTTAATTAAATATTTGTACATAATACATAGAACTTAAAACAATTTTCTTTTTCTTAATCTTAAAACTTTTTTTAAAATGTTTGTACATAATTACATCAATACATAATTTTTCTTTAAGTTAAATACTTTTCTTTTCTTGAAATATTTTGGTTTGTACATATTAACAAAATACGAGAATACAAAATTAAATAAACAAAACACTTAATTTTTCATTAAGTTCACATCTCAACTTGTAAATAAATTACTTACACTTACACATTTACAATACACAGATACGTTGATACATTTACTTTACATTGACACATTTACATTATTTTATTCTTGTACATTGCTATACACTACATATTACATTTGCGCAATTCGATTTGGTTGTAATTATTTGGACACTACTCTCCTTAAAGTCTCATCCCCATTTGTGAATTTGTACCCCCACTCCCGGATACTTATTTGTAATAGCGTAGACTTTAAATTCCCGCAATTTACCGCTTTCAAATATACCATGGTTAGACCTAGGGTTTGTATGTACATAAAATCAAACGCTAGATAACCTAATACAAGACAAATACATGAAATCAATACACAATCACACTTGCACCCGTAGGGTAATCTCCACTTGTTGCCTTCCAAAGTGGGCCATGCTTGCACGTTGAGTATCTTTGGAAAAACGATTCAAATGATCATAAGTCCCTCGATGACGCTTTCGAAAGTTGCCTATCAAGATGATCATAGTCCCTTCAAGCAAAATTGCCAAAGACACTTGGCACCATTGCATTCATGGTCTATACGATGACCCGCGCCTGTCCCGTTAAACATCCTAAACGCAAGATTGTCCACCAAATACAATGGTGAAACAAAAATTGTTAAAAGGGTTAAAACATAGAGAAAACCTTTGAGTAAACTTAGGGGTAGACAAACTCTTAGTTACTTGTCAACTTGCAAAAACACTTGCTTACTTTTCAAAACCACACTCCACAAACACTTTCAAAACAAACTTTCAAAAAAACATTTGAAACATCTTTTCGAAAAGATACACACCTTCATATATACTCAAACACGAGTCATTACAATGGTTGCCGAAACAAAGGCGTCTATTTAAAAACATTTTCAAACACACACACACACTATTTCAAGCAATCGAAAATCAAGGCAAGTGATCTAAAAACCAAGTAACTAAGAGCCCATGGATAACCATGGATGAAAAGGGTTCTAATACCTTCCCTTTTCATAATCTACCCCCCGAACCCATGAAACATCTCAAAAGGTTTTTTCTGTGCTTTTTAACCTTTCCTTTAGGATAAAATAAAAAGTCGGTGGCGACTCTTGCTAAACCGAACAAATGCGAATACAAACTCAAAACTCAAGTCAGTTCTCCCACCGTATCACAACTATCCCTTATACACACCCATACTCACAAATGCAGGTACCCATCCACTCTGGATTCTATGGGTGACTATTATGCTATGTCCTTCAATAACTCTGAAGATCTGGTCAATCAGGCTGAGTATGAAGATGACGAAGGTTGTGAAGTACCAGGGGAATTAGCCAGACTTCTACAACAAGAGGAAAGGGCCATCTTGCCTCACGAAGAATTGTTGGAAACTGTCAATTTAGGAACAGAGGAAGACCGGAAAGAAATACAAGTGGGTGCCAATCTGAAACCAAGTCTCAAGGAGCGCCTGATACAGTTGTTAAATGAATATGTTGAAATCTTTGCCTGGTCTTATGAAGACATGTCGGGTTTAGACACAGATATAATGGTTCACCGTCTCCCTACAAGAGAGGATTGTCCACCGATCAAGCAAAAAGTCCGCCGAATGAGGCCCGACATGTCTGAGAAGATTAAAGCAGAAGTAATGAAGCAATTCAACGCGGGCTTTCTGGCTGTTACATCTTACCCACAATGGGTTGCTAACATTGTGCCAGTACCTAAAAAAGACGGCAAGGTCAGAATGTGTGTGGACTATCGGGATTTGAATAGGGCTAGCCCTAAAGATGATTTTCCGCTACCGCATATCGATATTCTGATTGACAATACAGCTCAGCATAAGGTGCTTTCCTTCATGGATGGATTCTCGGGCTACAACCAAATTAAAATGGCCCCCGAGGACATGGAGAAAACAACCTTTATTACACAATGGTGTACTTTCTATTACAAAGTGATGCCGTTCGGACTGAAGAACGCAGGGGCAACTTATCAACGCGCCATGGTAGCTTTATTTCATGATATGATACACCATGAGATCAAAGTTTACGTAGACGATATGATAGCTCGGTCACAAACAGAGGAGGAACACCTTGAACATCTAGAAAAGTTGTTTGCCAGGTTGAGAGAGTACAAACTCAGGCTGAATCCAAGTAAGTGTACTTTTGGAGTTAGGTCTGGTAAACTTATAGGATTCATTGTCAGCAACAAAGGCATTGAGGTCGATCCAGCAAAAGTGAAAGCAATACAAGAGATGCCTGCTCCCCGTACTGAAAAGGAGGTTAGAGGGTTCTTAGGGCGCTTAAACTATATTGCCAGATTCATCTCTCATCTGACTTCTACCTATGAGCCAATTTTCAAACTATTGAAGAAAGATCAAGTAGTCGAATGGAACGACGATTGCCAAGCTGCTTTTGATAAGATCAAGGAGTATTTGCTAGAACCTCCTATTCTGATGCCTCCCGTCGAAGGAAGACCGTTGATCATGTATCTGACCGTATTGGATAACTCAATGGGGTGTGTTTTGGGCCAGCATGACGAGTCTGGTCGAAAAGAGCATGCTATTTATTACCTTAGCAAAAAGTTTACCGACTGTGAGACTCGCTACTCACTGCTCGAGAAAACTTGTTGTGCTTTGGTATGGGCTGCTCGCCGACTAAGGCAGTATATGCTGACCCATACCACTCTGTTGATTTCCAAAATGGATCCTATCAAGTACATCTTCGAGAAGTCTGCTTTATCTGGAAGAATAGCTAGATGGCAAATGAACCTAACTGAGTATGACATCTAGTACACCACCCAAAAAGCTATAAAAGGGAGTGTACTAGCTGACCATCTAGCTCATCAAGCTATCGAAGATTATCAATCCATGAGATTCGACTTCCCAGACGAGGACATCATGAACTTGGACAACATCGAAGGTAACGGACCGTATGACGGACCTGAAAAAGGATCCTGATGGACCCTGTACTTTGATGGTGCTTCAAATGCACTTGGAAACGGTATCGGTGCGGTGCTCATTTCTCCGGAAGGTTGCCACACACCTTTCACGGCCCGACTTTGCTTCAGCTGTACCAACAACATGGCTGAATATGAAGCTTGCATCTTTGGTCTCAAGGCGGCTATAGACTTGGGGATCAAATCTTTGATCGTATTTGGGGATTAGGCTTTGGTTATCAGTCAAATCAAAGGAGAGTGGGATACCAAGCATCCTAATCTTATCCCATACAAAGAACATGTCCTGACATTGTTGCCTCATTTCGAGCAAATTACCTTCGAGCATTTCCCGCGAGAAGAGAATCAGCTAGCAGATGCTCTGGCTACCATGTATTCCATGTTTAAACTCAACTGGGATAACGAAGCTCCCCAAATCACCATCGAGGGAATGGATGAACCTGCGCATTGTCACGAGATTAATACCGAAGAAGTAGTGGAACAACCCTGGTTCCATGAAATCAAAAGGTATCTCCAGACTAGAGAATATCCCGAAGGAGTTTCCGTAAATGACAAGAAGTTTCTAAGGAAATTTGCTGCCAAGTTCTTCCTGAGCAACGGCATCCTCTACAAACGAAACCATGATTGTGTTTTACTCTGATGTGTAGACAAAGCTGAAGCATAGTTAATCATGACCGAGATACACAGCGGCACATTTGGCACTCACTTGAGCGGGCATACGATGGCTAAGAAGATCCTAAGGGCAGGCTATTACTGGTCTACCATGGAAGCTGACTGCCATCAACATTCCCGTACTTGCCACAAGTGCCAAGTCTACGCTGACAAGATTCATATTCCTCTGGGTCCTCTCAACGTTCTGACAGCTCCTTGGCCATTTGCAATGTGGGGCATTGACATGATTGGATAGATCAAGCCCACGGCATCCAATGGACATCGCTTCATCCTGGTTGCTATTGACTATTTCACCAAATGGGTCGAAGCAGCTTCCTTCGCCTTTGTTACCAAAAATGTGGTTGCCCGCTTCATCAAGAAAAACCTCATATGCTGGTATGGTGTTCCCGATAGGATCATCACAGATAACAGTACAAATCTGAATAATACTATGATCACCGCATTATGCGAGCAGTTCAAGATTTATCATCACAATTCATCTCTCTATCGGCCGAAGATGAACGGTGTTGTTGAAGCTGCGAACAAAAACATCAAGAAGATCATTCAGAAAATGACAGTCACTTACAAGGACTGGCATGAGATGCTACCGTTTGCTCTTCATGGATACCGTACCACGGCACGTACTTCAACCGGGGCAACCCCATTTTCTTTGGTATATGGCATGGAAGCTGTCCTACCCATGGAAGTTCAGATTCCTTCCTTAAGGATTATGAAAGACGCTGGTTTGAATGAAGATGATTGGATTCAGACCCGACTTGATCAACTCAATTTGATCGATGAGAAGCGACTCGCTGCTGTTTTCCATGGTCAGACGTACCAAAAACGAATGATCAAGGCTTTCAACAAGAAAGTCAGACGTCAAGTATATCAAGTCGGAGATCTCGTAATCAAGCGGATTATTTTACCGCAAAGTGATCCCATGGGAAAATGGACTCCTACATACGAAGGACCATTTGTGATCAAGAGCATATTTTCTGGTGGTGCAATGATTCTAACCACCATGGACGGCGACGATCTGCCACACCCTATGAATGCAGACATAGTCAAAAGATACTATGCATAAAATAACCCGACAAGTCGAAAACCCGAAAAGGGCGGCTTGGGCAAAAATGGGCATCCCGGTGAACCGAAAACCCGAAAGGGCGGTTCAGGCAAAAAATTAGGGATAAAAACAAAATAAATTTATACACCCGGCAAGTTGAAAACCCGAAAGGGCGGCTTGGGAAAAAAGGGGTTTCCCGGTGGACCGAAAACCCGAAAGGGAGATTCAGGCAAAAGTTAGGGAATTAAAGCGTATGACTATGTCTCGTCGGATCACTTTAAGGACAATCTCTTCATCAACCAGCTCCAAGCTTCTGATCAATCCAGTCACCGGCAGACGAAGCACTGAATGGACAGATACTCATGGTTGTGAAGGCTATAGCAGAATAGAATCCCATGGAATTGTTTCACATAGCCATCTTTCTTTTGTATAAATTTTTCAATTTTACGACGACATCCTCTTACTAGGATGCCTGTTTCCTTTGTACAAATATACTCATAGAAAGTTAATACAAATACTTTTCCAAATACGGAAATTTGCTTTCTCTTCCTTTTTACTTTTCTACACTTATGTTTTATGTGAGAAACGTCCAATGTTTTGTTAAATAGGCATATGCATTTTAACATAATCATTTCCTTATGAATCAGGAAAGATAATTACTGATGGGTTGAAGGTACAGGTAGATATCTCGATGCCCTTTTAGAAGGAATCCTCAGTAGATTTAAAACTCCAAATTCTTCAATCCAAGAACTTAATTCCCCAGCCAGAGAGCCTTCTAGAACTCAATTCCCCTCAAAGTTAAATTTCAGAATCCCCAGCGGAACTAAAACTTCCAACTATCAATCCCCAGCTGAACCAGACTAGTGAACCTTCTCCCCACAGAGATACTTCCCACCAGACTCAGGATTCTCAGTCACGCTTCTCCAGCATAAGTCTATCAGGTCCTGAACTCCCCAGTAGAGATCATCAGAATTCTCTTACCCTACAAGTCACCAGGGAATTCCAATTACCCGCAATGGTTCTAAGATCCCTCAACAATTGAAGATCTTGCATTCCCCAAGCAGAATGAAGACTCTCATTCTCAATTCCTCACAGGATATTCAAATATTCCCCAGTGAAGGTCTCCTCAAGACAGGAATCCCCAGCAGATTGGCATATAACCCAAGCTCCTGATTCTCCAGCAGTAGTCAACAAGGATGTCTCATCTTCAGCTATCCAAATTCTTGTAATCCCCTGCAGCAGTCAAGATTCTTTTATCTCCAGCCATCCAGGATTCATCTAGCCTCAGCAAGACAGCTCATCAGCTTACATGCGCATTCAATTACATTCATATCATAAATATTGATATAACACATATATTGCATCATACATTTCATGCAACATAATTTTGTGTTTAGCTAACATTTTGTCCTTTTCAGGATAAGAACGAAAGGCTATCATTAACAATTATTCAAGATGCAGTTTTACACGGACTCATCATCAAGAAACCCTACACCGGTTCCTTCAACTTCAAGACTTTTGAAAACAGTTTACGGGCTCTCCAGTAATGGATGTTAACCTATCGCTTGTTTAGATTCTTTGCAACTTTTGAAAACAGTTTACTGACGCTTCCCATCAACGGATGTTGTTCTATTGCTTATTCAACTTCAAGACTTCTGAAAACAGTTCACGGGTTCTCCAGTAACGGATGTTAACCTATCGCTTGTTCAGATTCTTCTCAACTTTTGAAAACAGTTTACGGACGCTTCCCAACAACGGATGCTGCTCTATTGCTTATTCAAACTTCAAGACTTCTGAAAACAGATCACGGGTTCTCCAGTAACGGATGTTAACCTATCGCTTGTTCAGATTCTTCTTCAACTTTTGAAAACAGTTTACGGACGCTTCCCATCAACGGATGCTCTTCTATTGCTTATTCAACTTCAAGACTTCTGAAAACAGTTCACGGGTTCTCCATTAACGGATGTTAACCTATCGCTTGTTCAGATTCTTCTTCAACTTCTGAAAACAGCTTACGGATTATTCCCAACAACGGATTTTAATCTATCACTTGTTCAGACTCAACTTCTGAAAATAGTTCACGGGTTCTCTAGTAACGGATGTTAACCTATCGCTTGTTCAGACTCAACTTTTGAAAACAGTTCACGAACGCTTCCCATCAACGGATGCTGCTCTATTGCTTATTCAACTTCAAGACTTCTGAAAACAGTTTACAGATTCTTCCCAACAACGGATGTTAATCTATCGCTTGTTCAGACTCAACTTTTGAAAACAGTTTACGGATGCTTCCCATCAACGGATGCTGCTTTATTGCTTATTCAACTTCAAGACTTCTGAAAACAGTTCACGGGTTCTCCAGTAACGGATGTTAACCTATCGCTTGTTCAGATTCTTCAACCTCTTAAAACAGTTTATGGATTCTTCCCAACAATTGATGTTAATCTATCGCTTGTTCAGACTCAACTTTCGAAAACAGTGTACGGATGCTTCCAGATACGGACGCCGATCTATTGCTTATTCAAGACCCCCAGTTCAGAGATGTTCCAAAACATGGACACCTTTCTGATACTCATCCCAGATGGCATCTTTAAGCCCATCCCCGACAAGATTCTATCACCCCTCTAGATGGCATCTTTAAGCCCATCTCCAAATGGAATCTCTAAGCCCATTCCCGCATCCTTTGTTCTGACGAGTGCATATTTAAGGGCACTCTAGCGTCCAATCTCCTTTTACCTTCGAGATGCGAAAGGAAAACTTGCCAATCTAACTCTTCAGGTGCAAGAAGATTGAATAGGGGCAACTGTTGTACCCCGAAATTTTCCCTCTCATTTCACCAATATTTTCTCACCACAAGACCCTTGGAGCTCAAGATCAAGTTAGGGTTTACTCTGCTCAAGACCCCTCCTTGCACTGTTGACCCAAATTAGGGTTTGAGTTTGCACAGAGATGTTTTGACCTAAAATGCCCAAAGTGACTTTCATGCTTCATGTTGGACTCACAAGTTTATCCATACCAAATTTCAAGCCTTGATTCCAATCTTTGCCCAGTCAATTGGACAGCTGACCTAAAAATCAGTTGTATTGGGGAAAAAGTCAACTGTGGTCAATTGATAGTCAAACCTCATGATTTTTGACCCACATCAACATTATGAACTCATATGAACCATTTGGACAAGTTTGGATCACAATTCCACAAGAAATTTGATCAGATCACCAAAAGGGCAAAATGGTCATTTTTAGGGTTTTGACTGCACAAAGGCAATTTTTGACTGTTTGACCTAACCAATGGCAAACCAAGCTCATATATGGATTCAAGGACTCAATGGCATGGTCTTGACACATTCAACAAGTTCAAAAGGTCTCAAATGCACAGGATTGACAGATGAATTTTCCAGTCAACTGATCCAAATTTGACTGTATACTGAGAAGTCAAACTTTGACTTTTTGGTCAAAATCAAGTGTCAAGATTCTTTTTTCATTAAAACATGCCAAATTTTGAAACTTGTTCATCAAGAAACCAAAAATTACAAATTACGGTTTGAAATGAAGAAATTTCATAACTTAGAAATTTTCTAAGTTATGAAATTTTCTAATTTTTTCCTAACTTTGTCCCATTTTTTCTTCAAGATGCAAATGGATTCAAGCTAAACTCAAAACATGAAAGTTGTAATCCATTTCAAAATCTACAACTTTGATTCACAAAGTTTCCTCAAAAGAAGCTTGTAGCTCAAGTTATGATTTTTGGAATAGGGGTGCAAAACATTCTTAACTTAGAATTTTTTTGGACCTATTTTAGGCAGGAAGTTTGCCCAACTTCATGGCCATTTTTCACATGCTTCCACTTGGAATTTCAACTTGCATTACAAAGATGGATTGTAGTACACATTCCAAGCTTTCCAAATTGTCCAAGAACTCATCAGACACCCTTGTGGTTAGGGAGATTCGAATTGGCAAAGTTGGGCAAAAGTCACTTTGTTCATAGCCAAATTCATGTACATAACATAGGCATTTTGAACTCAGCATGATCCAAGCTAGATTACAGGCCTTTAATCTCATTCACACTCAATAATTTAATGCAAAACCTTTGTGTCCTAGTATTATCTTGTTCATTAAGTCATTACACAAAGGATTAGTCTTAAAATGGAAAAAGCATTTTAGCCATTTTTGAAAAGGTGCACTTTATGTCAAAACACAAATCAGAGAGGTACATGCCAGATCTTTTGGGCACAAGATTATGGACATATCCCACTGATCAAGAAGGAATAATGCAGCATGCTTGAGGGGCATGTAGTAGCCTATAATCAAGTTGGACAAACTTTGCTTAGATAAGAAGAAAACTTGCATTTTGTACCACAACACACATTCCTGCAAGAACCAACTCAAGCAAACTTTGTGAACACATTTGATATTCCCTAACTGACCTAGAACACGAGCCCTTAACCCTCAATACCTCCTCATCCATCAAAGCACATTTTTTCTGCAAAACAGAGTCCCTGTTGCAGATTGACCTCCACAATTCATTTCCCTCGTGCATTTTGGCCAAAGCTTGTTCATACACATTCCCTACCATCTATTGAAACTATTCCAAGCATTGAATTGGAACTGTAACATCCATAACCAAGGTTACCATTTTCATTTTTCATCTGTGCAGGTTGACTTCCATAGCTCGATTCAGTAAGATTCAAAGCAAGCCAAGCATAGAGGAAGCATCCTTGGACCTCAGGCAAGCTGTACAAATCCTCAAACTTCCTTGAAAGTACCTCCATTGTTGTACACGACTCAAGTTGAACAGGTAAAAGTTTGAACTTCTATCTCTCTATCCAAGCATATCTAGGCTTAGGTTTGTGATGAAAGTATGTCCTACTCATGGCCCTGAAGCTACCCATATAATCACTTTTCATTTATGTTGTGTGTACTGAGAGAATTTTGAACTTGAACGTTGAAAAAAAGTTAGGTCAGGAATTGGGGGAGAAGAAATTCTCTCTCATTTCTGAGAGTTAGAACAACTTCTTTATATGTTTAGAATCGTGACATGATGCTCTATAATGTTTATGTTGTGAGTTTTTGCTAAAAGTCAAGGAATCAAGAGATGACAGGGATGGAAGGAAGCGCGCGTTTTTGTGTTTGAAACTGGCTGGAGGTTGAAGACAAGCCTCTTTGGGCTGGGCCTGATTTGTTTTTCTGTTTACACCACCTTTTTACACTTACACCCCCTTGGCCCATTGTGTGTTTTTTTAATCATTTTTTACTTTTTATTTTTTCTTCTGACTTATTATTTTTTGTCAAAACATAAAAAATATTAAAAATATTTTTTCAACCATTTTTGCATTTTATTTGGATTTTATTTGCTTTATTTAAACTTGTACATATAAATAAATATAATACTTTTATTTAAAACATTAAAAATAATGTGGAAAGATATACTTTTAGTTATTATTTTTATTTGTATTTTCTGAAAACATTTTCTAAAAAATATACTTTTTTTTGTAAATAATTAATATTTTTATTTTTGTGTATATTTAATATATTTAATACATAATATAAATACTTATATATTTATTAGAATATTTAGGATAAAAATATAAAAATAATACATTTTTTCTTTTATTAATATTTGACCTCAAAAATTACTTTTTTACAAATATACTTCTCTTTTATTTATTTTTGTGTATAATTAATAAATATTGTATATAATAAATAATAAATACTATTTATTTAGAAAATTAGGGTTTTGCCCTAAAATATGAAAATATCCAAAATTAACTTTTTTTATTTTTGTTTATATGTCACATGAAAAATACTTTTACACACATATAAAACCATTTTTGTGCATTTTTGCATATTTATTGTACAATTTTATATTCAATTTGGATGTAATAGTTTAGATTTAAATTTTTTGCTAAATATCCCCCATTTGAACATTTGTACCCCCATCCCCATAAATATGTTGTAATAACTTAGGACTTTAAATTTCGCATTTTTAAGCTTTCCAATTATGCCATTATAGACTTAGGGTTTGTATGCAAAAATCAACCAAACAAATAGCTTGACTAAACAAAAGACAAAAGCATGAAAATGGACAACACCAATCACACTTGCACCCCTTAGGGTTACTCAACTTGTTGCCTTCAATAATGGGCCATGTTTGCATGTTGAGTGTCTTTGGCAAAACAAAAAAAATCAAAATGATCATAGTCCCTCGATGACGCTTTCGAAAGTTGCCTAAACTGATCAAGTCCCTTAAAGGAAAAATTTCCAAAGACACTAGGCACTATTGCATTCATGGTCTAAACGATGACCCGCGCCCGTCCCGTTAACATCCTAACACAAGATTGTCCACCAAATACAATGGTGGAACAATACTGTTAAAAGGGTTAAAACATAGGAAAGATCTTTGAGAAATTTAGGGTAGATAGCTCTTGGTTACTTGACCAACTTGCAAAACAAATCCTTGCCATTTTTCAAAACACACTTCATAAACACAACTTTCAAAACAACTTTCAAAACCTTGAAACATCTTTTCAAAAAGATAAACACCTTTTGTAAAACATTTGAGTAAAGAATTGTTACAAGGGTTGCCTAGACAAGGCATCTTTTTCAAAACATTTTCAAACACACACACAAAGCACCATTTCAAACAATTGAAAGCACCATTTCAAACAATCGAAAATGCAAGGCAAGTGATCTAAGAAAATAACTAAGAGCCCATGGATAACCATGGATAGAAAGGGTGTTAATACCTTCCCTTTCTATAATCTAATCCCCGAACCCAAGAAAACATCTCAAAGGTTTTTGCTGTGCTTTTTAACCTTTCCTTAGGATAAAATAAAAAGTCGGTGGCGACTCTTGCTAAACCGAAACATTTGCGAATATAAAACGCAAAACCCAAGTCAGTTCTCCCACCGTATCACAGTTCCATTATCTAACAACAATTGAACACCTTTCTTCACGATTGAACATCCTTGGGAGTCCCGGCAGCAAATTCGGAAAGATCCATACTGGTGTTCTACCTGACCAGCCATGTGGCAGAAAGTAGCATGTAATTGCACAAGGTCCTCATTCATATACTCTACATAAATAATTTTGAGTTCTCCAGGACATCCAGAAACCATATTCATCTCCTCTTCATACTCTGCCCTAGGCCTGATTATGTGGATGAGGCCCTCATCCATCATCTCCTATAAATCAGCCTTTATCTTATCGCCATCCTATATGTCTATACTGCAAATAGAACAACCGGAATGGTCATGTGTATAGTAGCTAAATTCACAGAGGTCTGCATGCATTTTCACCAAATCTCCTCTAACCATATTAATATCAAAAATCCGAAAGTCGCCTGGACAATTGGCCACCATATTCATAGCATTTACTCCTCCATGCTTGGGTAGAGGATTGTCTTTCACATTAGGGCCTACATCCTTGAAAGATAGAATGCCATACTTCACCAATTTCTGCATCTCAGTCTTCAAAGGATAACAATTCTCAACATTATGCCCTGGTTCTTCCTGATGAAAAGCACATGTTTGGTCCGCCTTGTAATACCAAGGAAATGGTGATGGTACATCGGAAGGTGATCGGGTCTGAACCAACTTTTTCTGAATCAATGCTAGTAGTAACTCCGTATAGCTCATAGGAATAGGGTCATAACTATCCTTTCTCTGATTATACCCTTGATTCCCCTACTGGGACGGTCTCTGATAAGCAATCGTAGTTTGAGCTACATCCACAACTAGAGTAACTGAGGCGACTTGCTGATGACACTGAGAATTCCTTCTAGGAGTATTTACCCCCTCTCTTGCATGAATTCATTTTCATCCCCTTCCTTCTTCTTGGTAAACCCATAAGATGGCTTCTTCACACCTTCAGATCCTTCACTTCTCGTTAAACGGCCCTTTCTTACAGCCTCTTCTAAGCGGATACCCATTCCTACCATTTTAATAAAGTCACTTGGCGCAATCTCTACCATCCTCTCGTAGTACAAAGCACCCAGAGTTTTCAAGAAAATCTTAGTCATATCCTTCTCTTCCATGGGAGGAATCACTTAGGCGGTTACCTCACGCCATCTCTGTGCATATTCTTTGAATGATTCCCTGTCTTTCTGAACCACGGCCCTGAGTTGATCACGGTCAGGCACCATGTCCACGTTGTACTTGTATTGATTGATGAACGTTTATCCCAAGTCATTGAAAGTATGGATATTGACATTGTCCAAACTCATATACCACTTCAGCGCAGCACCGGTCAAACTATCCTGAAAAAAGTGAATCAACAGACGCTGATCACCAATATGGGTAGACATTCTCCTTACATACATCACCAGATGAGCACGAGGGAAAGTGTTGCCCTTGTACTTCTCAAACTCCGGGACCTTAAACTTAGCATGTATCTTAACATTCGGGACCAAGCATAATTCATTCACATTCTGCCCGAATAACTCTTTCCCCTGAGGGACTACATCTCCCTCTGCATCTTGTCAAACTACTCTTAAAAATCATACATTTTGTCATAAAGACCCATGTCTTCACTTGGTGGAGGGAAAGGACGACACACATCATCGTTAACAAGCGAAACCATATCCACCGAAGGAGGTGCAGCAGGAGCAGCATGCACCACAGGAGGTGCAGGAGTAACAATAGTCTGAAAAATTTGAGTATCTTGAGGACCAAGGTTGAAACTTTCAGGTGCAAAATTCTCTGGCATTCCCCAAGGGTAACCTTGAGGCATGCGATTCTGAACAACAACTAGAGTGCCAGATACAGGAACAACCGGAGCTTCAATAATAATCCTTGTTGGCCGAGGTTGAACATTCGGTGGCTGATTCTGAGCAGCCACCAGAGATTCCATCAGAGCAGTAAGATTGGCCATGCTGGCCTTCAAAGCAGAAACCTCCTCGCGCAGCTCGCGATTCTCTTGTTCTAAGTTGTCCATCTTCTTTCTGAAATTAGCCCGAGTGTTGTAGTGATGAGTCAGCTTGCTGATTGAAGTAAAGAAGCTTGGTAAGACACCTGGATATGCATAACAAATTCAAGAAATATGTGCAATATGATGCATGATGTGCAATGTTCATGATTTTATTCCATTATTTAATATTTCAAGGGATTTAAAACTTATGGACATATTGCAAATATCAAAGTAATAACACATTTGAGAATAATGAAAAACTTTTATTATAATAACTTCCAAATGGGTTACAAGTTTTAATGGTCCAAAGTATAAGATGAAAATAAAATCTAAAATCCTGAGAAGTAAATCTTGATGGAGATCACTCTACACGCTGGTGCTTCCCTATGAGCCTGGAAATCTGAGCCTTCAACCTCTGGTTTTCTTCCGCATATCTGGTGGCAACCTCCTTCTAATCACATGAATCAGGGAGTGAGAGAATAGCATCTAACCAAGGTTTAGGAGAAAATAAATCCCCTTGCCTCTCCATAGTCTCTACAGCCCGTCACTTGAGGATCTCAATCAAGTCGCCTTTCTCCTTCAAGTCTGCTCTATAGGAAATCTCTAAAGTTTGGCACTTATTCTTCAAAGCGTCCTTTTCCTGTTGCATCCTGACCAAAGCAAGCTGCAACTCTTCTAGATCATCTAATAGGGGAGGAGTGGTCTTCACAAATAAATCAGGCATAGGTGTTTCCTGAGAATACGATATCTTCAACTGAATAGCTCTCGTCTGGACCCACTGAAGATATGGCTCCAAAGAAACAACACCACTAGGTCCCAAATCTTTCCTACTCTTCTTATGAATATGACGTTAGGCCTTTGCACTCCGCTCCTTAGCTTCCCTATGGTCTTCTCCCTCCTTCAGATAGAAACTACTCAAATGAATACTATTTGGTTTATCCCTCATTGGATAACCAAGCTGTCGTCGTGCAAGAACAAGGTTATAGTTAATTCCTCCCTTTTTACCAAGAAGAGGTACGTTGGGGAAACTACCACAACTGTTAACAATCTCTATATCCTGGTAAGCTCGATGATACCAATTGTAACGCGGTGGGAGAACTGACTTGGGATGTTTTACGTTTGATCACAAATGTTGCGTTTAGCAAGAGTCACCACTGACTTTTCTTTTATCCAAAAGGAAAGTCTGAAAAGAATAGGAAAGACATTTACAGATGTTTTCTTGAGTTCGGGGGGTAGATTATGAAAAGGGAAGGTATTAGCACCCTTTTCATCCGTAGTTATCTACGGGCTCTTAGTTGCTTGCTAGATCACTTGATTTTGTTTGAAAATGTGCTTTGTATGGTTCTTTGAAATTATTTTGAAAAGGCGCCATCGTTTAGGAAAACTTTGTAATATTTCTCGTTCGTAAGAATGTATACAAAGTGTTGATCTTTTGAAAATGTTTCAAGTTTGAAAGATGTTTTGAAAGTGTTGGTGTTTGTTTTTAAAATGGCAAGGATGTTTTGGTTTGAAAATGAGCAAGCAACTAGGAACATTCTACCTACTCAAAAGTCTTTCTTGTTTATTTCCTCTTTCCTTTGAAATTGTTATTTTACCATGGATTGGTAAGTAACTTTATCTTTGGATGTAAAAGGGACGGGCAAGGGTCATCGTATAGTCATGAATAGCAATGTTGTAAGATATCTTAGCATTTTCTTTGAGGGACTAAGATCATTCATAAGGCAACATTTGTAGCTTCATCGAGGGACTATGATCTTATATTTTTGTTTGTTTTTGCTAAGACATCTTACATGTGTATTATGACCATTTATTTCTCAAGGCAACAAGTCGAGTTAACCCTAGAGGTGCAAGGTGTGCAAGTTTATCTTTTTCATGCTTGATTGGTCTTGTATTAGGGTTTGCTAACTTGTTGATTTTAATCTTTCCATACAAACCCTAATTACTAGCATTTATATATAAAACATTAAATTGCGAAAAATAAAAATACTAAGTTATTACATAAATAGGGGAGGGGGTGTACAAATTTACAAATGGGGATTTTACAAGAAAATTAAATCTAATTAGCTATTACAACCATATTGAATAAATAAACAAAATTGAAGATAAAAAAGCAAGAATGCAAAATGAAAAAAAAGAAATGATTTTTATTTAATTTTTATGAAAGGATTTTAACCTAAACCTAATTAAGAAAATAATTAATGAAAATAAAATAAAATAAAATTAAACTAATTAAAAAGATATTAACTAAAAAAGGGTTTTTTAAGGGTTTTTTATGAGAAGGTTTTAAGAATAATACATAAAAATTAATTAATTAAGAGAAACCTAAATTCTAAGTTAATTTTAATTAGGAAAATAAAATAGTAATTAAACCTAAGTCTAAATATTAATTAATTAAGAAAAATAAATTTATTAAAAGAAAAATGTTTTTGTTCTTTTTGTCTTTATAAAGAAAATAAAATAAATAAGTGTAAATAATAAATATAAATATTTTTATATTTTTTTCATTAATAAAAAATAATAATAATAATAATAATAGTAATAAAAATAATAAAATAAAACTGAAAATAAAATAAAATAAATAAAAATGAAATAAATAAAATAAAGTTGGGCCAGGGGTGCAATAGTAAGGCAGGGGGTTAGAAGCAGCAAAAAAGAACAAAAGCCCAAAGGAGAGGCCCAGGCGCTGTTGTGTGACAAAAAAGAGAGAAAATGTGAGAAATAAAGAAAAAAGGTAGCGCGATGGGTGTTGAACCCATGCCCTCTTGGTTACCAGCGTGCTGCCTTACCACTGGGGTGGCTATACATCTGTTTACTTATATGAAATGATAAATACATAACATATAAAGCTTCCAAGGCTTGTACTTCGTCTTCAACCTTCAGCCAGCCAGAGTACCTGTAACTTCTTTATCTCTCAACAAAAATGGAAAGTACAAACATGAAAGTTGTGGCATTTCTTCCCACGAATCCAACCATATAAATACCTAAAGTTATAAATCCAAGATGAGTGAGAATTTTTCTGGCCCTAATTTAAAACCTAAAAATATCAGAAACTTCAACTCCAAAATTCTCTAAGCTCAGGCCATATAAATGCAAACTATGGATATCTACAGCTTCGTGGAAATGGTATCTACATTTTATCTTTAAAAATGAAAGCTTAACAATGCTTATATGAGGAGTTCAAAAATCAGAAAACTCACCTTGCAAGAGGGTATCGTGTTTTGAGTTGGAGCAGCTTTCAATGTGCTGCAAGGATCAGGTTAGCATCCTTGAGGTCCTAGGAAGCTAATGCAATAATTAGCTTGGTTGGAGAGTAGCTGAAATGGTCTGGAGATATCCACTTGCAGTGCTCTATTTTTGAGTTTGGACAATGGTGAAAATGGAGTTACAAAACTGTAACAGGTATTGGGATGAGTTGTGAATGATTTCTAGGAACTTTTGGAATGGTTTGGAGAGAAAACACACAAGTAATTTGAGAGATGGGAGTGTAAGGTCAGTTTCTGCACAAAAATGGAGTTTTGTATGAGTTCTGAGTTTGTGTGAGTTTGAGTGAGTTTAAGGGCTTGTACATGCATGGGTTATCTTGCAAATAGTGTATGTATTTATAGGCAAGAGGTTTTATGTTCTACAACAAGTCAGAATTTGAAATCTCAAGTTGTAGCATCTTTCTTGTTTTTGAAGCAAAGTTGAAACATCTTATTCCAAGGCAAGGTACAGGGCTGCATAGAGTGGTTAGTACTTTATACATGCTTGCTTTTTGTTTATAGGATTTCTGTGTGCAGAAAGAACAAGTTCAATGCTCAAGGAGAGTGGACTTTATGATTAAAGCCACTTTTCAAGAATATCAATGGTGCCTTTCTTCCAAAAATGGAAATGCAACTTGGATAATGGTTCAAATTCTTGGAAAATGGCTCCATATGTCATGTAAACATTTAATTAAGGAGTGGATTACAAGTTATAAGCCTGAAAAGTGAGATTATACAACATGGCTATGTGATTTGGTCCATTGTGCATCACAAATTCTGGCTTGTAAAACAACTTGAAACCCTAACTTATGACATTCGATTCTCCTTGCTCACAAATGATCTTAAGGAGTTCTTGGACATTTTAGAAAGCTTGTAATGTGATATACAACCCCTATTTGAATCACTTTTGCAAAATCCAAATGGAACTATGTGAAACTTGGCTCAGAAGTTAGGTTAAAATCCTGACCAAAAATGCTCAAAAATTCACTAAGTGTTTTAGTTTCATGAACATGATTTCATGGATTAATAACTTGAAATCCAAGAATTTCTAGGAGGATTTGTGTAAATCAATGTTTTAGATCTCATTGAGATCTACAACTTTCTTGTTGAAAGTTTTCCTTTGAATCATCTTGCATCATGGTGAAAAATTGGCTCAAAGTTGTGAACAAATATGAAGTTTTCAACACTTAGAAAAATTTATAAGTTTGGAAACTTTGACTTTCCAAAATGAAATCTTGACTTTTTGATTTCTTGATGAAAAAGTTTCATATTTTAACATGTTTTGGTGAATTTTGATCTTTGACACTTGATTTTGACCAAAAAGTCAAAGTTTAACTTTTCAGTGTGCAGTTGACTTTTGATCAGTTGACTGAAAATCAACTATCAATCAAATGACCTTGAGCAATGTTTTGAGTCATGCCATTAAGTCAAAATTATGAAATTGAATCCTTTAGATCATGTTTCCAACCAATCAACCATTTTCTAGGTCAAAAATCAGAAATTGCCTTTTCTTAGTCAAAACCCTAATTTTGACCATTTTGCCCCTTTTGATGATCTGATCAAATTTCTTGAGGAATTATGGTCCAAACTTGATAAAATGACATATATGAGTTCATAATGTTGACATGGATCAAAACTTATGAATTTTTACTGTAAATTAACCATAGTTGACTTTTCCCTAATACAATTGATTTTTAGGTCAACTGATCAATTGATTGAGCAAAAATGTGATTCAAGACTTGAAACTTGACATGAGCAATCTTGAGGTTCCATAATGATCCATAAAAGTCATATGAGGCATTAAAAGTTCAATTATCCTTGTGCAATCTCATACCCCAATTTCAGTCATCAATGCTTAAGGAGGTGTCTTGAGCTGATCAACCCCAGTGCAGTCTTGAACCAAAGGAGATCTTGTGAGAAATTACTTGATAAAGGAGAGGGAAAATTTTGGGGTACAACACCAATCAATATCCGAGTGAGTAAGTGACGTGATATTAGGAGCTCAACGAGATTCCTTCTTGACATCCCAAAAGGCATCAGACTGAGGCATATGAGAGATAAACCACTGGTACAACAGAGGCGTGCAACATATAATCATCCCCCATGGTAAGAATTCCGTAGATGAATAGAGTAATAAGCATCACCCAACAATGTAGAAACTGGGTTTCTGATCATGAAGATCCTGATAGCATTAATGTCAACAAACTTGTCCATATTATGAAATAAGAACAACCCGTAAGCAAGTAGAGCAAAGATGGCCTCAAAAGCGACTGTACTCTTCATCCTAGAAAAGTAGCAAGCTTTCTCCAATAATAACTGAGCTGGTAATCCTCTAATCCCTCCTTTAGTAGTCATATGGGCTTCAACCTCAGACTTCCCCAAATGGATCAAAGCAACAATCTCATGTGATTTTGGCCCATCCTCCAATCCAGTAAAAGGAATACGATCGGTAACAGGTAAATCCAACAAATAATAATACTCCTCTAGTGTAGGCATCAACTTATAGTCGGGAAAAGTAAAGCAATGATACATCAGATCATAGAACTGTACCAAGGTTGAGAGAATACCCTCCTTCATCTTCAGCTTCATGAGAGAGATGATGGATCCATACTTCTTCCGAAAATCTACAGAACACTCAATCTCGGGAATTAGACTGATCAACTCATCTATCTTGGGATCCTTGAAACTGTACTTCCTGGTCTTTCTTTTTCCAGAATCCATGATTAAAAAGTACCTGAGATATTCACAAATGGTAAAATTTTAAATCCCTTGAAAAAATATTTCTTCGAAAGATGCTTATGAGTGCATGGATGCATGATGCAGTAATCACACACAAGATCACACATATAAGGTTCATAGGTGCAACGTCACGAGCATGAGATCGGAGGTACTATCCATAAGGTATGGTCTAAAAGTTATCACCTGCTGAACAAGGTTCTAGAGGTTCCCAGAGTCTACATCCTTCCTTCGGATATTACCAACTTCCCGATTAACTCGGTAATTAGTAATATTCTCAAGAAAAACTCGTCCGAACGTAGTATCGCGTTACAACTATTTACGGATTACTCCGTCGTAGCTTCCGCACTACACCTAAAAGGCCAAGATGGGTTAGGTATTCTACGGTCCTCAGCTTCAGCAGGCTCCCAGGTCGAAAGTAGTAAGTCTTCCTGATTACTCTGTAAACGACACTATAGTCAAACGGGCCTCCACTGAGTGGGGGATCTCATGCCTCCTTTTTTGGGATTACTCCCTCAAAGTTAACATGACTATACCTCTCGTCCTTTCTTAATGTTTTCCCAAGTCTGGGTATAGGACTTATGAGTAATCACCAAGCACCCTGAAAACAAGAAAAATCCATATAAACATATATTCAACATATAACACATAAATAAGAATAGTATATACACAAATATAAACAAATATAGGCTCAACCCACTTAGGGATGGACTAGCAAGAGGTTAATCTTTCCCGGTGAAATCGTCATTTTTCCGTAGGGTAGAAATATTTAAGACTAAGCCATTGGATTGACTAGACTTGTACAAATCATAATAGGAATCGCCACTGTGCTTTATTGTTTCCAAAGGAATGGGAAAAGAGCGAGTAACCCAAAAAAGAGGGGGGAAAGATTCAAGGTAAGAGGGTTGGTTATGTAAAGGGAAGGTATTATCACCCTATACATCTACGGTACTCCATGGGAACCTCTTTGTAAAATCTGTATATTTTGGCTATAAAAAATGTTGTGTAAAAATAGATGCTGGAGGTGAGAAAAGAAATATATTTTTTATGATTTTTTCACCCGCCGCAGTTGCGAACCTTTAGTCCCTACGTACCACCTTCCTTGCAATAGGGGATCAGGGTACACGTAGTTCCTCTTTAAAAAATTTAAAATGTAAGTGTGTTGGTTAATTTTTATAAGATAAAACATCATCGTCATTGTCTGTGTCGAATACATTCTTACTACCCACAATCATGAGAAAGGAGAATTTGCATCATCTTAAAGTGGAGGATATGGCTTGGATTTTAAAATCAACAATGCCTCACTCAACACCCAAGTGGAAAATATCTCACTTCACTATATATCGTAAAGTATATTTGTTTGCATCACTACAAGGATTGACAAGAGTTTAATCTTTTGATAAAAGTTTTAAAATATAAAGCCAAAGTGGCAAAATGGTTTGAAATGAGATTGATTGACTTTTAGTCTTCTCACAAAAATGTCAAGGTATTATTAAGTTAATTGAAGTTTATTGATGAAAAGGTTTTGAAAATGCATGGACCTAAGTCCAAGTTTATTATGAAAGTAGTTCAAATTTAAAAGCAAGAAGAGTTTTCAAAAAGAGGGAGAAGATTTTTGAAATTAAATAAGATGGGAGGATGAGAAGAAGAGACTATCCTAAAGCATAAGGTAAAAGCTTGGGATAAGAACCATCTAACCAAAAAAAAGCCAATACTTAACATTATGAGCCAAGATAGAATTACCATTCTTTGGATTGAAACCAAGCAAGCAAAGATACTAGACTTCTTGTGAGAACCAAACTTCAAGTGTATTAGGTCTTCAAAAAAATTGGGCAGAGTAACGGCTGTATACAAGTGAATTTTAGACTACAAACAAAGTATGTAATCACAATAACCTGCACATAAAACAAATAAACAACCCAATGTCTTGAGTTAAACCTCAATAAGTCTAGACAAAATATCAATTAAGGTCACAAGGTCTCCAACATAGGCCAAGGTTTCAAATCCTAAGTCCAAGAAATACCATACACCATAATGCCAAGGATAGTAACCAAATAGTCCAAGTACCATTAAATATTTTTATGGTTTATGTTGATCATTAGTTGTCTTAGAAGAAAAAATAAAAGGCTCAAGTGAGCAAAGATTAAGATAGCATGAAATGTAAATGTTTAAAATTAAATGGTGCATAGAGCATAAAAAATAAATGGACATAAAGTAAAAAACAAAAGGTAAAATCAATTATTAGTGATTAGTGGTTAGTTGGATGATCAAGTTGAAACTTGCATTTGGAACTCATTAGAGAATTGGTAGAACCAAAGCCTCCACACAATAAGTTGCATTTGCTTTTTGTAAAGTATATCACCCATTTGGAATCCTCACACGTGCCATTTAATGATCAATGATGTTTAAGTGATTCGCGTTGACCAAAAGTGTTATAGATCCATTAGAGGATTGGTAGAACGAAAGCCTCCACATAATGAATCTCAAGGTTATTAGATCAAAGAGATCAAATTAACATACTTGGGATTGCAAACATAGGTTAAGCAATCATAAGTGGACTTATATATAAGTCGCACCTATTTTGAGACCAGTCAATAGCAATCTATGCACCATTTGTTTTGAGACATGATATAGAGATCATGGTCCAATAACACTTAGTGCAATAAGAAAGGGATGAGATGGAGAGGGGTGGGGAAAATATACAAACCACATTTGAATTAAATTTTAATCAAACTACTATTAAAATCATTCATCCATTTTTGTGGAGTTAGACTCAACACTATGGATCCAATGATGTTAATAAAGTTCATGATCAAAACTCAACCTAAGTCAGCCAGAAATTAATCACAAAATTATATTGCATTTAATATATACATTAAAAAGGGTTTTTTAAAAATGTTTTAAAATAGAAATAAGAAAGAAAAATATCAACTATATTCAAATTAATAAAGAAAAATTGAGTAAGGCCATAGAAAAATCAGAAAAGGACTCAAATATTTTTATAAAATTTTTGGCAATTTTTAAAAGTCAGAAACTATTTTAAAATTAATTAAAATTGTTCAAACAAAAAGAAAATAGGTCAAAAATAGTAAACATTAATATAAAATTCCACAAAATTTTCAAAAAGTCAGAAATATGCAAAATGATATTTAGGAAATTTTTCAGAATTAAAAAATGTCAAAAAGTATTATTAAAGTAATAAAAAGGAAGCAAACAATGAAAAAAATATAAAAAATATCAAATTTCAAAATAAAAATGTGAAAAAATAGTCATGAGATCATAAATAATTCGAAGTATTTTTGTGAACTTTTTCATAATTTTTAGGGAATCAAATGGAATGTTCAAGCGTGTGAAATGATGAAGTTTGGAGGGAAATCTTGTGAACCTGATGCACGAGCAAAGTGTGATCTGATTTCCATCAAAACTCATCCAATCCTTGCGTTTAAGGCTCTATCCCACTTTGGAAACTTGGTTAAACATGTTTAGATCAAAAACGCGTGCTAATTTGATGTTTAGAGGCCAAAACATGAATTTCAAATTCTGATTTATGAAGAAACTTCAGTTCCAAGTTACCAAGTTCAATCCAATGGCATTCCCAGCTCAAGGGGTCTTAAGGCATGATTCTTGATGCTTTAGAAAGATTAGGTTACAAGCTTTGCAATAGAAAAAGAATGGAATCAAATGGATGCTTGAGCTGAAAGTTGCATTGAGTCAAAATTGGGGGAAAAGGGTTGACTTTCCATATTTAGAAATATTTCAAATTTTTCTTCAAAACTGACCTATAATGTTTTGCATCCAAACATGGCCTTCCACTTGGTATTTTCTCTTGACCAAAAAAGATGGCATGAAATAAACCTCTTGAATGACATTTTGAAACTTGAACCATTCAAAATATCCAAACATTGAGAGAGTTATGAATTGTTGAAGTTGGAAAATAATCATGAAATGACCTATAATATTTTGTATCCTTAGGGAAACTTCCATCCATTTTATCCCTTTGCACATAAAAGAAGGAATAAAGTTCACATCCTCAAGATCATTGTGGAAAATGAGTGGGCTCAAGGTGATAAAAATTGACCATGTTATGATCATTTGAAGTCACACATGAGAAAATGAGGGTTCATCTAGAGGACTTGTAATCTTTCTTCATCATCAAGCTTCTTCCACATGAAAACTCCTTGGAACTTTTGAAGTAATTTGTTGATAACCATTTTAAGAGAAGGATGTCTTTGAATCACTCAAAAATACCAAAATATGAGCAAGATATGCTTCTTTGAAGTTCAAAACCCTAACTCATAGATCAAGAAAAATGCCTTGAGGAACTTTGACAATTTTGAACAAACTTCTTGTACCAACACAAATGCTTTGTAAATAGAAGTTGTTGAGGAACAAAATGAGAAATAATAGTCACCAAAACCACTTCCATATCTTGAGAATTGAGAGAATTATGCATTTGTGACCAATGGGAACAAAACCTAGTCCAAGCATGACAACTTCTCCAATTAATCCCTTGTACTTTTGAACCAAATTTGATAATCTTGAAATATGGTGAACTAAAATAACCTTGCCATTCCATTTCCTCCAAAACAAATCCAATGGTGAGGTTTGAACTTCTCAAGCTTTATTGACTAGGGCATGGAAATAAACTCATGAACCCATGGACTAACTTGCTGAATCTTATTGCCTTTACCTACATGAGTAACAAGCAAGACAAACCAACACTGCATTTTATTAATTAAAAGAAGAAATCAAGACAAAAATATTCATGATCACAAAAGAACACAAGTCAAGGTGTTTGGTGATTCCTCAAAGAGAAAAGCTAAATATAGGGAGGGGAACCAAGAATCCTAATGTGATCTTGTTGTGATGGAATCAACATGGTATGATGAGGGGATCTTAGGGGGGAAAATTGGGGTACAACACAAGGCAATAGTGATGGTACAGCGGGAGGTTGTCGAGTTTGAACCAACTTCTTCTTAATTAACGTCGAGAGTAATTATATATAGCTCATAGGGATAGGGTCATAACTCTCCATTCTCTGATTATGCCTTTGATTCCCCTGATGGGATGGTATCTGATAAGTAACGGTGGTTGGAGCTACACCAATAACTCGGGTCACTGAGGCAACCTATTGATGACGCTGATAACTTCTTCTAGGAGTGTTAACCCTCCTCTCTTGCATAACAGCATTTTCATTTCATTCAGATCAAAAGTATCAACCCGTTTGTGCTTCCAGCTAATTCCAACTTCCATATTCTACTCTCGGTGTTCCTTCTTCTTTCTCCTCTTTCCTTCTTGATTGAGCTTAGGAATTTTTATTTATGGCACTTGAAATATTTTTCCTGAGACCTTTTCTGGGAATGATTTTGAATTGTTGTCTTCTCCTTCTACTTTGATCATTCTGATTGATTATTTATTCTTTCCACCTGCAACCTGCTTCTCGATTTCCAACACCTTCAAAGTTATATCCTCATCAAATGATTTCAGTGTCAGATTATTTGTCTCGATATCAAAATTGCATCGACTCGTCAACATAAATGGTCGACCAAGAATGATAGGAGTCTCTTCATCTTCCGCTATGTCCATGATCTGAAAATCAACTTGGAAAACAAAATTGTCAATTTCCACTAATACATCTTCACCTATCCCATATGACTGCTTGATGGTGTGATTAGAAAATTTCAATTTTATCCCACTCTCACTTATCTTCTCAATTTAGAGCTTCCTGAAAATCAATAATGACATTAAACTCACACTAGAGCCAGAACCAACCAGAACCCTCGTAAAAACTCTGTCTTTATGGTGCATGGTATTGCAACTGACCCCGAATCCCTCTGCTTGATAGGTATTTTTCTCTCTGGAACAATTGTCACCATTTCTCATCAATGGTTACCTATCCATCTTTTGTTGTTCTCTTTCTTGAAAGTATATCCTTCATGAATTTATGGTATAATGGAATTTTCTCGAGTATGTAATATAATGGCTTCAAAGAACAGTATGTGGATCTCTAGCTTTTTGAAAATTTTGACAAATTTCTCAAAATATTTTTCTTTTGTGTCCTTCTTTGCCACTCGAGATGGATACCGTAACTTGATCTTTGGTTTAATCTTCTCTTCAATTGGCTTAACATGTGATACCACTTCTTCCTGTTTGTTCCTGTTCTCTCTCACTTCCAACTCTACTTCTATGATATTGTCATCAAAGTTAACCTCATATTCTTTTTCTCTATCAACTTTTTCACTCCTAGTTTTAACAGCATTCACTTTATCAAGAACTATTCTGGTTATCATAGGATTGCCCTAGTCCTTGGTGAAATCATCTATAATATCGTTATTTAGAAAACCTTAACACGAATGTCTGGCTCTAATGTGTTAAAAATAGTGAAACCCTATGGTCCCATAGGATAAAACTATAAATTCTTCTAAACAATCAAATTGATGCATAAAAACTGTTATGTTGAATTAAACAAAGATATCAGTGTTCTTAACATTGCAAATCAGGGGTACCCCATAGCATTGGGGGGTTTAGCCTCTCATAGAATTCAAAAGTAAAGTAACACAAATATTAGATGTAGACATTACAAGGATGATAGATTCATCAATCTTCAATTGCTCGCGCATAAAGAGTTCTCTGTTCCCCAAAACTCTTCTGGATCTCCAGTCTTCTATCGTAATATTCTTCAATTATTCAAAAAAACATTTCTTTTTCTCAAAAACAAGTTTTTATAGTGTTAGGTCATCTCTCAACAATTCAAAGTGTCCAAAGTACCCTTAATGCTCTAAGAATACAACAAAATCTCAAAATTGAAATTTCTAGCGCCTAGTTGACACGGGTTGTGTCACTGGGCACAGGCACCCGTATAAGCATCTGTGATATGCTCTCTTCACGCTTTTTGGTTCCAACTGAATTGACATGGGTCGTGTCGTGTGACACGGGCGCCCGTGTCGCCTTATGCCTAACATCAAACTTTCACTTTTGCCAAGTCTTTCCCCTAACACGGCTCGTGTCAGGTGACACGGCCACCCGTGTCAGAGCTCCTGAAGCACTTTTCTGGAACTCTGAATACTGCACTTTTCTGCCTTGATTTGTCATGTTTTATTCTTTTGAACCTGACACCACTAAAACAAAAAATAAAAGCATAAAATATGGTAAAATGAAATAAAAAACCCGTCAATTAAAAGAAACAATAATTAAACAAATGCTAAATTCCTGTGTAAAAACCATCGATCAGAGCTCGTTACCAACCGCAAAGATATATGAGTTGTTTCCATGTTGTTATTGTTGTATGCAAGATGCTGCTAACTAAGATATGGTAAATAATACAATAACATAATCAACATTACAGAAAAGCATCATCTAAAACAAGATTTGAATTCACAAACTGCACAAAAAACTACAACATACAACAGCCCAAACTAAAAAGAGAAATTTCGTGAATTCAAAAACGACAAAGTTAGATTTGAGTTGAAGATGAGATTTCAGATGGTTTTGATATGTTGAAGTGAAGTTGAGGTGGAGATGGAAGCCACAAATTAGGTAATGTTGTTGTAGTGGTGTGGAAATGCAGTTGGCCAGTGTTAAGCTGATGATGAGTGAGATGTTGTTAAGGTTTGAATTGGAGTGTTAAGTTTTGTTCAATTAGGTGTATCGAAGAGATTATGGTTGTGTAAGCTTGGTCGATGGATCAAATGGTTTGTGATAAGTGGTTTTTACACAGATATGTATCATTTATTTTAGTTATCGCTTATGTTACTTGTCGAGGTTTTATTTCGTTTTATGTTTTGATTTTGTATTTTAGTATTTTTCAGGTTCAAAAGAATAAATCGGGACAAATTAGTGCAAAAATTGGAGTTTTAGAAGAAATACAAATATACACCTATATGAGGCATGACATGGCCATCTGTGTCACCTGACACGGGCCGTGTCAGGATGAAGGCTAGGAAGAGACAAAGGAAATGAGAAGTCAGAGGGCTGACACGGGCGACCGTGTCAGAAGGTCTGTATCAGAAAATAAAAGACAAATTCCCAGAGGTCCAACATGGGCACCCGTGTTTCCTGACACAACCTGTGTTTGGTTGCAAGGCTGATTTCAGTATTTCAGGTTATTTTGTTCATCTATTAAGTTGTGGGGGCGTTTTGGGCTAAATGAGTCATTGCTATTAAGAAGAGTTTCCACGATGACAACAGGGACTTTTTGGTAGAAAAGAATAGTTCACACGACTAAAGATTGGGGAGATCAAGGTTCTTGGAGAGCGGAAGATTCTCATGAGCGGAAGAAATTGAAGATCAAAGCTATCCAATTACTTGTAATGTCTAATTTTTATCTTGTGATTATTTTGAATAATATGAGTAGCTAAACCCCCAATGCTAGGGGTGTCCCTGTTTTGAATTTCTAAACGATTTTGATTCCTGAATTTCTTTCATACAATAGTCTTCTTTATTCAATTTAGTTGTACAATGTTTTTATGCTTTCTTGATCGGAAAAATTAGGATTGATTTACGGTTAATAATCAGCTGGACCGCGATTGTTAAGGTTTATATACGATTAGGCTATAGTAGATATCACATAGGACTAGGGATACCCTATAGTTACCAGATAACTCTTGATAAAACAAAGGCTTGCCTCCATCAGAAATCTCTAAGGACTTAGGATTTAGGATGATGGTTTAAAGCTTTTTCCACTAAGGACTTAGGGGAAGATAACCTAAAGGGCTGATAATTAAAGGATATGAACTTGTTGAAGAGATCAGAATTTAAGATAGTTACAAGGAAAATTATACACATTACCTTAGCATGCTCCTCATATCTGCAAAAAAAAACTATTTTATATTTCTACTATTTGTTAAGTTACAATATCAAAACTAAAACCCAAATTAAGTTTTTGTTTAATTGAACGTTAATTTAACTCGATAATTGTACGCAATCCTTGAGATCGACATTCAGAGAATTTTTTCTATTATCACTACATCAGTGAAAATAGTACCCTTACTATTTTTTCCATCAGTTTGTTTACGTGATATGGTGGAAAAGTTTATTGTGGCAGAATAGAAGTAGAGAGTGCATATCATAATGGTGCAATAATAAACATGACTCATAAAAGATGAGTTGATCGAAAGTGTAAGGGAGAAGCTAGAATCCACCTTTTCCTTCTCTCTCCCACTCACGTTTCTTTCCGCTTCTGTCTCTCCATTCTTCTAATTTTTACATAATGGTTTTTATATCCAAACAGCCCCTTATGTTACTCATATAACATGGGTAATACCCTCGATACTTAATCCAATTTACTAAAATGTCACTCACACGATTGCTCTAATAATTTCTCCCTAATTTCCATTGTGTTTATAAGTTTGAGATTTATCTCTTGCTCTTTCATATTTTTGCTTATAAAACATGGAGCATTACAGAATATATAACTAAATTACCATGAATATGTTCATTACAATTACAAATCGCTCATTTTTAAGAAGTAACAATGATATAATTATTGTTTTTTTTCTTCTTTTGCTATCTGGTTCATCGGGAAAAAAAGACCCTATTAATCCAGAACCGGTGAACTAAGATATGAACATTGATCAAGCAAAGCATTATTTCTGCCAAAAATCTATAATTACTTTTTTAATAGAACGGTAATTACTATTTTTATTATAAAAGTTTAGATTATATACTTACGTGCTTATACAAACAAAATGCAAATAAAAATTATAATTAATAAATATAAATTCAATAGTAAATAAAGCAAAAAATGAAAATTATAATCAAGTATTTGAACTCCATTGATAAAAGAACTTATGCACGAATTCTAAACTACTAAAATTTTATTCCTCTAAAAATTAGAATGCGAAGGCCAAAAATAAATAAAAATTATAATAACAATAAACAGTTTTTTGAAACAAAAATCAGATATAATTTCATAATAAATAGTGCAGTAAAAAATAGTACCCTTCACAATTCTTTGTAACATAAAATCTGGCCACCTTTCACATGTTTTTTTCTAGAAATTTCATAAACACATCTTATAATCTCTATTTTTCTTTCATTCTTCCTGGCCAAATATGTGGTATGATGGCCAAATCATTGTGTTATGCAATTATATTTTGAAAGATTTTTAAAAGAAATCATAAAAACCAACTCTGACAATTAATTATACACCTCTTATTTGTTGGAATATCACAATTTCTCTTAAAAAACTGCACCTATTTATTAGTATTTTATTTTTAAAAATTAAATAAGCTACATTTTAAAGGATATAATGGGAATAAAATAGGTCACCCTAAAATCCTATATTCTCTTTATTTAAAGTTATACGTTATATAAAATAAACAATTAATTTTTTTAATTTTATTAGTTAATTAATTTGTGAAAACAATTAATATATATAAGAATTAAGTGGATAATAACATATAGTTTTTTATTAATAAAGTATTTTTTTATTAAAAAACTGATGATCATAACTAATCTCTGAATCAGATTAGGTTGTCCAATAAATTAGATATTGATAGTAAAAACAAAATTCTAAACAAAAAAAATACTGATCAATGAATTGATGTAGCATTGCAATAGTGCAAGATTCTAATCCAGGATGGGGGAGTTGAATTGCAAGGGTAGCACTCCAATACCTTAATACCTTAGTTAGTGACAAGATGAATAATATGATGTTAATGACTAGTGAAATTCATACTTAAAAAATATTTAAAAAATACTATTTATATTTGTCTTCTCTAATAAAAAAGTATATGAATTCTAATGAAAAAAATAAACCTTTCATCATATGTATCAATAACTTTAAAAACATTAAAATTTTCATTTAAATTCCGAGATATTTTTTAAATGTAATTTCATAAAATAACATTTTAAATTTCTTTAAAAATTTCAAAAATTAACAAATAAACATAAAACTTGTAACATTCCATATTTTCTAAGCCATATATTATGGGCTAAGGAAATATAAATAGTACTTGATGAGAAAATGATAGAATTCTAAGTATTTAGTTAGAAATGAATAAAAAGGACAAACGAGTAATTATGGTATACTTAGGGACATATGTGTCTTTGTACTAATTAAGTGACTAGCTTAAGGGTTTGTTTGGCATACTCATGATCTATTCATTTGCATAAATCAGAATCTGAAGAAGAAGAAAGAGCTTAGAAGCAAGAGAGAAAGGGAGATCTCATGTTCATCTCCTCCATGTTCCATTTTTTCACCCTTGCCATAATCTTTACAAAACAGGTAATAATTTTTTACTAATAACTCTAATTTGAGTGATTCTAGACTTTTTGAAAAGAGCACAAAATTCCCTTCGGTTTGCTTATAAATTTCGTTGATTGAATGTCTGTAATGAAAGAGACAAACGTGTTTGAAGTTGAGAAATTTATACTAAAAGTGGGCAAAGGGGGGCTACGGGTTTGATGGTATTGGAGGTGGAGTTTTGACCAAGACGAGAGTTCAATTGCAGCATGGTGTCATACCTCAAATTTGCCCCATTACAATGGTCATATTGTTACTTTATTTCTAATTTATAATCATATTATTTAAATTTTCTTATTTTTGATTTTAAGTCTAATAGGGGTTCAAAATTTAGAGAGGGTGCATTACCCCAAAGGGACCATCAAAATCGGATGTCCTATTAGGGTTTTGAGACCCATTTGTAAGTAATAGGGGTGCATTATTGTTATATGCACATTTCAGTTTTGGCGCGTTCAATGTTATAAAGGGGGGTGTATGCTTAGATGGACCCATTGCTTCTTCTTTGCTGCATTAGCAGACCCATATCAATTCGTTTGATTGGCCCATTTACCTTCATTTGGAGTGTCAAAAGGGGGGGTATATGAACATCAAAATCGGGCGAATCCTTCTTTTAGGGGCCCATGTTCAATTGTTAGAAGACTATACAAAGGGAGTATCTTTGTTTTTTGTTTACTGGCCCATTGGAAATTTGGGAAGCCTAATTAGTAAAAAACAACTAGCTCATCTAATTTTTTTGGACTAGGGTCCATTTGAGTTCTTTTTTCTTTTTTTGATTAAACTTATGCTGATTAAGTTAATTAATTAAGTAAAGATTAATTAAGTTTTATCTAATTAATTTTCAATTAATCTAATTTGGACAAAATACAAATTAGGGTTTTTTGTCTTCGAGAAACCATGTCAAATGGTGTAGTTTCTTTGTCTTCACAACAATACTCGAGGCCCAAGCAAACACGCACTATAGAGATCGAAAGGAAAAAATGAATATCCAGAAACACATGAATAACAACAGATCAATTACAAAATCGAATCTTTCTTTATTATAATACCAAAATCGTCCAAAAATTTACAAATCTGGTATCAATTACAGAATCGTATAATTTACAATTAATTTCTAATCAATCAACTCTAATCACTAAAATATAACAGCAAATCAAATAAAATTACCTAATATGTTCTAATCTAAAACCTATATAAACCCTTAATATCTAAGAACAGTAGGAGAAAATTTTTTATAGAGAGAAAGAAGAGATTAAGAAGAAGGAGAAAAGTGATATGGGTTTCAATTTCTGAAACCCTAGATCTGAGCTACACTGCCATCGCCTTCAATCTATCATCGCTGTTGTACCCGTCATCTTTGTCACCTATAAATTAAATAAGAAGAGATAAAAAACGAGATTTGATCGAAAATCAGAAATTTACATAAAGATTCACTACAACGGACGGTAACCCTCAATACTTAGCTTTTAAGACTCGATTGATTATTGTGATTGGTGTTTAATTGTGTGATTTTGGTTTGAATTGGGGTTTTCTGGTTTTGATTCGGGGTTAGGATTCGTACACCTTAGGGATAGTGTTTTTCCTATCTAGGGTTATGGTTCTTGATTCATAGGGTAAGGGTTCCTCAGTCTGTGTTGCTAGGTCTTGGATAGGGTTAGGGATCATCTAAGAACCCTAGGGTTCTTCTGGTTCGTGTGGTTTTGATTAATTTAGGTTAGGGTTTTAAGGGTTGGATGAAGTTATTAGGGTTCGTGAGAACCCATATGAATATCTACGGTGGTTCTGGGTTGCCTACGGTGGCTTGGATGAAGATTTAAAGATTCCGATTGAACTTCAATCGAAAATCTGGGATAGATGGTGGTCCTATGATGGCTAAGGGTGGAACCGCCTGCGGAAGCTATTTCTGACCGACGGGGCGATTTTTGATCTCCTAGAGAGACGAGAGACCTTCTCTTTCCAAAAGTTACAAAGGTTTTGGTTTTTGTGTGTAGAGAGAGAGAGAAGGGAAGAAAATGAGCCACATGCTCTGATTTTTGTTTTAATAAACTGCATCCGCATTCCGGTGCATCACTTTTATCGTACACCCTCAACCTCTTCCCTCTGATCATGATCAAGTGAGTATAATTCCGCTAGTCCATGATAAACCTATGCACACACCACACTGGATCCACACGGGCCTCAAGCTAATTCTGTTTTGGACTTGGCCCTTCCTAATCGCAACCAACCCCATTTCCTCTACTCTTTTTAACTACAAGTCACCCCCTACATAATTGGACTCTAAACAAAATATGGGCTCAAGCCCAATGTTATCCGCACCCTACAGTTTTACTAACGCGATTAAACATTCACCCCATACGCATTTTGGGCCAAATCCAATATCTGAATTTGGACCCTGATATTCATAACCCCGTGATTTTACTAACTAACTAAATTTACATTCCCTACGTTTTTTAAATAAAACTAGTTTATTTTTTTTAATCATTTTATGATTTATCACATTTACCTATAATTTTTCATAATAAGTAAATAATTATAATATTTATTTTAAAAAAATATAGTAACATATTTTTAATAAATTATAAAATAGCTATTTACTAATTTACTTTTTTTAAATACTAACTCTCTTTATATATTTGTATTAAATATTTTTCATTCAAAATTGCATAATATATTAAAAAACATCTAATCAATCAAATACTAACCTTTTCTACTAACATAATTCAAATTTATATATTTTCAAAACGGGATTATGGAAACTTCTTTTATCGACTGCGAACTACGTATACAATTCTGTTATTCACACACTCAGACTTGGTTCAAGGATTAATTCAAAATATTTCCATAATCCATAAAAAAACTAACCGAACACTACAAACTACGAATTGGGGCTATGATTCCTCATAAGAGGATACGTAGGCATACGACTTAAAAACCGTGGCGAGTTCCTCTAACTAAAAAATTAAAACCCTATTACTAAACCTTAAACATAAACCATAGTATCCTTGTGAACAAGGTAGATTAAGGGTTCCTAACACCTTCCATTCGTCTAAAGCGAGTCAAAAACTTAGAATCTCTATTGATTTTAGGGTTATTCTGTTATATTCCCGTCTTAGGATAAAAATTAATGGTGGAGACTCTATATTTTTTTCCGGTTATTACAGCTAGCGACTCTGCTAGGGATACAACCCTATGGTTTAGAAATTTCTCTCTTTTTAGGTTTAGGGTTTTTCTAGGGTTTCTTTTCTATTTTTGGTATGCTTTTATTTCTATATATCTTATTTTTGGTTTATTCATTTGTTATATTATTTGTTTACATTATCTTTATTATCATTGTTGGTGGGATTTTAAATTCCAAAAAAATTCAAAACCTTAGAAAGAAGGTTCGTCTATTGGCCAAAGGGATATATCATCCCTATGAGTTTTTGTGACGACTTCACCTAGAGTCAATGGAATTCCAAAAAAGGAATATGTGTCAAGAGGTATCCTCTAGGAGGATAGGACTTTGGAATAAAACCTATGACTCTTTGTATAACCCTAAACCAAAATCTCATGGTGAGACCTTGTACGACCTTAGAGACGAAAGTTTCGATCTACAATGAGGCTTCACTTAAGGGAGGCCCTTGTGCCTTTCCCTCTAGTTTAATCCATGAAACCCTTAAGAAAGCCACCTTATGGGAAGGATATAATATATGTAGGCTAAAACTAGGAACCTGCCAACTAAGGGTACTTTTCATAAATCATGTTACTATGTTGTATCATCATGCATTCATACATCTAACATTACAACTATTCATTATTTTGCATTTTTTTGGGTCTTATTCACAAGTATAAAAAATAATAATCAAAGGTTTTTGGTGAAGTATCCTAAAAATGGATGCCAAAGGGAAACAATTTGTCTGTGTTAGTGCCGTCAAGACATGTATGACGAAGATCAAAATTATCAAAGGGAAAATGTTTGAAAGAGCTTTGAAAATGTTTGTTCGCTGTTATGGAAATACCCTTGAATTAATAAAAGTTGATGTATAATTAGATTCTATCTATGCCTTGGTTCAGCTCTACGACCCTCCGTTAAGGTGTTTCACTTTTCAAAATGTTCAACTAGCACCGACTTTGGAAGAATTTGATAGGTTCTTGAATTTTTCTAAGGAAAGAACTTTTGTGGGAATTGGACAGACTATTGGTGTTAAAGACTTTGCAAGAGGTTTAGGGATCTCATATCCTGATTTTTCACTTAATTACAAAAAAGAAGGTGACTTACAAGAGATTAAAAAACAATATTTGGAAGCTAAATCCCTATCTTTTGCCAATAAGAAAGAATGGGAGTCTTGTGTTGATTGTTTAGACTGCTTGTCTTTGGTGTAATTCTATTTTTTTATACTTTGGACTATATTGACCCTAAAGCTATTAGTGTATTTTGGGGGATGAAAGCTTTGAATGTGAACCCAACTCCTGCTCTACTTGTCGATGTTTATTATGCTCTTCACACTCGTTATGGAAAGGGGAGGGGAACACTGAGTTGTTGTATCCTGCTCTTATATTATTGGTTTATGACTCATCTTTATAAGGAAGACTACATTGTTCCAAATCTGACAGATACGAGTGGCCTCAAAAATTAAGGTCTCTTAATGCCGATTCTATGTTGCGGTATATAAGGAAGCTAAACATTGGGGATATCATTTACATCTGTGGAGATTTATCGAATGTTTCGTTGATTGGGTCACGTGGTTGCATCAATTATAACTTTTCTTTGGCTTTGCGAAAACTTGGGTACCCTTTGGAGGATAGACCCTCCGAGGAACAACTTTAACAATTAACCGTTCACGACATCAGAAAAAATGACCAAAAGTTTCTCAACAAGATCATTCGAGCTTGGAATAGGGTTAACATAAGAAAGGCCGAAAGGAAGAATGTTGTGGCGATGGAACCTTACACTCAACGGGTTTTGGATAGGGAGCAAGTTGTTAAACTATCATTTGACGTTGATCATGAGTACAAGCCAGATGTCCCAAACCTGCCTTCTATGTCCTTAGAAGAGATAGACAACTTGAAGAAAGCCTTGGATCAAGCTAAAAAGGAGAAAGAGGAATTATGGCTTAACCTTCATAGCCTAGCTAAAGAGAAAATACAGATGCAACACGAGCTTAAGTCAAAAGACCAACAAATTCATAAAGACCGTGAAGCATTTGAAAAATAGAATCTTAAGCGGAAACGTTCGACCGAAGGATTGTTGAGTGCTACCTTCAACTTGTATTCCCACAACCAACGTTGGAGGGTGCTGCTAGGGAAATTGGGAAGCTAAATAATTGGTACAAAAAGGAGATACAAGACAAAAAGGGGATGGAAGAAAACTTGAGGGATCAAATTCAAAGTTTGGCACAAGCTTCTCTAGATCAAGAAGAGAAAATTAATATCTTACTACGAGACTCTAAGATAGCCAAGAATTGGACGTAGGAGAACTTCTCAGGAGGATGAGGGTCGAAATACTTCTCGTCCAAAAGACTGATGAATATGAGCAAGTTTGTCATGACTAAGAAGACCTCCGAAAGAATTTCCTTATATAGAGGAGACTCTATACAGAGATGAGGGCTGAAAAATTATATTAGGAAGAGCAGCATGCAAAAATCACAAAATCAGGAAAGGATAACCACAAGATAATTCCGGACCTCTACCAGGAATATCAGTTCTACAAAGACAAGCATGCAAGACTCACCTTCTTAGCCAACAATCTCATTGGTGACATCCCTAGAAGTTTGAGAGATGCGGAAAATGTGATGGTCCCGCTTCCAAAAGATGTTTAAGACTTCCTCAAGCTTTGTAGGAAGATGATGGATGGGCTCAGAGCAGATATCGCAAGCGCACTTAGGAGATTGATCTTTTTCCTTTGTTATTTCTTTCAACAATTAAATTTTGATGTTTTGGATAAAATATTTTTCAATATCTGAATTGTATTCCCTTTTTAAGGATAATTTTTATTTCAATAAAAGTACTTTTGTTTCCATCCTGTTTGTTATTCATTTTTTAGATGCTTACAAATAAAAATCAAAACCTAAGAAAAAATAAATACACAAAAAAAGGAAATCCAAGTGAATAAGACATTCAAGAACAAAAAACTCTTAGCATATGCATCCATGTATTCGCAAACACTGCATTTCACATTGCATGTAAAAACTCACTATTTTAAAAAAATCATCTTCAGTTAAATCATTGGTACAAAAGCACCACCTCTCTGACCACCATACAAAACAAGAGCCCATCAAAAGAAAGTGATGGAACATATCAAAGAGAATCAAGCTTCCATTAAGGATGATTTAAATCAAGTAAAGGGCAATATAAACTCCATGAAAGGAGACATGAGCCACGTTCTTCTGGCCTTGAAGACCATCATTGAGAGGCAAGAACAAATTCCTAGGGAAGCCTTTGAAGAAGTAGCCTTACAATTGGTGCATCGAGCAGTCACCAACCAAGAAGAGAACCAGAGTCAGGGCCTCTAAAGTCAACTGTAGCTTAACAAGAGGACAAACAAGCTGATACTGAAGAGTTTGTCCCACCTCCACCGAAGGTAGGGGCATCCCATACTTTGCAAATTCAGGTCAACAATACATAAAACTACATAGATCTACAATATGGAGATCTTGATTTGGAAGGTGCTACTCAGACACATCCACCCAAGATTTTTGAGAATCCCTTGGTTCTCTATCAATATAAGGCTCTTGAAGAAAGGTTAAAGGTTGTGGAGGGTTACGATGCTTTCGACGTCGATGCTCTCGAAATGGGCCTAGTTCCAGATGTGGTGTGTAATACCCCAATTTTTAGAAGTTATTTATTTAATGAATCATTAGGAGTATTTGTGAATTATTAATGTTTTATATGATTATATGTGTGATGTGCTGGTATGAGGTTGTGCATGATGTGAATTATGATGATTAGAAGTATTAGAATGGTTAAATAATTATTTAGTAATTATTTGGATTATTATTGAGAATATAATAATAGGAATAATTATTTAAATGGTTATTTTAATTAGAGTGGTGTGTAGGTAATTAGTAGGAAGAGCGAGGACGTGATGGTAAATAGAGGTTGACTAAGAGAGGGAAATTGAGGAAGATATTAGGGGTCCTTTATGATAACAGAGAAGAGATAGTTGTTATTCTCACAATCAATCGTGAATGTTGGAGAAGAGAGGCTAGGGCACGAAGGCTTTGGAGAGAATCATCATAAGAGGCACGAAGAACATAATCAATCACTCGAAACAATAAGGTAAGGGGTGTTTATCTGACTATTATATTTTATTTAATTGGTAGATGGAGGTAGGCTTTACCTTAGGTTTCATAGATGGTGATTTGATGGAGAATTAATAGATTAGTGATGAATAATGACCCGTAAATGTTGTCTAATTGATGTAGTATATTAAGTTGTTGATAGATGATGAATCCCTATGATTAGATGATGTTTTAGGACCTATATGTTAGAACATAGTTTGATTCTACAACCCTTAATTAGAGTTTGAATGATAACAAAATACAAAGAATAAATAAATTCAAAGATATATATATAAAACAAATATGCCTCTTAAAATTATGTTTTGTATATACAGAAGTTCTGATGGAATCAACATCAGAAGATCAGTAACATGTGCTACACGCTGAAGCTACCAGATTATACGCTGAAGCTTGATGACCAGAATCTGCGCATAAACAAATACTCTCTGACTCTGATCAAAGATCTTTTCCAAGTCATCAACATTCTGAAGCGTTATCATAAGATAAAGCAAAGAAGACTCTGAAGCGTTATTAATTATTCAAGACATAATTTAATGCTAACGACTCTCTTCACACAAGATCTTCTTCAAAAGGAAAGTGCGTTATTATCATTAAACTGGCTTTATGGACAACGTATCTCTGCCTTGCCTATATAAACAAGTCTGCTTGAGAAAAGACGCACGCATGCACTCACATAATTTGCTAAGCTTTCAAAACCGCTTATTCAAACGCTTTAAGAAAATTCAGTTTATTCCAAGCTTAAGTTGTGTAATTATCACAGTTGTGATATATTGTTTTGTTAGAAAACGTTAACACATTCTTTGTCAATTATCTGTAAAAGATTTCCTTGAGATAAACCGGTCTGTGGTTGTACTCAAGAAGACTTTAACAGTTGTTAAAGTAGCTGTTGTAATTCTTTGAGAATAGTGGATTAAGACCTCGTTAGAGAGAGGCGAAATCACCTTGACGGGTGGACTGTAGTAGTTTGAGATCAAACGAACCAGGATAAAAATATTGTGTTGTCAAAGCATTTGTTTTTAACTTTTACAATTCAACCCCTCTTATTGTGTTTTTCACATCTTCAATTGGTATCAGAGCGCCTGGTTCTGAGCTTAACACTTAACCGTGTCAGTACAAGATCCAGCGTCAGAAAAACACAATGGCAGGACAAAGTCAAAACATCAGCAATGACAACAATGAAGAAAGGGACAGATTCAGTGGCAAACCTCCAGTATTTGATGGAGAGAACTTTGACTACTGGAAAGACAGAATTGAGAGTTTCTTTTTGGCCCATGATGCTGATCTGTGGGACATGGTGCTGATGGATACACGCACCCAGTGGATGGACGTAGTCAGAAGATTGAAAGGAAAATGATGTCTGATCAACAAAAGCGTGAGTTCAGAAATCATCACAAGGCCAGAACAATTCTTCTCAGCGCCATCTCTTATTCAGAATATGAGAAGATATCAAATAGAGACACTGCAAAGAATATGTTTGACTCTCTGAGAATGACGCATGAATGCAACATTCAAGTCAAAGAAACCAAAGCCCTTGCACTCATTCAGAAGTATGAGGCATTCAAGATGGAAGAGAGTGAATCAATAGAAACTATGTTTTCATGATTTCAAATTCTTGTTGCTGGTCTAAAAGTTCTTGACAAAGGGTATTCCATTGCTAATCATGTTAAGAAGATCATCATAAGCTTGCCAAAACAATGGAGGCCAATGGTCACAGCGCTTAAGCTAGCCAAGGATCTCAACAAAATCTCTATGGAGGAACTTGTCAGCTCCCTCAAAAGTCACGAGATAGAGATAGAAGCAGATGAACCTCAAAATCAAGGTAAGCCATTAGTTTTAAAATCTAACAGAAAATCTGACTCTAATGTTTTGCAGGCTATGGAAGAAACCTCTGATGGGTCCTCGTTAGAAGAAGATGAACTGTCTCTCCTCTCCAGAAGGGTGAACCAATTGTGGAAGCAGAGGCAAAGGAAGTTCAGGAATCCCAGAAGATCAGAAAATTAGAATGAATCTTTCTCCAGATACAGAAGGTCAGAATCCTCCTCTAGACACAGAAGATCTGAAGGCTCTTCAGGAAACAGAAAGCCAAACAACAAAGACAACATCTTCTATGAATGTAACGAGCAAGGGCACTACAAAAGTGATTGCCCAAAGCTTCAGAAGGAGAAACCCAAAAAGAAGCTTGGCAAGGAAAAGAAGAAAAGTCTCATGGCTACATGGGATGATTCTGACACATCTGAAGCTGACTCAAAATCAGATGATGAAAGAGCAAACATAGCTCTCATGGCAAACATAACAGAAGACAGTGAAGCTTCTGAGTCAGACTCTGAATCAGATACAAAAGAGGTATTCCCTGACTTTACTATAAACTTTACTAAGGCTGAACTAGCTGAAAGCCATAATGAAATTCTGGAAAGATATCAGCAGATCAGAGTCAAACTCAGAAACCTGAAAAGGAATCTTGCTTCTGACTCTGATAAGACTGAGAGTCTCAAATTGGAGAATTCTGAGTTAAAAGATAAAATTTCAAAATTAGAAAACCAATTGCAAAACTCTCAGAAGGAAACAATCCCTGAAACTCCCAGCAATGCTGATGAGATCATCAAGGAGTATGATCACAGCTTTTAGAAATTTCTAGCTAAAAACATAGGCAGAAGCAAAATGGCTTCAATGATCTATGGAGTTAGCAGAAATGGCAGAAAAGGGATAGGATATCAAGGTAAGGTACCTACACCAAAAAATGCCATGGATTTAGTTATAAAACGTACTCCACTTGATTCACACTTTATATATGGGCACACACATGACATAAAATATACAAGTAGTGATTACTCTGTCAAACCAAAATTCAACCAGAGTTTTGGTAAAACTAACAAATCAGGACCCAAGAAAATGTGGGTACCTAAGGATAAAATAATACATGTGGCAGATATCTTTAGCAACAAAGCAAAAACACCAATCATGGTACCTGGACTCTGGCTTCTCACGACACATGATGGGAAGAAGGCATATGTTCCAAAGCTTGGAACTTAAGCCTGGAGGCCACGTAGGCTTTGGAGGCAATCATAGAGGAAAGATCATTGGCCCTGGAACAGTAGGTAATGGAAATCTTCCCTCTATAAGTAATGTTTTATTAGTTGATGGATTAATGCATAACCTGTTATCCATAAGTCAATTAAGTGATAACGGTTATGATATAATCTTCAATTAAAATTCATGCAAAGCTGTTAGTCAGAAAGATGGGACTATCCTATTTAATGGAAAGAGGAAAAACAACATTTATAAAATAAAACTTTCTGAACTAAAAAGTCAGAATGTAAAGTGTCTTCTGTCTGTTAACAACGAGCAATGGATCTGGCACAGAAGATTGGGACATGTTAGTATGAGAAGAATATCTCAGATTAACAAACTCAATCTGGTCAGAGGACCTCCTAACCTGAAGTTCAATTCAGATGCTCTGTGTGAAGCATGTCAGAAAGGCAAGTTTGCAAAACCAGCTTTCAAATCCAAAAACGTTGTTTCCACCTCCAAGCCATTAGAACTTCTGCACATTGACTTATTTGGACCAGTTAAAACTGCTTCAGTCAGTGGCAAGAAGTATGGGTTAGTAATCATAGATGACTATAGCAGATGGACATGGGTAAAGTTCTTAAGACACAAGGACGAGTCACACTCTGTGTTTGTTACCTTCTGCAACCAAGTTCAGAATGAAAAGGATCTTAGAAACGTCAAAGTCAGAAGTGATCATGGTGGAGAATTTGAAAACAAATATTTTGAGTTATTCTTTAATGATAAAGGCATTCTGCATGATTTCTCTTGTCCTAGAACTCCCCATCAAAATGGAGTTGTAGAATGGAAGAACAGAACATTGCAAGAAATGGCCAGAACCATGATCAACGAGACTAACGTTGCTAAGATCTTCTGGGAAGAGGCAATAAACACAGCGTATTACATTCAGAATAGAATCTCCATAAGACCTATTCTGGAAAAGACTCCATATGAATTGTAGAAGAACAGAAAGCCCAACATTTCCTATTTTCACCCATTTGGATGTACATGTTTTATTCTGAATACAAAAAATTATTTGAACAAGTTTGACTCTAAAGCACAAAAGTGTATTATGTTAGGATATTCTGAGCGCTCAAGAGGGTACAGAGTATACAATACAGAAACACATATTGTAGAGGAGTCAATCAGTGTTCGTTTTGATGATAAGCTTGACTCTCAAAAGTCAAAGCAGAATGAATTCCTTGCAGGTATGGAAGTTGAACTCACAGGTACTGAAGACAAATCATCAGAAGCTCTCAACAGAGACACTCCCTCAAAAAGAGTAAATGCAAGCAATCCAGCACCTTTTGTTGATCAACTCCAGAAAAGACCATCCAGAAGCAGCATGGATCACCCAGAAGAAACAATCTTAGGAAGAAAGGAAGATCCAATCAGAACAAGATCTAGCTTCAGAAACTCTGAAGAATCCCTCATGGGACTAGTTTCTATAATTGAACCAACAATAATTGATGAAGCACTTCTGGACAATGACTGGATTCTAGCAATGCAAGAGGAGCTAAATCAATTCACAAGAAATGACGTATGGGATCTAGTTCCCAAACCAAAAGGATTCAACGTCATTGGTACGAAATGGGTGTTCATAAACAAACTGAACGAACAAGGTGAAGTCATCAGAAACAAAGCACAACTGGTAGCACAAGGTTATAGTCAGCAAGAGGGGATAGACTATACAGAAACCTTTGCTCCAGTCGCCAGGTTAGAATCTATCAGACTCTTAATTTCATTTGTTGTTAATAAAGGCATCACTCTGTATCAGATGGATGTTAAGAGTGCATTCTTAAATGGCTATATAGAAGAAGAGGTATATGTACACCAACCCCCTGGTTTTGAAAGTTCCAAAAATCCAGAATATGTTTTTAAACTAAAGAAGTCACTCTATGGTCTGAAACAAGCTCCCAGAGCTTGGTATGAAAGACTAAGTAACTTCCTGCTAGAAAAGGAATTCACCAGAGGGAAAGTGGACACAACCTTGTTCTGTAAGACAGTTAAGAATGACATTTTAGTATGTCAAATTTATGTTGATGACATCATATTTGGATCAACTAAACCCTCTCTAGGAAGAAAGTTTGCTAAATGTATGCAGGCAGAATTTGAGATGAGCCTAATGGGGAAACTAAAATTCTTTCTGGGCATTCAGATTAATCAAACCCCAGAAGGAACTTACATTCATCAGAGCAAATATGTCAGAGAACTTTTGAAGAAATTTGATCTCTCAGAATGTAAGCCATCAAAGATTCCAATGCATCCCGCGTGCATTCTTGAAAGATAAGAGGTAAGTAAAAAGGTAGAACAGAAGGTCTACAGAGGTATGATTGGTTCTCTTCTCTATCTGACGGCTTTAAGGCCTGACATTCTATTCAGTGTTTGCATTTGTGCTAGATTCCAATCAGATCCTAGAGAATCTCACTTAACAGTAGTTAAGCGAATTTTCAAGTATCTGAAAGGTACTACTAATCTGGGTTTGTTTTATAGAAAAACAAGTCATTACAGCCTGATAGGATACTGTGATACTGATTTCGCTGGAGACAGAGTAGAATGTAAAACCACTTCTGGAAGCTGCCAGTTTTTGGGAGAAAATCTGACCTCATGGTCCAGCAAAAGACAATCCACAATAGCTCTATCAACAGCAGAAGCTGAATACATAGCAGCAGCTGCATGCAGCACACAAATGCTCTGGATGAAAAGTCAACTTGAGGACTTCAAGATATTTGAGAGTAACATCCCTATCCTCTGTGATAATACTTCTGCTATTTGTCTCAGTAAAAATCCTATTTTACATTCTAGGGCTAAGCATATAGAAATAAAACATCATTTTATTAGGGACTATATTCATAAAGGGATTCTAAATTTAAAATTTATTAACACAGACCGTCAATGGGATGATATCTTTACAAAACCTCTTTCTGAAGATAGGTTCAACTTCATTCTGAAACATCTCAGCATGAAGCTCTGCCCAGAATAAAATTGTTTTGATTCCATATCTTAACCTTCAGAACTTTGTTTATTTCTCCGTGAACTACTGATCAATCTTTCTTCAGATATTTAGAAGTACAGATTGTATCAGAATCTATCACAATCAAGGATAGAAATGTGCAGTTCACTCAAGCAAACAAGTCATCCAGTCATCAGCTACTTTCTGAGGCTGAACACGCGTTCACGTTTCTGAAAGGTCAAAAGCGCTGATTGGTTGCATTGGGACATATGTCATGGGTAACCGTTTCAATATCTTTATGAATCCCCCTAAATCAGCTATCATTAAATGCTCATAATCATTATAATTTATTTCTCTCTCTTCCCGGTTATGTTTTCAAAAAATTTTAGAAATCTATTTAAACACATCTCTCACCACTTACACTCTTTTACTTTCACTCTCATTTTCTCTACAATCTTATTGATTTCAGTTTGCATCCTTTCTCAAAACCCTTTCAATTTCTTCACAAAACCTTCGTGTGAACATGGCTTCCTCAAGCAACCCTACTTCTAGTTCTCAGAAATCAGATTCCACTGAACAATACGAAGAACCCTACAGAACCCTTCTCACACCCATCAAAAATCTAGAAGTTCTTTCAGAATTGATCGTGGATTTCAACAGTCTTCAGGAGAACGGGTTTAATCTCTCTAAAGAAGTAAAAGCTCAAAGCTGGGACAAATATTTTGATCGACTGGTGGGTCCAACATTCCCAATCCTTGTGAAGGAATTTTGGATTCATGCTTCATCTTCCAACCATCAAGTTACTTCATACATAATGGGGAAGAAGATAGTTATAACTGAGGACCTCATTGCAAGATTAATAGGCTACAGTGGTGGTGGTGTACGATGCATTGACATGGCTGAAAGATGCGCTGATGTCGCCCTAATTGCTAGAGAAATCTTCACTTTGGGTCTTCCCTCCAGCAAGATAAGGGATCTAATAGACCATCACAGAATATGGGCCAAGATTATTCTGGGATGCATAAACCACAGGAAGCCTACCAGCTCTCCTGACTACCTCAATATTGATCAGCAATTTCTGTTCTACTTCATCTCCCAGAAGGTTAAGGTGAATCTGGCGCATCTGTTGTTTAACCATCTAAGGACTAGTGTTAAAGAAACCAGAGAAGAGAAGCGCACAAAAAGGGACTGGATACCCCTAGGAAGGCTTATATCAGATATTCTAACAAAGAATAAGCTGATTGATCATCTTACAGAAGCTCAGGAAATCAGCTCTTTGGAAGCTAATGTTGGCAAACAGCTGAATGCAAAGAATCTGAAAAAGATGAAGTTAATTGAGAACATCAAGAAGGAATCCAGTGTCACTCACTTTGCAGCAATCTCCAGCAGAAGAATCCCTCTGGATAACTTTCCTCTGTTCTCAGAGATTGATTCTAAACCTGATATAATAGTCAGATATCTGGGTGCATGCAAGGCGGATGGTACAACACTAGCTTTGACCATTCAGGATCTGCAGCAGAAGGCTCCAGAAGTTGTGCTGAAGAAAACCAAGAAAAGGAAAGTTGTAGCAGAAGGATCATCCCAGCGGACTCCTAAAAAGAGAGGTAATCCTTCTTCTGTAACTGTTTTAGACTCAATTTCTGTATCAACGTCTATACCTATTCCCGATCAATCAGAAAACCCCACACCACAAACATTTGATGACTTTGACATTGAATTCGACCCCTCAGAAACCTTAACTCTTAGAAGATCTCGCTCCCTACCTCAAAATCCAAATATTGAAGCAACCCAACAAGAACTTGCAAAAGTTCTATCAGATATAGAAACCTTTGACCAACATACTTCTGCTCCCATGCCAGAAAATCCAAACCCTGAAACCACCACAGAAGCACCACAACCAGAAATTCCCCTCTCTCCACAACCAGAAATACCACTACCTCCATCTCCTCAACCAGAAATTCATCCACCTTCTCCACAACCTGAACTATTTCAACCAGAAGTTCAAACTTCTGAGGCTCAACCTTCTGAACCATGTGAACCAGAACCTCTTAACGATCAATCAAACCAAACTGTTGATTCTGATACCATTCCCATTCCTGCAATCACTGAACCTCTGGCCATCCGTATGCCCCTAACCATTCTGGATATTCCCCAAATTCCCTCCTCACTAGAATCAACTCCACCAAACTCCCCAACCAGTCCAATAATAATTCCAGACTCTCCCACTCCCTCACCAAAGAACAATCCAGATGACAACATCAAGACTGACATTGATTTAACCGTCTTTGAACGTCTTGCTGCCATAACCCACAAAACAACTATTCCAAAACTAAAACCAGCTGAACCCTCTCCAGATGTTGGTACCAGCTTATTGATTTTTGAAATAGAAGTACAGAAGTGGATCACTTCTCTAAAGCAAGCTAGTCATGAGCTGATTGATCCTGCTGCATCAGACTACCTTTGGACAAGGTTCAGAAGATGGGTATGTTCTGAAACTCATAAGATGCAAGAACAGAGCTACGGACAAGTTCAACAGAACTTCAGCAATCTACTTAAAGTAATTGAAGAACAAGTTCTGAGCCAACTGCTCAAGGAAGAAGTTCTCCCTTTGGACAATGCTCCCTGGTCTGAACATCGTCCAGCATTCAAAGTTCAACCAGAGTCAGAAGATCTCAATCTGACTGTTACTCCAGAGCAGATGATTCCTGCTGAAGAACTGGGTCAAAAAGAGGATATTGCAGAAAGCTCTGAGAAGCATCCAATTTTTGAAGATCCTCAAGCTTCCTCCCTTTACAGGCAGACTCTAGAAGACCTGAAAAGATCTGATATTTTGATGAAGGAAACAATGGACAAACAGGAAGACAAAATTGATGCAATCACGAGCATGTTGACCCAGCAACAGGAAACCAACATCCAGATCAAGAGCATGTTGGAAGCTTTGTTCACGCGTCTACCTCCTCCCTCTTAGAATTTCCTCCTTTTTAAACATGTTTATCTGTAATATTCTTAAATTGATGATGTTCTGAACTTTTCGCCGATTCTCGTTTTTAATATAAATGCATTTTGGTTCTGATTATATGTTCTTTTTGATAATTGACAAAAAGGGGGAGAAAGAATGATATTTTTCAATAACGGATTACTGAGACATAATCTATTTAAATTTCTCTCTTCTGAAAAGCTTGAACAGGTACAAAACTCTGATGAAAGATACAGTATGGTTCTGATGCTCAAAGACTCATGGAATTAAAGGGAAGTAATCAACTAAGGGGGAGTTTCTCTTCTTAACTCTACTTTTTATTCTTTATTTTTAATTGAAAAATCTGGCTTTTGTCATCATCATAAAGGGGGAGATTGTTAGAACATAGTTTGATTCTACAACCCTTAATTAGAGTTTTGAAGATAACAAAATACAAAGAATAAATAAATTCAAAGATATATATATATATATATATATATATATATATATATATATATATATATATATATATATATATATATATATATATATATATATATATATATATATATAAACAAATATGCCTCTTAAAATTATGTTTTGTATATACAGAAGTTCTGATGGAATCAGCATCAGAAGATCAGTAACATGTGCTACACGCTGAAGCTACCAGATTATACGCTGAAGCTTAATGACCAGAATCTACGCATAAACAAGTACTCTCTGACTCTGATCAAAGATCTTTTCCAAGTCATCAACATTCTGAAGCGTTATCATAAGATAAAGCAAAGAAGACTCTGAAGCGTTATTAATTATTCAAGAGAGAATTTAATGCTAACGGCTCTCTTCAGACAAGATCTTCTTCAAAAGGAAAGTGTGTTATTATCATTAAACTGGCTTTATGGACAACGTATCTCTGCCTTGCATATATACATAAGTCTGCTTGAGAAAAGACGCATGCATGCACTCACATAATTTGCTAAGCTTTCAAAACCGCTTATTCAAACGCTTTAAGAAAATTCAGTTTATTCCAAGCTTAAGTTGTGTAATTATCACTGTGATCGGTGGAAATAGAACTGACTGTTTTTTAAGCTGATTCGCGAAATGTCGCGGTAAGCAAGAGTCGCCACCGTCTTTTATGTTCTCCAACATGGAAAGGACAAAAGCACAACAAAATTCCTTATTCGAGAATGTTTCTCGGTTCGGGAGGTAGATTTATAGAAAAGGAACGTGTTAGCACCCTTTCTATCCGTGGTTATCCACGGGCTCTTAGGTACTTGCTCTTATGTTTTCAAAAATTTGTTTGCTTTTCAAGTGTGTGTGGGTTTTGAAAAAAAGTTCGTTTGAAAAAAACTTCTAGGTAACTCTTGTATCAGTTCTCAAGAGTGTATGAAGTGTTTGTTTGAAAACTTTTAGAAAGTGTGAGTGTGAAAAGTATTTTGTTTGTTTGAAAAGAGCAAGTACCCATGAGAATCTACCTACTCTAAGGAATTAGGCTGTGTAAGAGTCCTTTAGATAGTGCTATCCCACCATTGAGAGGTAGGTAGTACCATCGTTGGAGTTGTTCGGGTCAATTCGATTAAGGGACAGTGTGGTCACCGAAGCAATGGTAGGATACCTTAGTGGTAACCCTAATGTCCTAGATCCTTTGTATCTGAGGCAACCGTTTCGAGGCGACTGGATCTTTAGACAGGAGGGCGACCTCTAAGACACCCTATACTTGATGACCACGTTCGAGGCAACCAGTGAGGCGTACCCTAGAAGTGGCATGTGCTTGGTGTGTTGTTTTTTAGTTAATGTTTGTCTTTGCATGTTATTTGTGAGCTACGGATTGATTTTATTATCATACATTCTTGCAGGCATATTTAACAGTTAGGAGTGCAGAAAATAAATTGCGGAAAGAAAAATTCTAACTATTACAAGGCGCGGGTCTATACATCACCAAAAACAAAAACCCGTTTTGAAAATAAGAATGCGGGAAATAGTAAATAAAGATATAAACCGAATTAACTATTACATTTCTGGAAGCAGTTACATAAATATAACCAAAAGGAATTAAAGCGTGAAATAAATTAAATCGGGAACGTCTTGAGGGTTTTGACCCTTTTTTAGAATTAAATTAAACATTAAACCTAATTAACTAAATAATTATTTAATTAAAGAAAAAAAATGTTTTTTGTGTTTTTATGTTTTTTATGAAATAAAATAAAAAGAAATTAGAAGTCAAAAGTTAGAGAAAACCTAAGTTCTAAGTTGATTTTATTTATTATAAAAAGAAAATTAAAATTAAACATAATTAACTAATTAATTTGTTAGAATTTATTTACAAAAATAATTAGTAGTGAAATTAATAAACAAGAATAATAAAAATATTAGTTTTTGATTTTTTTTTTGTTTATGAAAAATAATTATCTGTGAATTAAATAATAATAATAGTTATTAAAGAAAATAAAAAGAAGAAAAAAAAAGAAAAGAAATGCTAAACCAAGGAGGTGAAGGCCAGATTTTGGAGGCTTTATTTGCAATCTCAGGCCCATTAGCACTCAACCCGTTTGACCTTGCTGATTCTCCAGAACATGTGTTGACTGGGAACATGGTGGTCATCCACTCTAAGCCCTTGGATTTGGGTTTGAGGCCACATGGCAGGCTGATGCGTGGGATGCATGATACACCTCATTTTGAACCCTGTATGCAATTATGTAAAGAAACAAAAGAATGAATATTTTGGGGGACCTGGAATTCGAACCCAGGTCCCAGCGCTCACTACACCAACGCCTTAGCCAGCTGTGCTGCATGAATCATTTGACATAATAATAAGAAATGGTTAATATATTTGTAAATCAACGCCTATGCCTAAAAAACAAAAAACGCGCGTGACTTTCAAACGGGCCAATCACGTTGTGGCGTATCATCATCTTCTTCCTCATAATTCCTGGTTATTTACCTGCGGATTTTTATCCGCAGGTAGTTTCGTAGGCTTGTCCTAGAATCGTCCCTAGGCCTCAAAAATCCATTCTAAGACCATGGTTGGTCTCGTCCAAGTCTCCTGATCAAATCTATGCTCTTGGCTGGCCTTGATTTTCCCTGAAACATAAATGCCTAAAACGCAAGAACGTGAACCCTAGAATCGGGCATCACGATTCAGGGCCTAACAATAAAATTGGCTAATGCAGTCATGTTGGAAATCAATCAAGGAGTATGAATATGCTAACTTTTTTGAGAAAAAACGCAAGAATAAAGAAATCCAATTTCGTGTTCAGAGGCGAGTTTGTGATGACTTACAGTGCTTGATGTGGAGTCTCAGGGCGTGGTAAAGGTCTCTTTAGCTTCAGGGTATGGCAATGAGGAAGACTACGTGCTTCTTTTGATCTCAAAGTGCCTGCAACACAGTTTTAGATCTCCCACTTTTTGATAAATTTTGAGTTTTTGTTCTGGCCGTTTCAGGGATGCTTAGGTTGTGAATGAGGCTTAGTTTGCTTGCATATGTAGGTATGAATGAGAACAGGTCACATTATGAGCCAATGATCCATTGCAATTAAGTTTTTGAGATTCTTCATAACCACCATTAAAGGACTTTCCAAGTTTGTTCAAATTTTGAATTTTATGCTCCAAATGGCCCTAGCACGAATTTGGTATATGGAATATGACACATGAAAGCCATTCAAACCTCAAGATACCATTCCTTTAATTTTTTTGATTTTATTTGAATTATTATGGATTAAAATGAATTAAAGCCACAAAAATGAAATAAAAATGAAAAAAATAAATGTTTTGTCTTGAAATTGATCAAGGGACACGTGGGTGGCATGACAAGGCTGAATCAAGTGGAAGAAAGTGGGCCCTTTTGTCAAAAATAGAAGTTTCAAGGATAGTTGACTTTTGCCATTTAACAAAATTTTCCCAACTTCTCCAATGCATATCTTGCTCAATTTTGATCATATGAACATGTTCTTGGACATTTTGGAAAGGTCTTGAAGTCCTCTAAACAATGCCTTTGGTCTTATGTCATTTTGATTTACCAATCTCAAGTTATGGTCTTTGACTTAAAATGCCTTTTTGTTGACTTTTGAAAATGACCTATAATGTTGAAATTGATAACTTTTTGTGAGAGCATTTCTTGGACTTGGAATGTGAAGATGAGTTGTAGGAAATGTCCTCCCCTTCAAAATGAGCATTGGATGGGATTTTTATGATGAACCATGAAAAAGTTATGCCTTGGTCAAGTTACAGTTGACTTTTCAACTGTCCAAAAATGGAAACTTTTGCATCTTGATGATTTTTGAGCCATTCTTGTGGAATCATGATCAAGACTTGATCAAATGATGATTGTGGCCTCAAAATATGATGTTGACCAAAATTTTTGACTTTTGACTGCCAAATAACCATTTTGCCCCTGTAGTTGATTGTGAAGCAATTAAGGTTTTTGACTGTGCAACTTGACCTTGTGAGCCTTGAAACTTGGCATGGGGATACTTGACAATGTGTATAGGCATATGTGACTTGATTGAGCCCTTGAAAACCTCAACTTCCTTGCAAGAACCAAAACCCTAATTTGACTGGCTTATGAGGGTGGTTGACTGTGCAACCCTTGAGTAGACTTGAGCAAATTGAGATGATGCGTGTCAAACTTGAAGAATATGGGAGGGAAAATTTTGGGGTACAACAGTTGCCCCTGTTCAATCTTCTTAGACCTGAGGATGTAGATTGGCTTGCGTGCCTTTCGTGATCCGAAGGTGGAAGATGATTGAACACTAGAGTGCCCAGAAATTTGCGCTTGCATAGTAGAATGTCAGCAGTGTGATGTTGGGAATGGGCTTACAGATGCCATTTGGAAAGATGGTGGATAGGAGAATGGGCTTATAGATGCCATCTGGAGATGTGACAGAACCTTGTCGGGAATGGGCTTATAGATGCCATTTGGAGATATGATGGGTAGGAGGATGGGCTTATAGATACCATCCGGGGTGTCGATCGTGTAAGAGATTCCTTAGAGAGAACTTGCGTACTTGAGAAAGGAAGATGGTTTCCTGGCCTGTTACAGGTGTTGATCTTCAAACTCTTCATGCAGATATGCCCTGGCTGGATACAGGTGTCAAATCTATAATCAGTTGCTCACAGATGTGCCCTGGCTAGATACAGGAATCGAATCCGGAACTTCAAAAGGTTGCTTAAAGATGTGCCCAGGCTGGATACAGGAATCAAATCTCTAAACTCTTTATGCAGACGTGCCCTGGCTGGATACAGGTGTCGAATCTACAATCAGTTACTCACAGATATGCCCTGGCTGGATTCAGGAATCGAATCTGGAATTAGTCATCTATAGATATGCCCTGACTGGATACAGGTATGGAATCTTCAAACTCTTCAGATATGCCCTGGCTAGATACAGGAATCGAATCTTCAAACTCTTCAGATATGCCCTGGCTAGATACAGGAATCGAATCTGGAATTAGTCATCTACAGATATGCCCTGGCTGGATACAGGTATCGAATCTTCAAACTCTTCAGATATGCCCTGGCTAGATACAGGAATCGAATCTGGAATTAGTCATCTACAGATATGCCCCGGCTGGATACAGGTATCGAATCTTCAAACTCTTCAGATATGCCTTGGCTAGATACAGGAATCGAATCTGGAATTAGTCATCTACAGATATGCCCTGGCTGGATACAAGTATCGAATCTTCAAACTCTTCAGATATGCCCTGGCTAGATACAGGAATCGAATCTGGAATTAGTCATCTACAGATATGCCCTGGCTGGATACAGGTATCGAATCTTCAAACTCTTCAGATATGCCCTGGCTAGATACAGGAATCGAATATGGAATTAGTCATCTACAGATATGCCCTGGCTGGATACAGGTATCGAATCTTCAAACTCTTCAGATATGCCCTGGCTAGATAAGGGAATCGAATCTGGAATTAGTCATCTACAGATATGCCCTGGCTGGATACAGGTATCGAATCTTCAAACTCTTCAGATATTCCCTGGCTAGATACAGGAATCGAATCTGGAATTAGTCATCTACAGATATGACCTGGATGGATACAGGTATCGAATCTTCAAACTCTTCAAATATGCCCTGGCTAGATACAGGAATCGAATCTGGAATTAGTCATCTACAGATATGCCCTGGCTGGATACAGGTATCGAATCTTCAAACTCTTCAGATATGCCCTGGCTAGATACAGGAATCGAATATGGAATTAGTCATCTACAGACATGCCCTGGCTGGATACAGGTATCGAATCTTCAAACTCTTCAGATATGCCCTGGCTAGATACTGGAATCGAATCTGGAATTAGTGATCTACAGATATGCCCTGGCTGGATACAGGTATCAAATCTTCAAACTCTTCAGATATGCCCTGGATAGATACAGGAATCGAATCTGGAATTAGTCATCTACAGATATGCCCTGGCTGGATACAGGTATCGAATCTTTAAACTCTTCAGATATGCCCTGGCTAGATACAGGAATCGAATCTGGAATTAGTCATCTATAGATATGCCCTGGCTGGATACAAGTATCGAATCTTCAAACTCTTCAGATATGCCATGGCTAGATACAGGAATCGAATCTGGAATTGCGACAGTTGATAGTAATTATCTTTGGATTGACCTTTTTCCTGAAAAGGCGAAACATCAGTTGTATGCAATATCATGATGTATGAAATGCATGATGTCATGATGTTCTCAAGAATAAATGAGATTGTGTGTATATGCATGCGTCATTGTGTATGGTAATGTGATGTTTATGAATATATTTTCGTCTAGGAAAATAAATCCTTGACAGACGCCGGGAAGTTGAATCCTGGGCTGATGTTGAAGAGTAGAGTTCTTCACTTCCGCTGGGGATGTTTGGTTGCAAGAATAAACCGGTAGGAGAAGATGACTCCGTTGGGGAATAAACTTGTTGGAGAGATTACTCTGCGGGGAATTACTCTGTGGGAAGAGATACTTCGCTGAGATTTGATGATAACTCCGCTGGGGATACCATTGATAAGTTATGTTGGGGAATTTGATGAACTCCGCTGGGGATAGGAAGAACTTTGTCGAGGACGATCTTTCCGTGGCAATTAGCTGAGGATAACCCAGTTATACCCTGGTGAGGAATAACCTTTGAATAAAGCCGGGGAGATGCGTTCGTATTCTGCAGGGTAAGCTTCCCGAATCTAATGGGGATAGGCTTCCAGAATCTACTGGGGATAAGCTTCCAGAATCTACTGGGGAGAAGCTTCCCGAATCTGCTGGGGAGAAGCTTCTAGAATCTACTGGGGAGAAGCTTCCAGAATCTACTGGGGAGATTGATACAACTCTCCTGGGGAAACTTTTGGACTGCACTGGGGAAGTGGCTCCACTGGGATGTCTGTATTCCATCGGGGAACAATCTTAGATTAAGACTGCCAGGGATGCTTGTTTAGGAACATCTGTATACTCCGCTGGGGAATATTGAGATTTTCTGGGGATACCCAATTTCCTTAAGGCTGATAGTAGACTAACTCTGCTTGGGGAGAGCTTTGTTGACTTGCTGGAGATACTATGCCTTGCCAGGGCTGACGGGAGACCAACTCTGCTCGGGGGAGAGTATTGTTGAACCTTGTCTTACTCCCGGGGAGTGGAGGCCTCTTGGTTATGTTCTTCAGCCGAACCTTCCTTGGTACCTTGGTTGACAGAGCAACTAGATTGCTTGGACAACTCATTATTGCCCCTGTTTCTGATGTGAGAGAAGAAGATACCTTGTAAGGTGTTAGACAACTGCCTATTCGACAAATCTTCTTCTGGTAGGCGAGTGACGAGATGACGGGACATAGTCTTACGCTTTTGATCCCTAATTTTTTCCTGGACTGCCCTTTCGGGTTTTCAGTCCACCGGGATACCTTTTTTTGCCCAAGCCGCTTTTTCAGGTTTTCGACTTTCCGGGTGTACATATTTTTTATTTTCATCCCTTATTTTTGCCCGAACCCTTTTGGTTCGTCAGGAAGCCCTTGTTTTTGCCTAGGCCAGTCGACCTAGCGGGTCTTTGATTATGCGTAGTATTTTTTCGACTATGTCCACGCCCTTAGAATGCAGGGAGTTGTCACCGTTAGTAGCATTGTGTTTCCATACCACCAGAAGATCTTCGTTTGATCGTCCAATGCCCCAAGTGATCCAGATGGAGATTTGCCCCAAGCTGATTGGCCTTTTGAGAGATTCTCCGAATCTTGACTTAACTGCCCCAGATGACGGACAATGATCGTGCCGTGCCCCTTGATTGGAAGTGTTTCTTCCATTTGAGATGACCTTTTTGTTGGGAAGATTCTTGTTCACTGGATATTCTTCGTGCGAATTTCTATGTTGTTCAAACAAATAATCATATGCAAGCAATGTTATATTAAAAATGCAAAGCTTATGTCTGTCTTGAAGTTTTTGAAAATGCATTTTTTTTATAAAAACGGGTGAATTTTTTGTATACTGTGATGTCAACTCGTTATTTTACCGCAAGCCTTAAGGAGTCAGGATACCTTTCGTAACAGTATGCTTTCGAACTAACCCATGCTTCAGCTAGGACTTTTAAAGGTTATAGCGTGGCCTGGTTCACAGTTTAAGAAACAAAGGATAAAGGCTCAAAATTTATTTGTACCCACCCGTTCTTCGTGATGTTCTTCCAACCTAAACTCAGCTGATCGTGCGTTAGACCTTGTTTGAGTCTTTGCTCTGATATTCCAGTGATGGTTCAGATATTGACAATTTATTTTGAACATGCAGTCATTTTTATAAGGGTTTGCAGTACCTCTTTCTTTTTTTTTGATTTCGTTATCCCTGTTTTTTGCTTGAACTGTTCCTTTTTGTGATTACAGTCAGCGGGATGCCCCAGTTTTTGTAAGTCTCCTTCATAGGTTTTGACTTAATGGGCTTTTATTTTGAGAAATGATGACTGCCTGTCTTTATGATCATTCAGAACCATCACTGTCTTTTGTTTTGTAAGGACTTCTTTAGTGCCATTCGTTGTGCACTTGGATCAACTGAGAGAATTACCCTGCCCCAGGTTATGATTAAGGGTTTTAATTTTCGAAAAGAAAAACTCCTACTTCTTTGGCTCAGAGGGGTTGACTAGGGATTATCTTCTTTATAACTCCAGTGTTTAGGAATTGAAACAATGCATGTACCTCATCAGCGGGGTCTGTTCAAAAGCATACTGTAAAGATCATGGTATCGTTTTCGTCATCCTCCCTCAAGAGGCTTAGAATTATTAATTGAGAGTTGAACATCACAAAAAATGAAAGCAGTTTTAATATAGAGAATGTGAATATATTGATTCAAAACAGACATATGCGATGCATTGATAAAGTAATAAGGTTTTCTATGACAATAATTGTTTGAACAATCAAAGAAAAATACAACTTGAACATTCGAATGAACAAAAGTTTTCTCGTCTCAGGACCTGTCACTTCAAATGGTGAATATCGCAGGGATAGTAGAAGAACTCGACCTGAACATCTTGGGTGAATTCCACTGCTCCTTCATCAATCAGGCTTTGGATTTTGTACCTCAACTTCCAACAGTCGTCAGTATCATGCCCCGGGCTGTTAGAATGGTATGCGCACCTGGCCCCAGGATTATAGTTGGGTGAAGAAGTCTTAGGATTAGGGTGAGGTCCTATCAACGTCACCAGATTCAACTTCAACAGGTGTTGTAAAGCTTGGGACAGCGACGTGTTGAGCTGGGTGAATTACCTCCTGGGCTTGTCTGGCTTGCTCTGATCAACCCGTTGTTCTTGGCAAGGTTGTGGTTGGACCTGTGAAGTAGCAGCAGCTTGGAGAGGCCCATTCATTGAACCAAATCTTTGACTTCTTGGAGGCTGATTACCGATTTGGTCTCCAACCCTGACTACTTGCTTCATAATGTCTTGCTGAAACTGGTGAGGTTGATGCTGGATTTATGACCCTGAAGCAAGTTGAGGAGCTTTTCCCTTGTCTTCTTGTCTCAAAGGGAATTTGATGGTGACTGGCTCTCCAACCTTAGATGTTTTCCCCAGTTGGTTATCCCGAAGCAGTTGGTTGACGAGAACCCTGAGCTCTTCTTGTCTTTGAGCTAAGTCTTGAATGAGAGCCATCTGCCCCAGCATCTGGGTTCTCATTGTATCTACCTCAGCTTGCAGACGTTTCAGCCGTTCGTCTTTATCGTCTTCTGGACTGTTCCTGACCAAAGTCCCCATGAGGAGTGTTCTCAGCTCTTCCTGCCCCTTGGATAGATTTAGGAGGATCCCCCTGAGCCGAGTCTCTTGAGCATGAAGATCCTGGTTGTTTTGTTGGGAAGCCATTGCTGAAATAAATGGCGAAGATGGTAAGTGACCTGTCAAAGGTGTACCTGTAATGCAATGATATATATATGTATGCATGCAATGTTTTCGAGGATCTCGCGGGGTAAACAAGAAAATTGTTAGAATTTGCATTTTCTAGCTTGATGGAAGGCACTGCATACTGTTGAGAGTCCTTCTTCAAGAGTCGAAGCTCACCATATCGAGTGGGTCATAGCCCCTGACTCAAGCTGTTAAACTTGGCTAGAGGAAAATAAATCCCATTTGCCCCTTGCTAGACATTTGATTCACCATGACCTGCATCACAACCCTTGAGATCCTTGAAATGGATTAGTCCTTATGTAGGATGTATGCAATGGTATGATGGCATGCTATGCATGGAGTGATGTAAGTAGGCCCTGTAATGAGTTCCAATTAAGGACTGTAAACAAAACCTGCAAGGAACTCGTGTGTCAGATAACAAGTATGCAAATAGTCAAGTTTGAAGGCACACAAGTCACACAAAATAGCCCTTAGATTTCAGGTCGGCATGAAGTTTGGGGTACTACCCTCTTGAAGTTGGTGGGCTCAAAACCTGTCCTATCAAAAGTAACCGGGTTCTAAGGAGCTCAATATCATTGGGTTGTTTTCTATGTTCATTGTTTTGATTTAGCCACTGAACTGGCGATCAAAATATTCCAAGAAAACAACCCTCAATGAGTGTAATATCGAGTATCAACCAACTTCGGACTGCACCAAAGTCAGTCATCGCACTACCCCTAAAGAGGCCAGAATGGTTAAATTAAGGTTCCTAAGGTCAGTTGATGCTTCACGACACCACGCGGCGGCCCCGTACTCTCCTTGACTTGACTCAAGGGTTACCGATACTCACCAAAGTGCCACATCAACGTAGCAAACTGCTTTAACCGTGTCGGTATACCCCGCACAGTTCCCTCATAGTTTGTTGCTACTTTCTAAGAGGTATCCCCCAGATCCAGGTTAGGATCTATGAAACTCCCAAAACAGGCCCACAATATTAAATCAAACAAAGCAAGAAATTGAAAACATGATGATGAACTATTCCTAAGGTACACCCCACTTATGATCTCCCCAGCAGAGTCGCCAGTTCTGTGATCGGTGGAAATAGAACTGACTGTTTTTTAAATTGGTTTGAGAAATGTCGCGGTAAGCAAGAGTCGCCACCGTCTTTTATGTTCTCCAACATGGAAAGGACAAAAGCACAACAAAATTCCTTATTCGAGAATGTTTCTCGGTTCGGGAGGTAGATTTATAGAAAGGGAAGGTGTTAGCACCCTTTCTATCCGTGGTTATCCACGGGCTCTTAGGTACTTGCTCTTATGTTTTCAAAAATTTGTTTGCTTTTCAAGTGTGTGTGGGTTTTGAAAAAAAGTTCGTTTGAAAAAAACTTCTAGGTAACTCTTGTATCAATCCTCAAGAGTGTATGAAGTGTTTGTTTGAAAACTTTTAGAAAGTGTGAGTGTGAAAAGTATTTTGTTTGTTTGAAAAGAGCAAGTACCCATGAGAATCTACCTACTCTAAGGAATTAGGCTGTGTAAGAGTCCTTTAGATAGTGCTATCCCACCATTGAGAGGTAGGTAGCACCATCGTTTGAGTTGTTCGGGTCAATTCGATTAAGGGACAGTGTGGTCACCGAAGCAATGGTAGGATACCTTAGTGGTAACCCTAATGTCCTAGATCCTTTGTATCTGAGGCAACCGTTTCAAGGCGACTGGATCTTTAGACAGGAGGGCGACCTCTAAGACACCCTATACTTGATGACCACGTTCGAGGCAACCAGTGAGGCGTACCCTAGAAGTGGCATGTGTTTGGTGTGTTGTTTTTCAGTTAATGTTTGTCTTTGCATGTTATTTGTGAGCTACCGATTGATTTTATTATCATACATTCTTGCAGGCATATTTAACAGTTAGGAGTGCGGAAAATAAATTGCGGAAAGATAAATTCTAACTATTACAAGGCGCGGGTCTATACATCGCCAAAAACAAAAACCCGTTTTGAAAATAAGAATGCGGGAAATAGTAAATAAAGATATAAACCGAATTAACTATTACATTTTCGGAAGCAGTTACATAAATATAACCAAAAGGAATTAAAGCGCGAAATAAATTAAATCGGGAACGTCTTGAGGGTTTTGACCCTTTTTTAGAATTAAATTAAACATTAAACCTAATTAACTAAATAATTATTTAATTAAAGAAAAAAAATGTTTTTTGTGTTTTTTATGAAATAAAATAAAAAGAAATTAGAAGTCAAAAGTTAGAGAAAACCTAAGTTCTAAGTTGATTTTATTTATTATAAAAAGAAAATTAAAATTAAACCTAATTAACTAATTAATTTGTTAGAATTTATTTACAAAAATAATTAGTAGTGAAATTAATAAACAAGAATAATAAAAATATTAGTTTTTGATTTTTTTTTGTTTATGAAAAATAATTATCTGTGAATTAAATAATAATAATAATAGTTATTAAAGAAAATAAAAAGAAGAAAAAAAAAGAAAAGAAATGCTAAACCAAGGAGGTGAAGGCCAGATTTTGGAGGCTTTATTTGCAATCTCAGGCCCATTAGCACTCAACCCGTTTGACCTTGCTGATTCTCCAGAACATGTGTTGACTGGGAACATGGTGGTCATCCACTCTAAGCCCTTGGATTTGGGTTTGAGGCCACATGGCAGGCTGATGCGTGGGATGCATGATACACCTCCTTTTGAACCCTGTATGCAATTATGTAAAGAAAAAAAAGAATGAATATTTTAGGGGACCTGGGATTCGAACCCAGGTCCCAGCGCTCACTACACCAACGCCTTAGCCAGCTGTGCTGCATGATTCATTTGACATAATAATAAGAATTGGTTAATATATTTGTAAATCAACGTGTGATCGGTGGATCTGGAACTGACTGTTTAACGCTGGTTCGCGAAATGTCGCGGAAGCAAGAGTCGCCACCGTCTTTTATTTTCTCCAAATGGAAAGGACAAAAGCACAGAAAAATTCCTTAAAGAGATTGCTCTCGGTTCGGGAGGTAGGTTATAGAAAGGGAAGGTGTTAGCACCCTTTCTATCCATGGTTATCCATGGGCTCTTAGATACTTGCTCATTGTGTTTTCAAAATGTTTGCTTGCTTTTCAACTGTGGGTTTAAAAAAGTTTCTTTGAAAGTTTCAGATCGACTCTTGTGTCAGAGTGTTTGAAAAATTGTTTTGAAAGCTTTTGAAAAGTGTCGGTGTGAAAAGATTTTTGTTTGTTTTTGAAGAGAGCAAGTATCTACGAGAACCTACCTACCCTAAGGAATTCGTCTGGGTAAATGTCCTTTGAAGTAGTGCCATCCCACCATTGAGAGGTAGGTAGCACCACCGTTGGAGGTGTTCGGGTCAATTCGAGTTTTAGGGACATGGTGATCACCGGAGCAATGGGAAGACACCTTAGAAGCTACCCTCATGCCAGGTTCCCGGATCATGAGGACTTACTAAGACGTCCTCTACTCGACGACCACCTTTCGAAAGGCAACAGTGAGGCGTACCCTAGGGGTGGTGTGTGCGATTCGTGTGTCGTTTTCATTGATATTTGTCTTGTCATGTTTATTTGTGTTCTACGCTTGATTTTAATTAAGACATTCATTCTTGCATGCTTTTTAACAGTTATAAAGTTTGCGGGAAAATAAATCTACAGCTATTACAAATGGCGCGGGTCCACATCGCCAAAATTAAACCGGACCCGATTTGACGGAAAATAAATAAAGCAAGAAAAAATAAAAGTGCGAGAAGTAAAATCGTTACAACGCTTTGGGAGAATTACATAATTATAATAAACGACATAAAATAAATGTGCGAAATTAAATAAATAAAACAATGGGCGTTGGACCCTTTTGCAAAAAATTAAATTTAATGAGGAATTAGAATTAAAAGAAAATGTTTTTTTTTTAATATTTTTGTATTTTTTAAGATTTGAAAGAAAAAAGAAATTGATTGAAATTAAAATAAACCCTAATTCTAATTATTTTTAGTTATTAAGAAAATATTGAATTTTTGACCTACTTTAAACCTAAATTATTTATGTACAATTTAATTTATGAAAATAAATAAATAATAATATTATGATACAAAGGAAAAACTAAAAGGAATGAAAATTGTTAATTAAACCTAATTCTAATTTTTTATATTTAATATGAAAAGAATTAAAATTGCAAAATCCTAATTAAAACTAAATTCATTATATGTTAATTTATTTACAAGAAAATAATTATAATAAGCATATTTATTATTTTTTGGTCTTTTCTGATTTTTTATTATGTTTTTGCATTTTGTAAAGAAATAATTAATTAAAACAAATAAAATAAATGAAATAACAAAAATAAAATGTAAGAAGAAAAATAGAAAAAAAATGCAAACCAGGGAGGGGGGTAGCCCCAAATGGGAGGTACAGGCCTGGAATGCTGGCCCATTAACGTTTTGGTCCATTGACTTTTCCAGGTTGTGTGTTAGTGCGTTTGACCAGAACTTACGTGTTCCTCATATCCATGCCGTTGATTTGTATGCATTAGACGCGTGGCTCTCTGGATGTTGAAGCAACATGATGCGCTTCCATGTTGACGCTGCACAGGATTTTGCATTGAAAAATAATATGGAATTTACACAGACCTGGGACTCGAACCCAGGTCTTGGAGGTTACAAGTACATACCCCTGCCAGCTGAGCTACAATGTTTCAATCAATATATATTAGTAAATAAATAACAAAAAGAAAGACAAACGCGTTAGTGGTTAAACGCGCGAAATTCAAAAGCAACCAATCGTTGATGGACAACACATCGTCTTCTTCATTGTTTTTTTATTTTTTTTCTGAAACAAAAGCCTATGGAAACGGTTTTCACGCGTGGGCTTAGAGATGTTTTAAGAAAATAACGATTAGCCCCTCGACGCTCATAAATTGAGCGCGAGGGTGCCATCCTCTTCGTCTTCAAGCGCTGAGTCCATTGGTGGTCATTTGGCGTTCTAATTTTGCCTTGTTATGAAAGCCCCAATTTTGCAGACCTGTAACCCTAGCAATCGATCATGGTAAAATCGCGTGTGGCCAATAAAAACACAATTAAAGGTGCTGGTTAGCTTTGAAACTTCAATATGAACAAGAATCAATCAATAAAATTTACAAATAACGCATATAATGGAATGTATGATTATGCAATTTGTTTGGTACAGTTGCGGTTCTAGGTACCAATTCCTTACGCTTTTGTGGTTGATATTGATTGGAATGCCTTCAGGAATGCCTAAGGAAGCTATTGGAATAGGTTTGGTGTCTCGAATCGCCTTGTAACCTTGAAATCAGTTTTGAGTTTTTTGGACAATTTTTCAAGTTGGTAATGTCTTTTTCTGCGCAGCTTAGAGTCCTTTTCCATTAGGGTTGTGATCAGGTACTTGTATGGAAGCAATTAGGTCAACAAACTTGAATAAAATCCCTTGTAATCATGGTTTGGATATTTGATTTGTTAAGAATCTTTTCATATCTTTTTTTCATGTTATTTTTGTGTCAATTAGGCTCCAATCACACCAATTCTTTCCATAATTGAACAAGCACGAAATATTGAGTCCAAATCATGCATAAAAAGATTGGTTTTGTTAGGTTAGATATTTTTCATGTATTTAAATAATTTAAATGAATTAATATTAATATAAATTCAAATAAATAAATAAAAATTGAGAAAATACTTCCCTTTGGGCCAAGTGGTCGTGCATAGGCTTAGAATGATGAATCATGGAAGAAAAATGGGCCCATTAGCAAATTTAGGTCATTTGAAGTAAAGTTGACTTTTCAAAATTCCCAAAAATTTCCCAACTTCCACAAGGCATAACTTGCTCAATTTTTAAGCTTTTCACATGTTCTTGGACATTTTGGAAAGGTCTTTGAGTCCTTTAACCAATGCCTTTGGTCCCATGTCATTCTGATTTACCAATCTCAAGTTATGGCCTTTGACTTAAAGTCCCTTTTTGTTGACTTTTGAAAATGACCTATAATGTTGAAATTGATAACTTTTTGTGAGAGCATTTCTTGGACTTGGAATATGAAGATGAGTTATAGGAAATGTCTTTCTCTTCAAAATGAGCTTTGGATGGAATTTTTCTGATAATCCATGTGAAAGTTATGCCCTGGTCAATTTCAGTTGACTTTTTCAACTGTCCAAATATAGTAACTTTTGCATCTTTGATGATTTCTGAGCCAAATTTTGAGAATCATGATCAAGCATTGATCAAATGATGTTTGTGGCTTCAAAATGATATGTTGACCAAAAATTTGAACTTTTGACTGCCAAATGACCATTTTGCCCCTACAGTTGACTGTAGTGCAATCTAGGGTTTTGACTGTGCAATTTCGAGCTGAATGCCTTGAAACTTGATATGAGGATACTTGACCATCTTTGTAAGCATATGAGACTTGATTGGGCCTTTGAAAACTTCACTTTCTTGATCAGAACACAAACCCTAATTTTGACTGTATAGGAGACAGTTGCACTGCACCACCCTTGGGGAATTTTGTGACTTGACTTGGCAATTTCCTGAAGAATATGGGAGGGCAAATTTTGGGGTACAACAATTGCCCCTGTTCAATCTTCTTAGACCTGAGGATGCAGATTGGCTGACGTGCCTTTCGTAATCCGAAGGTGGAAGATGATTGGACACTAGAGTGCCCAGAAATTTGCGCTCACATAGTAGCAATGTGGTGGGAATGGGCTTATAGATGCCATTTAGAGGTTGCTGGATAGGATGATGGGCTTATATATGCCATCTGGATGCTGATTGCGTAAGAGATTCCTTAGCGAGAACCTGCATACCTGCAAAACAGAAAAATGAGTACCTGACACGTTGTAGGAGCTGGTTTTCAGATGTCTGGTATAGATATGTCCTGACTGGTTACAGGAGCTGAATCTGGAGCTTCAAACGCTGATGAATGAACCAGGGATGGTTACTGCCTTAGCATGAATGGTAAGAGAACCTTGGGCGACTTTAACTTCAACAACGCTCGTTGAGAAAAATCTTGGCGGGAACTACCATCTTTGCAATATCGGGAAGAGAACCATAGAAAATTATAATCTGAAAGGGAATCACCTCACTCGCCGTTGGAGAGGGAATCATAGGAAAAGGAATTGTTACCTCACACACCGTTGGAGAGGGAAACATAAGAGACTATTACCTCACACTCATCGTCGGAGAGAGAATCATCTGAAAAGGGCTTACTACCTCACACACCGTCGGAGAGGGAACCATGGGAGACTATCACCTCACACTCATCGTCGGAGAGGGAAACATCTGAAAAAGGAATGATCGCCTCACACACCGTTGGAGAGGGAACCATCTGGGATAACTTCTACTGAGTCTTTATTAGAAAAATCTGTTGGGCATCGATTTAGCTGGACTAGAGGAGGTCTTGAAATATCTTCAACTGGAATAAGTGTCAGAACGTTGCCATATCTGGTTTACATCTGGACTATATCTGGAAGGAGTTCTGGAAGCAGCATCAGAACGTCACCATATCTGGGTCATATCTAAAACCATATCTGAAGGATACCTGGAAGCAGCATCAGAACGTCACCATCTCTGGGTCACATCTGAAACTATATCTGAAGGATACCTGGAAGCAGCATCAGAACGTCACCATATCTGGGTCATATCTGAAACTATATCGAGAAGGAATTCTGGAAGCAGTATCAGAACGTCACCATATCTGGATCATATCCGAAACTATATCGAGAAGGAATTCTGGAAGCAGTATCAGAACGTCACCATATCTGGATCATATCCGAAACTATATCGAGAAGGAATTCTGGAAGCAGTATCAGAATGTCACCATATCTGGATCATATCCGAAACTATATCGAGAAGGAATTCTGGAAGCAGTATCAGAACGTCACCATATCTGGATCATATCCGAAACTATATCGAGAAGGAATTCTGGAAGCAGCATCAGAACGTCACCATCTCTGGGTCATATCTGAAACTATATCTGAAGGATACCTGGAAGCAGCATCAGAACGTCACCATCTCTGGGTCATATCTGAAACTATATCTGAAGGAATTCTGGAAGCAGTATCAGAACGTCACCATATCTGGATCATATCCGAAACTATATCGAGAAGGAATTCTGGAAGCAGTATCAGAACGTCACCATATCTGGATCATATCCGAAACTATATCGAGAAGGAATTGCGATAGTTGGTAGTAGTCATTTTTGTATTGATCTTTTTCCTGAAAAGGTAAAACATAATTGTATGCAAAATCATGATGCATGAACTGTATGTCTTCAAAATCAATGAGATTCGTGTAATATGATGCATATGCATGCTATAATGTATGAGGATATGATGTTTATGAATGTATATTTTCGTCGTAGGAAAATAAATCCTTGACGGGTGCCGGGAAGTCGCATCCTGGGCTGATGTGGAAGAATAGCTTTTGCTTCCGCTGGAGTTGATAGTTACAAGTATACCGATAGGAGAAGATGACTCCGTTGCGGAATAAACTTGGCAAATGGAAGATTCTGCGGGGAGAAAAGATACCCTAACGACCATGCTGGGAAGCAATACTCTGTGGGGAATAGAGTTGCTTTGCTGAATGTTGATAGTAACTTGCTGAAGCTGTCCTTGTTGTTGGAAGTATGAATGGACTTCGCTGGGGATAAGAAGATTCTGTCGACGACGCTCTTTTCGTGGCTTTTGGCTGAGGATAACCCAGTTATATCCTGTTAAGAAAATAACTCTTTAAATCAAGCCGGACGACGCGTTCGTCCTCTGCGGGGGGATAAGCTTCCAAAATCAACTGGGGATACGCTTACTGCTTGGGGAGATGGATTCCGACTTTCCTGGGGAAGCTGGGTTGGACTCTCCTGGGGAGGTATTGAACTGTATTGGTTATGTTCTTCAACGGGACCTACCTTGACACCTTGGAGGATAGAACAATCAGACTGCTCAGACCAACCTTTATTGCCCCTGTTTCTTGTGGGGTGCTGATAGTTGTTGGCGGACAAACCTTCTTCTGGTAGACAGATGGCGGGACATAGTCGTACGCTTTTAATCCCTAACTTTTGCCTGGACCGCCCTTTCGGGTTTTCAGTCCGCCGGGATACCCATTTTTGCCCAAGCCGCCTTTTCAGGTTTTCGACTTGCCGGGTGTACAGATTTTTTCATTTCATCCCTCATTTTGCCCGAACCCTTTTGGTTCGCCGGGAAGCCCTTATTTTTGCCTAGGTGTGTCAACCTAGCGGGTCTTTGACTCTGCGTAGTATCTTTTCGACTATGTCCATGTTTTTAGAATGCAGGGAGGTGCCCCTGGCTGTTTATGTTACCATGTTACCAGAAGATGTCTGATCGTGCAAGATTCGTTGCTGGAGTGCCCCAAGTGACTCAGGCGGAGATCTGCCCCAGGCTTTTTGGCCTTTTGAGAGATTCTCCGAATCTTGATTGAATTGCCCCAGATGGTGGACAATAGTCGTGCCATGCCCCTTGATTGGAGGTACTTCTGTTCATTAGGCTCTCGTCGTGTAAACTTCTATACTGTTCAAACAAAAAGTCATATGCAAACAAAGTTATGTTAAAAATGCAAAGCTTATGTCTGCCTTGAAGATTTTGAAAATGCATTTTTTCATAAAACATGTGAATGTTTGTAAAACATGATGTCAACTCTGTATTTACCGTAGCCTTAAGGAGTCAGGATACCTTCGTAACAGTATGCTTTCGAACTAACCCATGCTTCAGCTAGGACTTTTGAGGGTTATAACGTGGCCTGGTTCACGGTTTAAGAAATAAAGGATAAAGGCTCAAATTTTATTTGTACCCACCCGCTCTTCGTGATGTTCTCCAAACCTAAACTCAGTTGATCATACGTTAGACCTTTGCTTGAGTCTTTGCTTTGATATTCCAATAATGGTTCAGATGTTGATAACTTATTTTGAATAGGCAATCATTTTTTGCTTGGTGGAGGGTTTGTGAGACCTCTTTCTTGACTTTGTTATCCCTTTCTTTTTTGCCTGAACTGTTTCCTTTTTTGGAATTACAGTCAGCGGGATGCCCCAGTTTCATAAGTCCCCTTTGTAGGTTTAGACTTTTCGGGCTTTTCATTTATGAATTTTGATGATGACTGCCTGTCCTTTTGATTGTTCTGAACCATCACTGTCTTTGTTCGTTTCGTAAAGATCTCTTCGGTGCCATTCGTCATGCACTTGGATCAACTGAGAGAACTACCCTGCCCCAGGTTATGATAAAGGGTTTTAATTTTCGAAAAGAAAAACTCCTACTTCTTTGGCTCAGAGGGGTTGACGAGGGATTATCATCCTTATAACTCCAGTGTTTAGGATTTGAAACAATGCCTGTACCTCATCAGCGGGGTCTGTTCAAAAGCATACCGTAGATCATGGTATCGTTTTCGTCATCCTCCCTCAAGAGGCTTAGAATTTTAGATCCAGAGTTGACATCAGAAAAAAAATATGAAAAGATATTTGAACATAATGAAAACAATTGTATTAATTTCCAAAACAGACGTATGCGATGCATTGATAGAATAAAATAGTTTGCTATGACATTAATTGTTTGTATAAGCAAAGAAAAGTACAACTCAAAAATTCAAATAAACAAAAGGCTTCAATGATTGGGCAACGGAGCAGTGATTATGTTTGGAGTCTCTGGTACTTCAAACTGAATCTCTCCGGCGTCAATCATATCTTGGATCTTGTTCTTGAGAGGCCAGCAGTTGTCTGTAGTATGCCCCGGGCTATCTGAATGATATGCGCACCTATCGTTGGGATGATAGTTGGGTGCAGAAGTGTTCGGATTCCGGAGAGGAGCCCTTAAGGTGATCAGCCCCGCCTTCAACATTTGTTGCAGTGCTTGATCCAACGACATGTTGAGTTTGGTGTACTGCCGTTTCTCCTTGCGCTGCTGCCCCTGTCCTTGTTGAGCAGGTCCGGGATTGGAGATTTGGATTGCCCCTGCCTCATGACGGCTCTTTTTACCGTGCACAGCATTAGATTCTTTCTTTCCATGATGAGGCTTTTTATCAGAGGGTGCAGCCTCTTGAATTTTCCCAGATCGGATGCCAGCTTCTATTCACTCTCCAGTCAAGATAAGATCTGTGAATCCAGCAGACGAATTCCCAATTAGGTGGTTGAAAAATGGCCCAGATAGGGTCCCCAAGAACATATCGACAAGTTCCCGATCAGTCAGAGGTGGTTGTACCCTTCCAGCAAGATCCCTCCATTTCTGCGCATATTCTTTAAAACCTTCACTTGATCCTAACGACATACCCTGGAGTTGGGTACGCGTAGGAGCAAGGTCGGCATTATACTGATACTGCTTGTAGAAAGCAGTAGCCAACTCCTCCCAGTTACGAACCTTGGTCCCATCTAGCTGATAGAACCATTCGAGATGAGTCCCTGAAAGACTCTCCTGGAAGAAGTGGATCCATAAATTCTTGTCCACCATATATGGTTGAATCTTCCGAACATAGGACCTTAGATGCAGCTTGGGACAAGACGCCCCGTCATACTTAGAGAAGGATGGTGCTTTGAACTTCCGAGGAATAATCACACCAGTTGACAAACCCAGATCTCCAAGATCCAGCCCAGGTACCTGTTGGACCTCCATAGCATTCAGCCTATCCTCCAACTGTTTGTACTTGTCCTCAGCCGGAGGGTACTGTTCGTCGTCGAAATCTGTTTCATTGTCAGAGACCTCTGGACTGGGCATCCTTTCCTCTTGATGACTGCTTTTTCCCATAGATGGAGTTGTCCTCTCAGTTTCAATCTGTGGTGCATTCCCAGATCCGCGTCTAGGGCTGAACAAGACAGTCCTCTTCTTCTTCTTGTCCTTCTTCAAGAGCAGAGCCTTCAGATCTTGTTGCCCCTGAGTCAAATTCATGATCAGCTCTTGGAACTGGGCGTTCTGAGCCTGGAGGTCCTTGATAGTGTGCTCGGTTGAAGATTCAGGATTCATGACGATCGGCTGAAATAAACAGCGACGAAGGGTAAGCAACCTGTCAAAGGGATACCTGCAATGCAATGAGATGTATGATATGCATGCAATGTTTTCAAGGACCTCGCGGGGTAAACAGAGAGACTTTGTTAGCATTTGGAACCGGTAGCTTGACTGAAGGCACTGCATATTGTTGAGAGTCCTTCTTCAAGGGTCAAAGGCTCACCATATCCAGTGGGTCATAGCCCCTGACACCCTTGGCTAGAGGAAAATAAATCCTCTTTGCCCCCGGCTAGATGTTTGATTTATCCTGACCTGCATCACAAGCCCTTGAGATCCTTGAAACGGGTTAGGATGTATGCAATGGTATGCAATGGTATGATGTCATGCTATGCATGGGGGTGATGTAGGTAAACCCTGTTATGAGTCCCAATTAAGGACTATAAACAAAACCTGCAAGAAATTTGGTAAACCTTGTCATGAGTCCTAGTTAGGGACTATAAACAGAACCCGCAAGTAGTTAGTACACCCTGTTATGAGTCCTAGTTAAGGACTATAAACAAAACCTGCAAGGAATTTGGTACCCTGTTATGAGTCCCAATTAAGGACTATAAACAACCCTGCAAGAAATTTGGTACCCTGTTATGAGTCCCAATTAAGGACTATAAACAAGACCTGCAAGAAACAAATGTCAGGTAACAAGCACGCAGATAGTCAAGTACGAAGGCACACAAGTCACACAAAAGAGCCCTTAGAGTTTAGGCCAGCATGAGGTCTAGGTATTACCCTCTTGAAGTTGGTGGGTTCAACCTGTCCTAATCAAAGTAACCGGGTTCTAAGGTTCCCAATATCCCGGGATTGCTTTCATTGTTCATCGTTTCGATTTAGCCACTGAACTGGCGACCGAAATATTCCAGGAAAGCAACCCTCAATTGAGCGTAGTATCGAGTATCAACCAACCTCGGACTGCACCAAAGTCAGTTATCTCACTACCCTAAAGAGGCCAAGATAGTTCAATTAAGGTTCCTAAGGTCTGTTGATGCTTCACGACACCACGCGGAGGCCCCGTACTCTCCTTGACTGAACTCAAGGGTTACCGGTACACACCAAAGTGCCACATCAACGTAGCAGACTGTTTCAACCATGTCGGTATACCCCGCACAGTTCCCTCGCAGCCTTGTTGCTACTTTCTAAGAAAGGTATCCCCAGATCCGGGTTAGGATCTATAGAACTCCCAAGCAACCCACAATTTAAAGCACACAAAGTAATACAATTGAAAACATAGTTATGAGCTAGCCCTAAGGTACACCTCACTTTAAGTATGAGTCCCCAGCAGAGTCGCCATTTCTGTGATCGGTGGATCTGGAACTGACTGTTTAACGCTGGTTCGCGAAATGTCGCGGAAGCAAGAGTCGCCACCGTCTTTTATTTTCTCCAAATGGAAAGGACAAAAGCACAGAAAAATTCCTTAAAGAGATTGCTCTCGGTTCGGGAGGTAGGTTATAGAAAGGGAAGGTGTTAGCACCCTTTCTATCCATGGTTATCCATGGGCTCTTAGATACTTGCTCATTGTGTTTTCAAAATGTTTGCTTGCTTTTCAACTGTGGGTTTAAAAAAGTTTCTTTGAAAGTTTCAGATCGACTCTTGTGTCAGAGTGTTTGAAAAATTGTTTTGAAAGCTTTTGAAAAGTGTCGGTGTGAAAAGATTTTTGTTTGTTTTTGAAGAGAGCAAGTATCTACGAGAACCTACCTACCCTAAGGAATTCGTCTGGGTAAATGTCCTTTGAAGTAGTGCCATCCCACCATTGAGAGGTAGGTAGCACCACCGTTGGAGGTGTTCGGGTCAATTCGAGTTTTAGGGACATGGTGATCACCGGAGCAATGGGAAGACACCTTAGAAGCTACCCTCATGCCAGGTTCCCGGATCATGAGGACTTACTAAGACGTCCTCTACTCGACGACCACCTTTCGAAAGGCAACAGTGAGGCGTACCCTAGGGGTGGTGTGTGCGATTCGTGTGTCGTTTTCATTGATATTTGTCTTGTCATGTTTATTTGTGTTCTACGCTTGATTTTAATTAAGACATTCATTCTTGCATGCTTTTTAACAGTTATAAAGTTTGCGGGAAAATAAATCTACAGCTATTACAAATGGCGCGGGTCCACATCGCCAAAATTAAACCGGACCCGATTTGACGGAAAATAAATAAAGCAAGAAAAAATAAAAGTGCGAGAAGTAAAATCGTTACAACGCTTTGGGAGAATTACATAATTATAATAAACGACATAAAATAAATGTGCGAAATTAAATAAATAAAACAATGGCGTTGGACCCTTTTGCAAAAAATTAAATTTAATGAGGAATTAGAATTAAAAGAAAATGTTTTTTTTTTAGTATTTTTGTATTTTTTAAGATTTGAAAGAAAAAAGAAATTGATTGAAATTAAAATAAACCCTAATTCTAATTATTTTTAGTTATTAAGAAAATATTGAATTTTTGACCTACTTTAAACCTAAATTATTTATGTACAATTTAATTTATGAAAATAAATAAATAATAATATTATGATACAAAGGAAAAACTAAAAGGAATGAAAATTGTTAATTAAACCTAATTCTAATTTTTTATATTTAATATGAAAAGAATTAAAATTGCAAAATCCTAATTAAAACTAAATTCATTATATGTTAATTTATTTACAAGAAAATAATTATAATAAGCATATTTATTATTTTTTGGTCTTTTCTGATTTTTTATTATGTTTTTGCATTTTGTAAAGAAATAATTAATTAAAACAAATAAAATAAATGAAATAACAAAAATAAAATGTAAGAAGAAAAATAGAAAAAAAATGCAAACCAGGGAGGGGGGTAGCCCCAAATGGGAGGTACAGGCCTGGAATGCTGGCCCATTAACGTTTTGGTCCATTGACTTTTCCAGGTTGTGTGTTAGTGCGTTTGACCAGAACTTACGTGTTCCTCATATCCATGCCGTTGATTTGTATGCATTAGACGCGTGGCTCTCTGGATGTTGAAGCAACATGATGCGTTTCCATGTTGACGCTGCACAGGATTTTGCATTGAAAAATAATATGGAATTTACACAGACCTGGGACTCGAACCCAGGTCTTGGAGGTTACAAGTACATACCCCTGCCAGCTGAGCTACAATGTTTCAATCAATATATATTAGTAAATAAATAACAAAAAGAAAGACAAACGCGTTAGTGGTTAAACGCGCGAAATTCAAAAGCAACCAATCGTTGATGGACAACACATCGTCTTCTTCATTGTTTTTTTATTTTTTTTCTGAAACAAAAGCCTATGGAAACGGTTTTCACGCGTGGGCTTAGAGATGTTTTAAGAAAATAACGATTAGCCCCTCGACGCTCATAAATTGAGCGCGAGGGTGCCATCCTCTTCGTCTTCAAGCGCTGAGTCCATTGGTGGTCATTTGGCGTTCTAATTTTGCCTTGTTATGAAAGCCCCAATTTTGCAGACCTGTAACCCTAGCAATCGATCATGGTAAAATCGCGTGTGGCCAATAAAAACACAATTAAAGGTGCTGGTTAGCTTTGAAACTTCAATATGAACAAGAATCAATCAATAAAATTTACAAATAACGCATATAATGGAATGTATGATTATGCAATTTGTTTGGTACAGTTGCGGTTCTAGGTACCAATTCCTTACGCTTTTGTGGTTGATATTGATTGGAATGCCTTCAGGAATGCCTAAGGAAGCTATTGGAATAGGTTTGGTGTCTCGAATCGCCTTGTAACCTTGAAATCAGTTTTGAGTTTTTTGGACAATTTTTCAAGTTGGTAATGTCTTTTTCTGCGCAGCTTAGAGTCCTTTTCCATTAGGGTTGTGATCAGGTACTTGTATGGAAGCAATTAGGTCAACAAACTTGAATAAAATCCCTTGTAATCATGGTTTGGATATTTGATTTGTTAAGAATCTTTTCATATCTTTTTTTCATGTTATTTTTGTGTCAATTAGGCTCCAATCACACCAATTCTTTCCATAATTGAACAAGCACGAAATATTGAGTCCAAATCATGCATAAAAAGATTGGTTTTGTTAGGTTAGATATTTTTCATGTATTTAAATAATTTAAATGAATTAATATTAATATAAATTCAAATAAATAAATAAAAATTGAGAAAATACTTCCCTTTGGGCCAAGTGGTCGTGCATAGGCTTAGAATGATGAATCATGGAAGAAAAATGGGCCCATTAGCAAATTTAGGTCATTTGAAGTAAAGTTGACTTTTCAAAATTCCCAAAAATTTCCCAACTTCCACAAGGCATAACTTGCTCAATTTTTAAGCTTTTCACATGTTCTTGGACATTTTGGAAAGGTCTTTGAGTCCTTTAACCAATGCCTTTGGTCCCATGTCATTCTGATTTACCAATCTCAAGTTATGGCCTTTGACTTAAAGTCCCTTTTTGTTGACTTTTGAAAATGACCTATAATGTTGAAATTGATAACTTTTTGTGAGAGCATTTATTGGACTTGGAATATGAAGATGAGTTATAGGAAATGTCTTTCTCTTCAAAATGAGCTTTGGATGGAATTTTTCTGATAATCCATGTGAAAGTTATGTCCTGGTCAATTTCAGTTGACTTTTTCAACTGTCCAAATATAGTAACTTTTGCATCTTTGATGATTTCTGAGCCAAATTTTGAGAATCATGATCAAGCATTGATCAAATGATGTTTGTGGCTTCAAAATGATATGTTGACCAAAAATTTGAACTTTTGACTGCCAAATGACCATTTTGCCCCTACAGTTGACTGTAGTGCAATCTAGGGTTTTGACTGTGCAATTTTGAGCTGAATGCCTTGAAACTTGATATGAGGATACTTGACCATCTTTGTAAGCATATGAGACTTGATTGGGCCTTTGAAAACTTCACTTTCTTGATCAGAACACAAACCCTAATTTTGACTGTATAGGAGACAGTTGCACTGCACCACCCTTGGGGAATTTTGTGACTTGACTTGGCAATTTCCTGAAGAATATGGGAGGGCAAATTTTGGGGTACAACACAACGCCTATGCCTAAAAAACAAAAAACGCGCGTGACTTTCAAACGGGCCAATCACGTTGTGGCGTATCATCATCTTCTTCCTCACAATTCCTGGTTATTTACCTGCGAATTTTTATCCGCAGGTAGTTTCGTAGGCTTGTCCTAGAATCGTCCCTAGGCCTCAAAAATCCATTCTAAGACCATGGTTGGTCTCGTCCAAGTCTTCTGATCACATCTATGCTCTTGGCTGACCTTGATTTTCCCTGAAACATAAATGCCTAAAACGCAAGAACGTGAACCCTAGAATCGGGCATCACGATTCAGGGCCTAACAATAAAATTGGCTAATGCAGTCATGTTGGAAATCAATCAAGGAGTATGAATATGCTAACTTTTTTGAGAAAAAACGCAAGAATAAAGAAATCCAATTTCGTGTTCAGAGGCGAGTTTGTGATGACTTACAGTGCTTGATATGGAGTCTCAGGGTGTGGTAAAGGTCTCTTTAGCTTCAGGGTATGGCAATGAGGAAGACTACGTGCTTCTTTTGATCTCAAAGTGCCTGCAACACAGTTTTAGATCTCCCACTTTTTGACAAATTTTGAGTTTTTGTTCTGGCCGTTTCAGGGATGCTTAGGTCGTGAATGAGGCTTGGTTTGCTTGCATATGTAGGTATGAATGAGAATAGGTCACATTATGAGCCAATGATCCATTGCAATTAAGTTTTTGAGATTCTTCATAACCACCATTAAAGAACTTTCCAAGTTTGTTCCAATTTTGAATTTTATGCTCCAAATGGCCCTAACACGAATTTGGTATATGGAATATGACACATGAAAGCCATTCAAACCTCAAGATACCATTCCTTTAATTTTTTTAATTTTATTTGAATTATTATGGATTAAAATGAATTAAATCCACAAAAATGAAATAAAAATGAAAAAATAAATGTTTGGTCTTGAAATTGATCATGGGACACGTGGGTGGCATGACAAGGCTGAATCAAGTGGAAGAAAGTGGGCCCTTTTGTCAAAAATTGAAGTTTCAAGGATAGTTGACTTTTGCCATTTCACAAAAATTTCCCAACTTCTCCAATGCATATCTTGCTCAATTTTGATCATATGAACATGTTCGTGGACATTTTGGAAAGGTCTTGAAGTCCTCTAACCAATGTGTTTGGTCTCATGTCATTTTGATTTACCAATCTCAAGTTATGGTATTTGACTTAAAATGCCTTTTTGTTGACTTTTGAAAATGATCTATAATGTTGAAATTGATAACTTTTTGTGAGAGCATTTCTTGGACTTGGAATGTGAAGATGAGTTGTAGGAAATGTCCTCCCCTTCAAAATGAGCATTGGATGGGATTTTTCTGATGAACCATGAAAAAGTTATGCCTTGGTCAAGTTACAGTTGACTTTTCAACTGTCCAAAAATGGAAACTTTTGCATCTATGATTTTTGAGCCATTCTTGTGGAATCATGATCAAGACTTGATCAAATGATGATTGTGGCCTCAAAATAAGATGTTGACCAAAAATTTTGACTTTTGACTGCCAAATGACCATTTTGCCCCTGTAGTTGATTGTGAAGCAATTAAGGTCTTTGACTGTGCAACTTGACCTTGTGAGCCTTGAAACTTGGCATGGGGATACTTGACAATGTGTATAGGCATATGTGACTTGATTGAGCCCTTGAAAACCTCAACTTCCTTGCAAGAACCAAAACCCTAATTTGACTGGCTTAGGAGGGTGGTTGACTGTGCAACCCTTGAGTAGACTTGAGCAAATTGAGATGATGCTTGTCAAACTTGAAGAATATGGGAGGGTAAATTTTTGGGTACAACAATCACAGTTGTGATATATTGTTTTGTTAGAAAACGTTAACACATTCTTTGTCAATTATCTGTAAAAGATTTCCTTGAGATAAACTGATTTGTGGTTGTACTCAAGAAAAACTTTAACAGTTGTTAAAGTAGCTGTTGTAATTCTTTGAGAATAGTGGATTAAGACCTCGTTGCAGAAAGGCGAAATCACCTTGACGGGTGGACTGGAGTAGTTTGAGATCAAACGAACCAGGAAAAAAATATTGTGTTGTCAAAGAATTTGTTTTTAACTTTTACAATTCAACCCCCCTTCTTGTGTTTTTCACATCTTCACTATAAGGTAGTGAAATCGTAGAAAAATCATAGAAAAATCCAGCACAAAACAACATGTGTCGACTCAAAGAAGTCATGCATCGACCAATGCAGGTTCAAGACTCAGTATGTGTCAACTCATTGAGTTGACTTGAGAAAACCCGAGGCATACATAATACCTATGCGACGACTCAAAGGGGGCATGCGTCGACTCAAGAAATCCAATTTTTGACAGATTTTTATAAAGGCCGTAACTTGAGTTTCCGGACTCCGTTTGAGGTGTCGTTTGAAACATTGGATAGCTAACGCGATGAACTATATTTATAAGGCGTAAAATGAAGAACAAGAAGGATAATTCTAGTACCCAAGTTAGGATAGAATTAGTTTTCTCGTGTTGAATCGCTATGATGTTTTGTGGTAATGAATTATGATGATGATATGACGATCTTATGATAATGCTTGGTTCATAATGATGATATGTTGTTAATATGATGATTTTGTTTTATATGATGATATGATGATGATGATCTTCTTATATGAGTACATATGATGAGGTTTATATGATAATGTTTGTTAATACATGAATGATTATGCGTATGACTAGTTGTGGTCATTTGTATTATTGTTGCGCATAATGCATTCATTAGACATCTTTGGCCCATTTTGATGATTTAGGATATTGGTCCAGTGATTTGGTCTCAATCCCATTGTGTGGATTTGGGATATCTATGATTTGCTCCGGTTCCAAGTGGGTATCGATCCTATGATTGGGGTCTTTGTAGGGTGATGGCCCTTTGTCCATCAAATGAATTGGTACCACATGCATGAGTCTATTTCCTTGCACTACATCTTATGTAGCATTGTATGGTTCTTAAATTGATGATATTGTATTGTGTTGTTGAATTTGTATGATTTTTGAGGTACTTGGAATATAACAATGCTGAGTTTATGCTGTGATACTTTTGGTTTATTTTGTTATGTCTATTACTTATATCTTATATAATGATTATTATGAACTCACCCTTTCTGCTTGAATGTTGCCTCTACGTGGGTAACATGCAGGTAATCAGGAGTAGTCCCTAAAGGCTTAGAAGAATATCTTAGAGCGTGTGTTTTATTTTTGTTGAGTCTAGAAGGTCTTGCTCTAATATATAATATCGGGGACAAGAACGCTTTATTTTGAAAACTATTTTGTTCTTGTTATGTTATGAAATTTAAATTGTTTCCATGGAGTTTAAATTATGTTGAATTGTGAACCATGAATCATGGGGCACTATGAAGTGTTTTAATTAACTTGTTTGAACTATGATTCGTCTGCAAGTATGTAAAACCTTGATAATGGATATGGACATGAATAATTTTTAAAGCCCGTGTTATGGAGTAAGACTAGCACGTATGATTATTTCATGAATAAAACGTGACGCCCTTTTGTTGTATTACTATGATATTATTTTAAATAATTATGAATATTTTGTATGGTTTAGAAAGGTGTAACTTTAGTGGTATCAGAGCAGGTTGGTCCGTCTAGTCAGGTTGTATAATGTTATTTGTTCCTTAGTATGCGACATTTGTGTGAAACACTGTCGGTACTTGCTTGTTTTTCTAACAGTTTGTTTGCAGGGCTTGGTTTGAAACAAGTGTGGGAGAAGCTTTTGCTTCTCTGAGATGTTTCAGGTGTGTGAGTTGGTGCAATATACTGCTGAATTGCAAGAGTGCAAGTGTTGTTGGAGCTATGTTGTTTCTCGAAACTGAAGAGAGTATGGATTCGTGATTTCTCTCTGCCGGTCAAGTTGGGATTATCTTTGAGGGAGAACTATCAGGTATTGTTTATGTGTGTTTCTTGAAGAATAGAGAGCAATGTGACGGCTAGTGATATGTCAGTGTTGTGTGATTCCTAAAGTTTTTCCTAAAGATATTCGCGACATGCCTCTAGGGCGTAGATATGAGTTTGGGGACAATAGGGAACTAATGTTTTTATCTTCTAATCAAGTAGGATAACCCTTAGGATATGAAGCTTAGAGGTTTGCATGTTTGTGACAACAGTTGAATAAGGCCGTGTGTGGATTACCGACAATTGAGTAAGGTAATGGGTGAGATTAATTATCCACTTCAAGGGATTGATGATTTGATGGATCAACTGTTAGGCGAGTATGTCTACAGTATAATCAAATTGAGAAGGGTTACCTTCAGATTCAAATGAAAGGTGAGGATAGTTAGAGGATATATTTTAGAACTTGTGTAGGCATTTTGAATATTTGGATTAGTTTGTTGCGTTGTTTGTTGAGGATATTATGAGTTAATCTAAGTTAAAATAAGGGAATGTCGAGGAAAGCGTCAAAGAGAGACTGATCAAAATTTTACATGAATATGTGGATATATTTGCCTGGTCTTACAGAGATATGCCAGGATTGGGTACATACATTGTGGTGCATAGACTATCTCTTAAGGAAGTTTGTTCTCTAGTTAGGCAAAAGCTCAAAAGAACTCGTCCAGACATGTTTAACAAGATTCGAGAAGAAGTCCTTAAACAATTTGGTGCATGGTTCTTAGCGGTGGTAGATTATCCACCTTGGATAGCTAACATCATGCATGTTCCCAAGAAGGAAGATAAAGTACACATGTGTGTATATTATATGGATCTGAACAAAGCAAGTCCCAAAGAGGATTTCCCATTACCTCACATAGATGTTTTAGTGGATAATACAACTCAAGCTTTGGTATTCTCATTTATAGATTGTTTTCAGGTTATAATCAAATCAAAATGGCACCCGAAGATATGGAAAATACTGCTTTCATGACTCCTTGGGGAACTTGCTGTCATAAGGTAATGCCTTTCGGTCTAAAGAACATAGGGGCAACCTATCAACGAGCTATGATCACACTATTTCACGATATAATCCACAAAGAAGTTGAGGTATACGTAGATGATATGATTTCCAAATATCATACAGAGGAGGATCACATCATACATTTATAAAAGTTATTCGAACGTCTGCGAAAGTTTAAACTGGGGTTGAATTCGAACAAATGTTCATTTGGTGTCAGGTCTGGAAATTTTTTGGGTTTTATTGTAAGTTAGCATGGTATTGAGGTAGGTCCCGATAAAGTGAAGGCTATACAAGAAATTCCAGCTCTAAGAACATAAAAAGAGGTTCGTGGTTTCTTAGGAAGATTGAACTATATTTCTTGGGCCATAACAATTTTTTTCTGATTTGACCAAAAATACGACACCTTAAGAAGTATATAGGTTGTTTTACACTTAGGCTATGTTGGATTAAGAAAGGCTCACCAAAATAGATACCGTTTTGGCACCCTAAACTCCCTAGTTATGTACGATAAAATTTGAATACCTATTATACCGAGACCTTAAGTTTGAGTTTTTAAGTAGCCCCATGTAGTTTATACTAGCAGTCAACACCATCTTAAGCACAAACTACATAGAGAGTTGATAAGTATAAGTGGATGATCTCTAAGATTATCTCTCTCTCTCTTTCTCTCTCTCTCTCTCTCTCTCTCTATATATATATATATATATATATATATATATATATATATATATATATATATATATATATATATGTCGTAACTTATAAAAATAGGAAAAGCACCTATTAAGTAAGGTGACCCTCACCCGGTCACTTAACCCAACGGTTGTGGAACCTATAAAAGTTTTCATAAAAATTTGTTGTTAGTTGGTTTAGAGGTGTCTGGTGCTGAACTTTGTAGGGTGGACTATGGTTCGAGCCCTCACAACTTACAATTGGGTAAATAAAGGCGTTACCAAACTCATGTTCTAGAACCCCGTGTTAAAGGATCAGAGTCACTAACCAACTACTCTACCATGTGCGTTCAAGGATAAAGGGCTTAATGTGATTGTGCTCGAATGAAAATGGGTAAAATAAAAAGAAATAAATAGGTTGAGCTATAATAAAATGATTCAAACTGGTTTGGATTAAGGAGGGAGTTTTTTGTGTCATCACGATATCCTTAGTGTTAAATTCGAGTACCTAACATTCTAACAAAAATGCCTCGCAACCACGTACAATTTGAGTTATGTCGTGTATTTGTATCAAACCCATGTTTAAAGTTATCTTCATGCTGATTATTTTCTTAAGGACAAGCAAAGATTCAAGTGTGGGTGAGTTTGATAACGTGAAATTTCATTGTATTTTCGACTCGACTCGCATGAATTATTTTACCATTTTTAGTCATTTATCTCATTTTATGCTGGTAGTGTTACTGTATTTCAGGTATTTTTTCTCCAAGAAGCTTGCATGAGAAAATAAGAGGAACTAGCAAAGAAAAAGCAAGAAAACATGAAGTAACAAAATAAATAATGAAGATCTGTGCACAGAAGGTTGAGGCCATCGCCACACCTTCTGTGGCCCTTGCCACACACTTCAAAACCTATAACCCTCGCCACGCTTCCTGTGGCCACCGCCATAGGATTTTTATAACAGAACCCACGTTCCTTCCCACATTAGAGCCACAAGTCTATCACTTATCCTGTTTTCTCTCCGCAAGACCAGGCATGATGAAAATCTCTCCGCGAACCAAGTTATTCCATACTTTTCTCATGGGAGTTGTTGTACCCCAATTTTTGCCCCTAAGATCCCTTCATCGTACCATGTTGTTTCACTCACAACAAGATCACACTAGGATTCTTGGTTCCCTTCCCTACATTTAGTTTTACTCCTTTTGAGGAGTTACCAAGCACCTTGAATTATGTTCCTTTTGTGATCATGAATATTGTTTTGATTTCTTCACTTAACTAATGAAATACAATGTTGTCTTGTCTTGCTTGTTATCCATGTAGGTAAGGGCAATGAGATTTATCAAGTTACTCCATGGGTTCATGAGTTTATTTCCATGCCCTAGTCAATATAGCTTGAGAAGTTCAAACCTCACCATTGGATTGGTTTTGGAAGAATTGGCATGGCAAGGTTGCTTTGGTTCATCACATTTCAAGGTTATTAGGTTTTACTCAAAAGTACAAGGGTTTGATTGGAGAAGTTGTCATGTTTGGACAAGGCCTTATTCCTATTGGTCACAAGAGCATATTTCTATCAAATTTCGAGATATGGAAGTGGTTTTGGTGGCTATGAGTCCTCATCATCATCCTCAACAATTTATATTCACAAAGCAAGAATATTAGCACAAGAAGTTTGTTCAAACTTGTCAAAGTTCCTCAAGGCATTCTCTTGATCTAGAAGCTAGGGTTTTGAACTTCAAAGGGACATATCTTGCTCACCTTTTGGTATTTTTGAGTGATTCCAAAGATATCCTTCTATTCAAAGGTTTATCAACAAATCACTTCAAAAGTTCCAAGGAGTTTTCATGTGGAAGGAACTTGGTGAAGAAGAAAGATTACAAGTCATCCAGATGAATCCACAATTTTCCATATGTGACTTCAAATGGTCATAACTTGGTCAATTTTTATCTCCTTGAGTCCATTATTTTTCCATAATGATCTTTAAGATGTGTACTTTATGCCTTCTTTTATGTGTAAAGTGAGAAAATGTATTGAAGTTGCCTTAAATATGCAAAAGATTATAGGTCATTTCATGATTTTTGGCCAACTTCAACAAGTCATAACTTGCTCAATTTTAAGAGATTATGATTGTTTCAAGTTTCAAAATGTCATTCAAGAGATCTACTTCATTCCATCTTTTTTGGTCAAGAGCAAATTCCAAGTGGAAGGCCATGTTTGGATGCAAAAGTTTATAGGTCATTTTTGAAGAAGAATTTGAAATATTTCTAAGTATGGAAAGTCAACCATTTTTCTCCGACTTTGACTCAATGCAACTTTCATTTCAAGCATCCATTTAACTCCATTCTTTTTCCATTTCAAAACTTGTAACCTCATCTTTCTAAAGCATCAATAATCATGCCCTAAGACCCCTTGAGTTGAAAATGCCATTGGTCAGAAGTTGGGACTTTGAAATTGAATTTCTCACCAGGTCTTGATTTTGAAATCCATAATGTTGCCTCTAATCACAAGTTTTCTACGCGTTTTTGCCTCTAAACATTTTAGTGAAGTTCCAGATTTGTTTAGCGGATCAAAACGCAAGAATTGGATGAGTTTTGATGAAGTTTGGATCACACTTCACTCGTGCACCATGTTTGCACGAATTCCATCCAAAACACATCATTCACTCTTCCTTTTGATCCCATTCGCTTATCCTATAAATACATGAACTATCCCATTTAATTTCCCAAGCTTGGATAGCCAGAATCACCCTGCCAAACTTGTTTCACAACTCAGAATTCAGCAACTTCAAAATCCATCCTCGACCCTTTTTCAATCCAATTTTCCATCAATTCACCTTCCTTGTTCTTTCCTGAAGCTAACCACATAATTACATTCAAGAATCATGACTTATACTGCTCCATAGAAGTCCAATTTCAGAGCTCTACAACTCAACTTCAATAAGTAGATTCCTTCATTAATTCTTCAAAGCTCTGATATCATTGTGTTGCTCTCATTTCCCTGGTTCTAGTCGCAACACTTACCTTTCACTGGAAACACGTTTTGACCATGAAATTTCAAATCCCTTTTCAAAACTTTCCTTCCAAATTGCTTGAGCTACCGTTTATATAAATTTGGCGCAAGGGTGTGGTTATCTTCGTCTTGAAGAGACGAAACGAATGACATAGGTCTGAGCTTCTGATTTTACAGTTTGAGAGACCTGCAATTCGTGATGGTTGGAGGTTGAAGATGACCAACGTGTCATCTTCCAACCAATGAAGGCGCACCATCTGTATTTTTCAAATTCTGATTTAATTAATGATTTTGTATAATATTCACTAATGACCATGATATGCACAATGTGCCAGATCCCTTGGATTTAATTACTAACGCGTTTTGACTCTCATCCATTGGTCCACATATTTTACTTTTATTTTCTTTTTCTGATTTTTATATTTTAATTGTTTTAAATTTTAAAAAAATCATAGAAAATACATTTTTTGTCCAAAAAATCTGAAAAAATTATGAAAAATATTTTTGATTATTCTCTTGATGATTTTTATTTTTTCACAATTTAATTTTGTGTTTTGTTATTTTTTATAAATTTTACACTTATTTGATTTGTTTTAAATGTTTAAAAATACTTTTATACATTTTTAAATTCTGGAAAAATTATGGAATGATCCAATGATATTGTGACAAATATTAGTGACCTTATTTTATTTTTGTTTCTGACTTTACCATTTTTTACTATTTTTTGTTTATTTTACCCATTTATTTTAATTTTAAATATAGTTTCTGACTTTAAAAAATTACCAAAAAATTTGTAAAATTATTTGTGCCTTTTTCTGATTTTTCTATGGTCTTACTTTTCATTTCTTGATTAATTTGAACATAGTTGATATTTTTCTCATTATTTTTTCTTTTTTAATTTAAAACCCTTTTTGTGTATATTAAATGTGATATTATTTTGTGATTATTTTCTGGCTGATCTTGGGTTAGATTTTGGATCATGAACTTTATTAACATCATTAGATCCATGGTCTTGAGTCTAACTCAACAAAAATGGATTAATGATTTTAATAATAGTTTGATTAAAATTTAATTCAAATGTGGTTTGTATATTTTTTTTCCCCATCCCTCTTCATCTCATCCCATTCTTATTGCACTAAATGTTGTTAGAGCATGATCCTTATATCATATCTCAAAACAAATGGTGCATAGATTTCTATTGATTGGCCTCAAAATAGGTGTGACTTCTATATAAGTCCACTTACGATTGCTTAACATAGCGATAAATTTTGTCCCGATTCGAATAAATGATCATTCGTGGCCCAAACTTATGATTGCAAGCCCAAGTATGTTAATTTGATCTCTTTGATCCAATAACCTTGAGATTCATTGTGTGGAGGCTTTGGTTCTACCAATCCTCTAATGGATCTACAACACCTTTGGTCAACGCGGATCACTTAAACAACGTTGATCATTAAATGGTACTTATGAGAATTCCAAATGGATGATATACTTGACAAAAAGCAAATGCAACTTGTTGTGTGGAGGCTTTGGTTCTACCGATCCTCTAATGAGCTCCAAATGCAAGTTTCAAGATGGTCATCCAACTTACCACTAATTATTGACTTATTTTATCTTATGCTTTTATTCTTTTTTATGCTCTATGTACTATTTATTTTTAGCATTTAAATTTCATGCTATTTTCATCTTTGCTCATTTGAGCATTTATTTTTCTTTCCATTTTTACTTTGCTCACTTGAGCTTTTCTTTTCCTTTCTTAAGATACTTAATAATCAACATAAACCCTAAAAAATATTTAATGGTACTTGGACTATTTGGTTACTATCCTTGGCATTATGGAGCATGGGACTTTTCTTGGACTTAGGATTAGAAACTTTGGCCTATCTTGGAGACTTTGTGACTTTATCTGATTATTTTGTCTGGAATTCTTGAGGTTTACCTCAAGAAATTGGGTTGTTTGTTTGTTTTGTGTGTAGGTTATTGTGATTACATATTTTGTTTGTAATCTGGAATTCACCTGTATACAGCTGTTACTCTGCCCAATTTTTGTGAAGATTTAATACATTTGAAGTTTAGTTCTCTCAAGAGGTCTAATATCTTTGCTTGCTTGGTTTTAATCCAAAGAATGAGAATTTTATCTTGACTCATAATTTTAAGTATTGGCTTCTTCTCCTTAGCTTTTACCTTATGCTTTAGGATAGTCTCTTCTTCTCCTCCCATCTTCCTTAATTTCAAAAATCTTTTTCCCCCTTTTGAAAACTCTTCTTGTTTTGAACTTAAACCATTTTCATAGTAAACTTGGACTTATGTCCATGCATTTTCAAAAAATTTTCATAAATAAACTCCAATCAACTTAATAATACCTTGACATTTTTTGTGGGAAGACTAAAAGTCAATCAATCTCATTTCAAACCATTTTGCCACTCTAGCTTTTTATCTTTAAACTTTTCTTAAAAGATTAAACTCTTGTGAATCCTTGTAGTGATGCAAACAATTATACTTCTACAATATGTAGTGAAGAGAGATATTTTCCACTTGGGTGTTGAGTGAGGCATTGTTGATTTTGAAATCCAAGCCATATCCTCCACTTTGAGATGATGCAAATTCTCCTTTCTCATGATTGTGGGTAGTAGGTGTGTTTTCAACACGGACAATGAGGATGATGTTTTGTCTCATAAAAAATTAACCAACACATTTGTGTTTCAAATTTTTAAAAGAGAAACCACGTGTACCCTGATCCCCTATTGCATGAAAGGTGGTACGTAGGAACTAAAGGTTCGCAACCGCGGCGGGTGAAAAAATCATAAAAAATATATTTATTTTCTCACCTCCACCATCATTTCTATATACAACAGTTTTTATAACCAAAATATACAGATTTTACAAAGAGGCTCATGCGGAGTACCTTAGATGTTTAGGGTGTTAATACCTTCCCCTTGCATAACCAACCCCCTTACCTTGAATCTTTCCCCCTCTTTTTGGCTTATTCGCTCTTTTCCCATTCCTTTGGAAACAATAAAGCGCAGTGGTGATTTTTATTTTGATTTGTACAAAGTCTAGTCAATCCAATGGCTTAGTCTTGAGCATTTCTACCACTACAGAAAAATGGCAACTTCACTGGGGAAAGATTGACCTCTTGCTGGTTCATCCCTAAGTGGGTTAAGCCTATATTTCTTTATATCTGTATATGTGTTATTACTTTTTTTTGTGTTATATGTTGTATATATGTTTGTCTGGATTTTCCTGGTTTTCAGGGTTCTTGGTGATTACTCATAAGTCCTATACTCGGACTTGGGCAAACTTTAAGATAGAACGGGCGGTATAGTCATGTTAACTTTGAGGGAGTAATCCCAAAAAAGGAGGCATGAGATCCCCCACTTAGTGGAGGCCCCTTTGACTGTAGTGTCGTTTACCGAGTAATCAGGAAGGTGTACTGCTTTCGACCTGGGAGCCTGCTGAAACTGAGGACCGTAGAATACCAAACCCATCTTGGCCTTTTAGGTGTAGTGCGGAAGCTATGACAGAGTAATTCGGAAATAGTTGTCATGCGATACTACGTTCGAAAAAGTCTTTCTTGAGAATATTACTAATTACCGAGTTAATCGGGAAGTTGGTAATATCCGAAGGAAGGATGTAGACTCTGGGAACATTTAGAACCTTGTTCGGCAGGTGATAACTTTTTAGACCAACACCTCATGGGTAGTACCTTTGACCTCATGCTTGTGACGTTGAACCTATGAACCCTATATGTGTGATCTTGTGTGTGATTGTTGTGTCATGCATCCATGCACTCATGAGCATCTTTTGAAGAAACCATATTTCAAGGGATTTAAAGGTTGACTATTTGTGAATCTCTCAGGTACTTTTTAACCATGGATTCTGGAAAGAGAAAGACCGGGAAATACAGTTTCAAGGATCCCAAGATAGATGAGTTGATCAGTCTAATTCCCGAGATCGAGTGTTCTGCAGACTATCGGAAGAAGTATGGATCCATTATTCCTCTCATGAAGATGAAGATAAAGGAGGGTATTCTCTCGACCTTGGTCTAGTTCTATGATCCGATGTATCATTGCTTTATTTTTCCCGACTATCAGTTGATTCCTACACTGGAGGAGTATTCTTATCTACTAGATTTACCTGTTACCAATCGTGTTCCTTTTAATGGTTTGGAGAGTGAGCCAAAACCACATGAGATTGCTGCTTTGATTCACCTGGGGAAGTATGAGGTTGAAGCCCATATGACTACTAAAGGAGGGATTAGAGGATTACCAGCTCAGTTCTTATTGGAGAAAGCTCGTTAATTTTCCAGAATGAAGAGTACAATTGCTTTTGAGGCCATCTTTGCTCTACTTGCTTACGAGTTGTTCTTATTTCCTAATGTGGACATGTTTGCTGACATCAGCGCTATCAGGATTTTCATGATTGGAAACACAGTTCCTACACTGTTGGGTGATGCTTATTACTCTATCCATCTTCAGAATTCTTATCATGTGGGAATGATTATCAGTTGCACGTCTCTGTTGTACCGGTGGTTTATCCCTCATATGCCTCAGTCTGATGCTTTTTGGGATGTCAAGAAGGAAACCTATTGGGCTCCTAAGATCATGGCACTTACTCACTCGGATATTGATTTGTATCATCGAGCTTACCAGGATGTGGAGATTGTTGACAGTTGTTGTAGTTTCCCCAATGTACCGCTTCTTGGTACAAAGGGAGGAATTAACTATAACCCTGTTCTTGCACGGCGACAGCTTGGGTATCCGATGAGGGATAAACCGAATAGTATTCATTTGAGTAGTTTCTTTCTGAAGGAAGGAGAAGACCATAGGGAAGCTAGGGAGCAGATTGTGAAGGCCTGGCGTCACATTCACAAGAAGAGTAGGAAGGATTTGGGACCTAGGGGTGTTATTTATTTGGAGCCATATCTTCAATGGATCCGATCGAGAGCCATTCAGTTAAAGATGTCGTATACCCGGGAGACACCCATGCCCGATCTATTTGTGAAGACCATTCCTCCCTTATTAGATGACCTAGAAGAGCTGCAACTTGCTTTGGTTAGGATGCAACAAGAAAGGGATGCTTGGAAGAACAAGTTCCAAACTTTAGAAAGGTCCTACAGAGCAGACCTGAAGGAGAAAGACGACTTGATTGAGATTCTTGAGAGTCGAGCAATAGAATCCATGGAGGAGCAAGGGGATTTATTTTCTCCTAGGCTTCAATCAGCTGTTGATCACTTACTTCCTGATTCAGATGATTGGAAGGAGGTTGCCATCAGACATGTGGAAGAAAACCAGAGGTTGAAGGCTCAGGTTGCCAGGCTCATGGGGAAGCGCCAGTGTACAGATTGATCTCCATCCGTTCTTTTTCTCAGGATTTTAGATTGTATTTCCATTTTGTACTTGAGATCGTTGAAACTTGTAATCCATTTTGGAGTTATTATAATAAAAAAAATTCAGTATTTCAAAAAGCTTTATTACTTTGATATTTGCAATATGTCTATAAACCATAAATCCCTTGAAATATTAAATAATGAAGAAAAAATAATCATATGCATTGCATATCATGCATCATATCCAACATATTTCTTGCATTTATTATGCATATCCAGGTGTCTTACCCAACTTTTTACTTCGTTCAGCAAGTTGACTCATCACTACAACACTCGGGCTAATTTCAAAAAGAAGATGGACAACTTAGAACAGGAGAATCGCGAGCTGCGCGAAGAAGTTTATGCTTTGAAGGCTGGCATGGCCAATTTGACTACTCTAATGGAATCTCTGGTGGCTACTCAGAATCAGCCACCGAGTGTTCAACCTCAACCAACAAGGGCAACTACTGAAGTTCCAACTGTTCTTGTATCCGCTACTCTGGATGTTGTTCAAAACCGTATGCCTCAAGGTTATCCATGGGGAATGCCAGAGAATTTCTCACCTGAAGGTTTCAATCTTGGTCCTCAAGATACTCCAATGGTTCAGACTATTGTTACTTCGGCACCTCCTGTGGTGTATGTTGTTCCTGCCGCACCTCCTTCGGTAAATATGGTTCCGTTTGCTAATGATGATGTGTGTCGTCCTTTCCCTCCACTGAGTGAAGACTTGGGTCTTTATGACAGAATGGATGATTTTCAAGAGCAGCTTGATAAGATGCATAGAGAGATAAAGGATCTTAGGGGAAAAGAGCTATTTGGGCAGAATGCGAATGAACTATGTTTGGTCCCGAATGTTAAGATACCTGCTAAGTTCAAGGTCCCGGAATTTGAGAAGTATAAGGGCAACACTTTCCCTCGTGGTCACCTAGTGATGTACGTGAGAAGAATGTCTACGCATACTGATGATCAGCGTCTGCTGATTTACTTTTTTCAGGATAGTTTAACTGGTGCTGCATTGAAGTGGTATATGAGTTTGGACAGTGCCAATATCCATACCTTTAATGATTTGGGAGAAGAATTCATCAAACAATACAAGTACAATGTGGACACAGCGCCTGACCGTGACCAACTTAGGGCCATGGTTCAGAAAGACAGAGAATCGTTCAAAGAGTATGCGCAGAGATGGCGCGAAGTAGCTTCCTAAGTGATTCCTCCCATGGAAGAGAAGGAGATGACTAAGATTTTTCTGAAGACGCTGGGTGCTTTCTACTACGAAAGGATGGTAGCAAGTGCACCAAGTGACTTTACTGAGATGGTAGGAATGGGTATCCGCCTGGAAGAGGCTGTAAGAGAAGGCCGTTTGACGAAGAGTGAAGGATCCGGAGGTGTAAATAAGCCATCGTATGGGTTTACTAATAAGAAAGAAGGAGATTCAAATGTTGTTATACAAGAGAGGAGGGTAAATGCCCCTAGAAGGAATTATCAGCGTCATCATCAAGTCTCCTCAATTACTCCTGTTATGAATGTTGCTCTGATTACCGTTGCTTATCAGAGAACGTCCCAGCAGGGGAATTAAGGGTATAATTAGAGAAGGGAGAGTTATGAACCTATTCCCATGAGCTATACAGAGCTACTACCAGCATTGATTCAGAAAAAGTTGGTCCAGACACGACCACCTCCCGCCGTACCATCACCATTGCCTTGGTATTACAAGGCAGACCAAACGTGTGCTTTTCATCAGGGAGCACCAGGGCATAGTGTTAAGAATTGTTATCCTTTGAAGACTGAAGTGAAAAAGTTGGTGAAGTCTGGAATTCTATCTTTCAAGGACATGGGACCTAATGTGAAAGATAACCCTCTACCCTAGAACGGGGGAGTAAATGTTGTGAATATGGTGGTCGGTTGTCCAGGCGACTTCCAGATTTTTGACATTAATCTGGTTAGAGGAGATTTAGTGAAAATGCATGCAGACCTATGTGAATTTAGCTATTACACACATGACCATGCCGGTTGTACTACTTGCAGTACAAATATACAGGGTTGCAATAAGATAAAGGCTGATTTACAGGAGATGATGGATGAGGGCTTAATCCATATAATCAGGCCTAGGGAAGAGTATGAAAAGGAAGTGAATATGGTTTCTGGATGTCCTGGTGAATTCATAATTTTTGATGTGGAGTATTTGAATGAGGATCCCGTGCAGTTTCATGCTAGCTTCTGTCATACGGCTGGTCAGGTAGAACACTAATATGGATCTTGCCTAGATTGTTATCGAAATCCCCTAGGATGTTCAATCGTGAGGGAGGGTGTTCAATTGTTGTTAGACAATGGAACTATCAAGATCACAAGTCAGAGGGATTATTATCATGAGGTTGATATGGTTGAAGTTTGTTTAACGGAAGAAGAGTCAGAGGAAGAGTATGCCTCCGCGGATGAGTATTTCTCTCCATACGAAGATTTGTTTCCTAGAAATGACTTTTGATGGCTGATTGTGTTGAAGAAGGGGTAAACGTCACTGTACCTTATTTTGGTGCACCCGCCCATTTTTAAGTGGAGTACCATAGCAAGCCAGCTGTTACCCCATTGGTAATTAGTTTTCCAGGTCCCATCCCCTACAAATCAAATAAGTTTGTGCCTTACAAATACAACGCTACAATATTAGAAGATGGGGTGGAAATTCCCATCCAGCCAATGCCCGATGTTGGAAATATAGCTTAAAATAGCAGGGTGACCCGTAGCGGTCGTGTGTTTGCGCCGGTTGTTCAGAGAGATGTTGCTGCTGGAAAGAAAATTGCTGAGAATGATGAACCTAAGAAGGCTACAGGAGAGACTAGTGGAGCTACATTAGAGAAATAAATGGATGATATTTTGAAGATAATTAAGATGAGCGACTACAGAATTGTAGATCAGCTATTGCAGACTGCTTCAAAGATATTTATCCTAGCTTTATTAATGAATTTCTCCGCTCATAGAGAATCATTGATGAGGGTACTAGACCAAGCTTTTGTGGAGAGTGACATGCCAATAGATCAATTCAGCAGCGTAATTGGAAACATTACGTCATGTAATAACTTGAGTTTCTACGATGACGAGTTACAAGATGAAGGGAGGAATCACAACCTGGCCCTCCACATATCTATGAACTGCAAGAATGATTTGCTATCCAATGTGCTAATTGATAGTGGATCTGCGTTGAATGTTATACCGAGGAGTACTCTCATGAAGTTGAAATATCAAGGAGCACCTATGCGCCCGAGTGGCATCATTGTAAAAGTATTTGATGGGTCGAGGAAATCTGTCATCGGTGAAGTGGACTTACCCATCCATATAGGACCACATTTGTTCCAGATAACTTTCCAGGTCATGGAGATTATTCCCACATATAGTTGTTTGCTATGAAGGCCATGGATACACGAAGCAGGGGCTGTCACTTCAACTTTACATCAGAAGCTAAAGTTTGTGCATGAAGGGAAGGTGGTGATCATAAATGGGGAGCAGGTGTTGATGATATCTCATTTGTCCTCTTTCAGTATTGTAGAAGTGGACGAGGCTTCTGTCGGAACCCAGTTCCAAGCCCTATCCATTGATAACATAAGGAGAAATGAGAATTTCGTGGTTTCGCTGAAGGACGTGAAGCAGGTTGTGCGCAATGGTCATAATACAGTTTGGGGACGAATTGTGGATCCACTCGTGAACAAGAACAGAACTGGTTTGGGTTTCTCTTCGAAGAATGGCGAAGGCGAAAGTTTGAAGTCAAATTCTACTATGAGCAGTTATCATGATGTTTTCCACAGCGGAGGTTACCTCCATCCAACTGATTTTGGAATTAATGCTGTTGAGGAGGATGAAGAAGAGCAGGAAATGCCGAACTATGTGACGCATGGAGTCAGGGTTCAAAACTGGGTCACCATTGATGTTCCCTCTTGCATACATGTTTCAAATTAATTTGATTTGTTAATCTTTCTTTTGAAAAGCTTTCACTCTGCCCAAGGTGGAAGTATTAATGTTGTAGGGCTTATCTGTTTGCTGTGACTGTTAAGATCAATAATAAAAGTTGTCTTTGTTTCCCGAATTATGTTTTTATTTCCTGCTTTTTCTTGGGAAATGGTAATCAGAAAAAAAACTTTCAAAGTAAAGAATAACTGAAAGTCAATCTGCATGATCACTTGTTATATGTGTCAATTTCTAAAAGCAATCATAAATTATATGTGCAGATTAATTAAAAAACCCGTTGAATACAATGACCTTGCACCCTCTCCCAACTTTGACTGTCCTGTGTTTGAGGCTGAAGAAGAAGATTATGACGAGATTCCAGAAAAGGTCTCACGGTAGCTTGAGCACGAGGAAAATACAATTCATCCTTATAAAGAGCCTTTGGAAGTGGTCAATTTGGGTTCAGAAGAAGATCCTAAGGAAGTCAAGATTGGAGCATCGTTACATCCCGATGTGAAGAGAAGGTTGATTGAGTTGTTGAAAGAGTATGTGGATATTTTTTCTTGGTCTTACCAAGATATGCCTGGTCTAGATACAGATATTGTCGAGCACCGTTTGTCGTTGAAGCCAGAGTGTCCTCCAATTAAACAAAAGTTGAGAATAATTCACCCGGATATGGCAGTAAAGATCAAAGAGGAGGTTCTAAAGCAGATTAATACTTGTTTTCTTGTGACGTCAGTGTATCCTCGATGGATTGCCAAAAGATTATAGAGATCTAAATAAAGCTATTCCAAAAGATGATTTTCCATTGCCACACATCGACATGTTAGTGGATAGCACAACAAAATTCAAAGTATTCTCGTTCATGGACGGATTTTCTGGGTATAATCAAATAAGAATGGCTCTAGAGGACATGGAAAAAACAACGCTTATCACGCCCTGGGGAACATTCTGTTACATAGTGAAGCCCTTCGAGTTGAAGAACGCTGGTGCAACGTAGCAGAGGGCTATGATAACCCTATTCCATGATCTGGTGCACAAGGAAATCGAAGTATATGTTGATGATGTGATTTTCAAATCCCAGACTGAAGAAGGGCATATGAAGATTTGTTGAAGTTGTTTCAGCGTTTGAGGAAGTATTGTCTCCGCTTGAATCCAAATAAACGCACCTTCGGTGTTCGATCGGTGAAGTTGTTTGGTTTCATTGTTAGCCAGAAAGGAATCGAAGTTGACCCTGATAAAGTCAAAGAAATTCAAGAAATGCCAGCACCATGAACTGAAAAGCAAGTCAGAGGTTTTCTCGGGCGTTTGAATTATATTTCCAGATTTATTTCCCACATGACTGCAACATGTGAACCGATCTTTAAGTTGTTAAAGAAAGATCAAGGTTATGTATGGACGAATGACTGGCAAAGGGCATTTGAGAATATTAAAGAATATTTTCTTGAACCTCCTATCTTTCTCCCTCCCGTAGAAGGAAGATTGTTGATTATGTATCTGACAGTGTTAGATAAATCCATGGGTTGTATTCTGGGACAATAGGATGAAACAGGGAAGAAGGAGTTCTCCATTTATTATCTCAGCAAAAAATTCCCTGATTGTGAGTCGCGGTATTCCACCTTGGAAAAGACATGTTGTGCTTTGGCCTGGGCGGAAAAGCGTTTGCGGCAATATATGTTGAATCATACCACTTGGTTGATCTCCAAAATGGATCCAATCAAGTACATTTTTGAAAAGCATGCTCTTACTGGGAGAATTGTCTACTGGAAGGTGTTGCTATCTTAATATGATATCGAATACCGCACTCAAAAGGCCATTAAAAGTAGTGTGTTGGCGGATTATCTTGCTCACCAACCAGTGGAGGATCACCAGTCTGCAGAATATGAATTCCCCGACGAGGATGTGATGTTCCTTAAAGTGAAAGATTTTGATGAGTCGTTGCCTGAGGAAGTCCCTAACCCTGAATATCGTTGGAGTATGATATTTGATGGAGCTGCGAACGCTTATGGTAAAGGAATTGGTGTTGTGATTGTTGCTCCTCATGGATCGCACATTCCTTTTACTGCAAGGTTAACATTTGATTGCACAAATAATATGGCAGAATATGAGGCTTGCATCATGGGTCTCGAGGAAGCTATTAATCTCAGAATCAAAATTCTAGATGTGTATGGTAATTCATCTTTGGTAATAAATCGGATTAAAGGAGAATGGGACACTCGTCATCCCAGCGTGATCCCTTACAAAGATTATGCTAGAAGATTATTACCATTCTTCAAAAAAGTTGAATTCCATCACATCCCTAGAGATGAAAATCAAATGGCGGGTGTTCTGGAAACTATGGCTTCCATGTACCAAGTGAATACTTGGAATGATATACTGCGAATTACGGTCCGACGACTAGATAGGCCCGCTCATATGCTTAGAACAAAGGAGGTAGAAGATGAAAAACCCTGGTATTATGATATCAAGCATTTTCTTCAGACTCAGGAATACCCGATTGGTGCCTCGAAGAATGATAGAAATACATTGAGAAGATTGGCAGGCAGTTTCTTCCTCAGTGACAATGTGTTGTATAAAAGAAATTATGACATGGTCTTACTCAAATGCGTGGATAGACACGAAGCGGGCATGTTGATGCATAAGATGCATGAAGGTTCATTTGGCACTCATGCCAGTGGACATTCGATGGCTAAAAAGATGCTAAGGGCAGGTTATTATTGGTTGACAATGGAATCTGACTGTTACAAATTTGCAAAGAAGTGCCATAAATGCCAGATTTATGCAGACAAGGTCCATGTGCCTCCGACACTTCTTAATGTGATTTCCTCCCCATGGCCTTTCTCTATGTGGGGTATTGACATGATTGGGATGATAGAACCAAAAGCTTAGAATGGGAACCGTTTTATCTTGGTAGTAATTGACTACTTTACCAAATGGGTGGAGGCTGCTTCATATGCCAATGTTACCAAACAAGTGGTTGTGCGTTAATGGATCGAATTTGAACAACAAGATGATGATAGAACTGTGTGAAGAATTCAAGATTATCCATCACAATTCATCTCCATACAGACCAAAGATGAATGGGGTTGTTGAAGCTGCTAATAAGAATATCAAGAGAATTATCTAGAAAATGGTTGTTACTTATAAGGATTGGCATGAAATGCTACCTTTTGCTCTGCATGGATATCGAAAATCAGTCCGCACTTCAATAGGAGAAAACTCGTTCTCCCTGGTATATGGAATGGAAGTTGTACTCCCAGTTGAGGTAGAGATTCCATCGTTGCGTGTGATAATGGAAACCAAATTGACAGAGGCTGAATGGGTCCAGAATAGGTTTGACCAATTGAATTTGATTGAGGAGAAAAGAATGAAATCTTTGTGTCATGCGCAGTTATATCAAAAAAGAATGAAGAAAGCTTTTGATAAAAAGGTCAAACCTCGTGAATTTGGAGAAGGTGACCTCGTTCTCAGGAAGATCATGTCTTTCAGCGTTGATTCTAGGGGCAAGTGGACTCCCAATTTTGAAGGCCCATATGTGGTCAAGAAAGATTTCTCTGGCGGCGCATTAATTCTTGAAACTATGGATGGCGAGGAGTTCCCACGTCCCATGAATGCTGACGCGGTCAAGAAATACGTCGCCTAAAGAAACAAAAGAACAGCTTGCTAAGTTGAAAACCCGAAAGGGCAGCTTAGGCAAAAAGGAGCGTCTCGGTAGGCCAAAAACCCGAAAGGGCGGTCTAGGAAAAAATTAGAGACATAAATAGAATAAATTTCCCGCTAAGTTGAAAACCCGCAAGGGCGGCTTAGGCAAAAGTTAGGGATTTTCTTGGCAAGTAACTACGTCAGACAATACTTGATTGTTGAAGCAACAATCTTCTCGGATCCTCACCATACTTCAAAAAAAGTTGCTGCTCAGGATTTCAAAAGTTGTTAGGGGGGATAATGGTCATTGTATCTCAATGTATCTTTTCCATTATGTATTACCATTTCACAAACTTTTTAATCATCTATGGAGTCTCGCCATTCGCAGACTACCATTCTATTAATGAAATTCGTGCTTTTACCCAATTCTTTGTGATCTTATTTTATTTAGCTTGCAAAGACTCTATTTATTACTGATAATAACTTTCAAAGCAAAAAGATTAAATAACAAAATTGATTTTTCAAAAAAATATTTTTACAATTTACTTTTACTTTGAGATTTGTAATGAAACAATGACAACAAAAATGGTGATCCTAGGAATGGACAAACTTCGGTTGTTTTGAGAAGTTTTTTTTCCCTCGGGAAGGGCTACTCGGGTTGTTTTCGCTGTATTGAGTTTATGGTTCCGGTATCTTCGGTCAAGTTTGGACTCATTTTTCCTCTTTTCTGAGTTTTCATGATGTAAAGTTTCAATCCGCATTTTTCTCCAAGGAGGTAGGCTTGAGTTCCCCAGTGAAGTTTGATTGTTTCGGTGTCAGTCTTCTTTATTTGAGACTGGTCTTGCAATCTCCAGTATGCATGTTACTTTTGAAAAAAAACGGGTTTCCTTGATGAAGCCTGAAGAAGGATGTTCTACCCCGGTATTTGTTTGATTTGTCTACCTCGGATTATATTTCTCCTCAGTAAAGTTAAGGCAGGCAGTAGGTTTGGTTTCCGCAACTGGCCTTTACCTTTCTTGGAACGATCATCTTGGTTGAAGCTTAGCCGAGTGTTGTTAGTGCCCAAGGCAGTTTTGCTTGTTTATTCCCATGGACTGTGTATCTGTTTTGTCAGCATACGCGCGATAACACTCATACATGCATCATGCGTAGCTAAAAATTACAAATCATTGTTCATTGACATTTGTTAATATTTTGTTGACATATTACCCGTTTTACAGAGATAAGTTACCCTTTTGTCATTGGAGCGTTGGTCTTAAGGAGAAAATGTATATTCTTTCAATTTCCCTACTGAGTTGTCCCCCATAGAAGATTTTTGCTTTAAACCTTCTAGTATAGCTCCTTGTTTGGATAAATTTAGTTTTCCCTCTTGAGTTTATTTCTCTAAGGATGAATTTAGGTTGACTATTTAATTCTAGTTTATTTCTGGTTTGGATCTGTGGCTCCCCGGTAATGCTATTTACTTTGGAATTCTGAAAAACTCCAAACTTGGTTGGTGCATTTATTTTGCACGAGAAGACCTCATCCCCTTAGTGAGAATATCATGGTATCTCCCCAGGAAGTCATACCTCTTGCCCAAAAAAAAAAGAAGTCATATCCTTTTACAATCCTCCGTGACCACAAATAGCAAGTCTCTTTATTTGCGACAGCTTATGTTTGACCGTTTCCATGAAGAGTGCCTTGGTTAAAGAAGAAGTCGAGACCCGTTCTAGGCGACACACCAGAATCTTGGGCAAACTTGTTATCTTTTTGCTACCCTCAGTGAACATTGGTAGTTCATCATCAATGAATGGCGGTGATATGATATATTCTTTTTCTACCTTCAGTGAAAGTTGGTAGACCATCGGCAGTGAACGTCGATCTTTGTTATCTTTTTACTACCCTCAGTGAACGTTGGTAGTTCATCGTTAGTTAATGGCAGTGATATGATATATTCTTCTTCTACCTTCAGTGAAAGTTGGTAGACCATCGACAGTGAACGATTGTGTTTGATATCTTTTTTCTACCCTCAGTGAACGTTGGTAGTTCATCATCAGTGAATGGAGGTGATATGATATATTCTTTTTCTACCTTCAGTGGAAGTTGGTAGACCATCGGCAGTGAACATCGGTGTTTGATATCTTTTTTCTACCCTCAGTGAACGTTGGTAGTTCATCATCAGTGAACAGCGGTGATATGATATATTCTCTTTCTACCTTCAGTGAAAGTTGGTAGACCATCGATAGTGAACGCCGATGTTTTTTTATCTTTCTCTCTACCTTCAGTGAAAGTTGGTAGACCATCGGCAGTGAACGTCGGTGTTTGTTATCTTTTTTCTACCCTCAGTGAATGTTGTTAGTTCATCGTTAGTGAACGACAGTGATATGATATATTCTGTTTCTACTTTCAGTGAAAGTTGGTAGACCATCGACAGTGAACGTCGGTGTTTGTTATCTTTTTTGCTAGCCTCGGTGAATGTTGGTAGTTCATTGTCAGTGAACGGTGGTGATATGATATATTCTCTTTCTACCTTCAATGAAAGTTGGTAGACCATCGACAGTGAACGTTAGTGTTTGTTATCTTTTTTGTACCCTCAGTGAACGATGGTAGTTCATCGTCAGTGAACGACAGTGATATGATTTATTCTCTTTCTACCTTCAGTGAAAGTTGGTAGACCATCGGTAGTGAACGTCGGTGTTTGTTATCTTTTAGCTACCCTCAGTGAATGTTGGTAGTTCATCATCTGTGAACGGCGGTGATATGAAATATTCTCTTTCTACCTTCAGTGAAAGTTGGTAGACCATCGGCAGTGAACGTCGGTGTTTGTTTTCTTTTTTCTACCCTTGGTGAATGTTAGTAGTTTATCATCAATGAACGGCGGTGATATGATATATTCTCTTTCTACCTTCAGTGAAAGTTGGTAGACCATCGGCAGTGAACGTCGATGTTTGTTATCTTTCTCTCTGCCTTCAGTGAACGTTGGTAGCTTCGCCTTCAGTAGAAGTTGGTGTATCCTTTGACCATCCTAACATCCTCTCTGATTTAGTTCTTTTGGTCCACCAGTGATTTATTTTCCTGGTGAGGTTGCTCCTTTGTTTCTTTATTATTGTTGCATCCCCATTGATACTTTGCATCTCTTTGGTACTGCTCATATGCATTCATATGCATAAGCATTTGCATGGCATCTTAGGGCAAAAAATGGGGTTTATTTTATATTTAAGTATCTTCGATCGCGTCAACACAAATATTTTTAACCTTCGTATCTTTAGATAGAAGAAACTTAAATAAGGGCAGCTGTTGTACCCCAATTTTTGCCTCTAAGATCCCTTCATCATACCATGTTGTTTCACTCACAACAAGATCACACTAGGATTCTTGGTTCCCTTCCCTACATTTAGTTTTGCTCCTTTTGAGGGGTTACCAAGCACCTTGAATTATGTTCCTTTTGTGATCATGAATATTGTTTTTATTTCTTCACTTAACTAATGAAATACAATGTTGGCTTGTCTTACTTGTTATCCATGTAGGTAAGGGCAATGAGATTTATCAAGTTACTCCATGGGTTCATGAGTTTATTTCCATGCCCTAGTCAATATAGCTTGAGAAGTTCAAACCTCACCATTGGATATGCTTTGGAATAATTAGCATGGCAATGTTGCTTTGGTTCATCACATTTCAAGGTTATTAGATTTGAGTCAAAAGTACAAGGGTTTGATTGGAGAAGTTGTCATGTTTGGACAAGGCCTTGTTCCTATTGGTCACAAGAGCATATTTCCCTCAAATTTAAAGATATGGAAGTGGTTTTGGTGTCTATGAGTCCTCATCATCATCCTCAATAATTTATATTCACAAAGCAAGAATATTAGCACAAGAAGTTTGTTCCAACTTGTCAAAGTTCCTCAAGGCATTCTCTTGATCTAGAAGCTAGGGTTTTGAACTTCAAAGGAGCATATCTTGCTCACCTTTTGGTATTTTTGAGTGATTCCAAATACATCCTTCTCTTCAAATGGTTATCAACAAATCACTTCAAAAGTTCCAAGGAGTTTTCATGTGGAAGGAACTTGGTGAAGAAGAAAGATTACAAGTCATCCAGATGAATCCACAATTTTCCATATGTGACTTCAAATGGTCATAACTTGGTCAACTTTTATCACCTTGAGTCCATTATTTTTCCATAATTATCTTGAAGATGTTTACTTTACGCCTACTTTTATGTGCAAAGTGAGAAAATGGATGGAAGTTGCCTTAAATATGCAAAAGATTATAGGTCATTTCATGATTTTTGGCTAACTTCAACAAGTCGTAACTTGCTCAATTTTTGGAGATTTTGAGTGGTTTAACTTTCAAAATGTCATTCAAGAGATCTAATTCATTCCATATTCTTTTGTCAAGAGCAAATTCCAAGTGGAAGGCCATGTTTGGATGCAAAAGATTATAGGTCATTTTTGAAGAAGAATTTGAAATATTTCTAAGTATGGAAAGTCAACCCTTTTTCTCCAACTTTGACTCGATGCAACTTTCATCTCAAGCATCCATTTAACTCCATTATTTTTCCATTGCAAAACTTTTAAACTCATCTTTCTAAAGCATCAAGAATCATGCCCTAAGACCCCTTGAGTTGAAAATGCCATTGGTCAGAAGTTGGCACTTTGAAATTGAATTTCTCACCAGGTCAGAATTTTTAAATCCATAATGTGGCCTCTAATAACAAGTATTCCACGCGTTTTTGCCTTTAAACATGTTTAGTGAAGTTCCAGATTTGTTTAGCGCATCAAAACGCAAGAATTGGATGAGTTTTGATGAAGTTTGGATCACACTTCACTCGTGCATCAGGTTTGCACGAATTCCCTCCAAAATGCATCATTCACTCTTCCTTTTGATCCCATTCATTTCTCCTATAAATACATGAACTATACCATTCAATTTTCCTAGCTTGGATAGCCAGAATCACCCTGCAAAACTTGTTTCACAACTCAGAATTCAGCAACTTCAAAATCAATCCTCGAACCTTTTTTAATCCAATTTTTCCATCAATTCACCTTCCTTGATCTCCCCTGAAGCTAACCACATAATTACATTCAAGAATCGTGCCCTATACTGCTCCATAGAAGTCCAGTTTCAGAGCTCTGCAACTCAACTTCAATAGGTAGATTCCTTCATCAATTCTTCAAAACTATGATATCATTGTGTTGCTCTCAGTTGCACCCCAAAATTTACCCTCTTTATTGTAGCTTGTTATGATCGGTGGAAATAGAACTGAGTTTTTTTAATGCTGGTTCGCGAAATGTCGCGGTAAGCAAGAGCCGCCACCGTCTTTTATGTTCTCCAACAAGGAAAGGACAAAAGCACAGCAAAATTCCTTTTCGAGAATGTTTCTCGGTTCGGGAGGTAGATTTATAGAAAGGGAAGGTGTTAGCACCCTTTCTATCCGTGGTTATCCACGGGCTCTTAGGTACTTGCTCTATGTTTTCAAAAATTGTTTGCTTTTCAAGTGTTTGTGGGTTTTGAAAAAGTTTCATTTGAAAAATTTCTAAGTAACTCATGTATCTGTCCTCAAGAGTGTATGAAATATTCGTTTGAAAACTTTTGAAAGTGTAAGTGTGAAAAGATGTTTTTGTTTTTGAGAGAGCAAGTACCCAGGAGAAATCTACCTACTCTAAGGAGTTAGGCTGTGTAAGAGTCCTTTAGACAGTACTATCCCACTATTGAGAAGCAGGTAGCACCGTCGTTGGAGTTATTCGGGTCAATTCGATTATTAGGGACAATGTGTGGTCACCAAAGCAATGGTAGAACGCCTTAGCGGTAACCCTAATGTCCTAGATCCTTTTTATCCGAGGCAACCGTTTCGAGGCAACTGGATCTTCAGACAGGAGGGCGACCTCTAAAACACCCTATACTTGACGACCACGTCGAGGCAACCAGTGAGGCGTACCCTAGGAGTGGCATGTGAGAGTGTGTTATTTTCATGTTATATTTATCTTTGAACATGCATCATTGTGAGCTACGGATTGATTTTATTTGTCGTACAAGTCTTTCATGCATAATTAACAGTTAGAGTGCGGAAAATAAAGTGCGGAAAGGTAAATCTACGCTATTACAAGGCGCGGGTCTATACATCGCCAAAAACAAAACCCGTTTGGAAAATAAATGCGGAAATTTAAAGAAGGCGGTAAAATCCTAATTAACTATTACATCCTCGGAAACAGTTACATCAAATATAATCAAAAATAATGATAATGCGCGAAAAGAAATTTAATCGGGACGTCCTTAGGGTTTTGACCCTTTTGAGAAATAAAGAAAGTAGTTTGTCCTTTTTTGCAATTAATCAAATATTAAACCTAAACCTAATTAATTAATTAATTAAAAGAAAAGTTTTTTTTGTGTTTTTTAAGTCTTTAATAAAATAAAATAAAAAGAAATTAAAAGTCAAAAGAAAAATCCTAATTCTAAATTGGTTTTATTTATTGTAAAAATAGTCAAAATTACCTAATTAAAACTAAGTCAATTTGGTTAGTATTTATTTACAAAATAATAATTATTAATAGTGAAAATAATAAATAATAAAAATAAACAATATTTTAAGTTTCTGAATTTAATATGAAAAATAATTAATTTATGAATTAATAATAATAATTAATAAGAGTTAATAAAAATTAGTAAAAAGAAAATAAAAGGAAAATTGTGAAAGAACCAGGGGGGTTGATGGGCCCATTGGAGGTGAATTAGTAATCTGAGCCCATTAAGAATCAGGCCACGTTTGACTTCTGGGGATTATCTGTACGTGCATTGACCTGAGCATACCATGATCATCAAATTCTGACCACTGGATTTGTGCTTGAAGACACTTGGCGTCTGAATGAGCAAGGTGCATGATGGACACCTCCTAAAGCGCTGCATGAAAATACATTAGAAAAAATATGAACAAAGGTTTGGGGGACCTGGGAATCGAACCCAGGTCCCAATGATTACCAGACACATCATCTTCCACTAGGCCATTGCGCTGCGTTTGTTATTATGATATGCAATAAATATAATATTTAAAACATAACAATTATGCTGGAAAGAGAAAAATCGCGCGCGCTATTTGAACTGCCCAACCATGTGTAAACACGTCAGTCATCTTCTTCCTTTTGCCTGTAAATAAAATCAAATAGCGGGGGTTTTTAACCCCCACAACTTAGCATGACCAAAAATAGCGATTAGATGTACGAGTTATATAAATAGGGCGCGAGGGTTGGGTTTGATTCGTCTGGCCTTGATGAATTCAACCATATGCGTAAGAAGGTCCAATTTTTCCTATAGAGCAAACCCCCAATTTAAGAGCTTGGAAACCCTACAACGTGTTCATGGCAACTTCTGATTTAAGACATCTTAATCCAATTGACTTATGTCAAAAGCTTCCTATGATTGCTAACAACACAAAACAAAAAAAAAATTACGTTAAATGCTCATGAATTGGATGTTACGATTTTGAATAAAAGTATCAAACCGTATGACTGTTCTTGCGTGTTCTTTGAGTGTTAGCCCTTGATTTTGATTCCAATCCGTTCGTGGGAGTCCCTGCAATAGATTAGAATCAAGAGAAAGGTTGGAATCGTGCTGGAAGGCCAAAAACAGTTTTCACTTTTTCTTGGTTTTTTTCAATGTTGTTATGGTGTTTCTGCAGCAATTCTCACGTGAATAGAATTAGGTTTGCTTATGCACTTATAGTAGAATCGTTTTAGGTCAAATCTTGCACCAAAAATCCATGGCATTCATGTTTTCAATATTTGATTTTCAATCAAATCTTTTTGCATATTTTTGATTGAAAAACCTTTCCAAAATTGGATATTCTTGTCTCTTTGATTGGCACACGAAATCTCCAGCATGTATTGACCACTTTTGCTTCACAAAAAGATTTGGAAATCACATCTTGGTATTTTCCTACAATTAAATTAATTAAATGAATTAAAAATCAATTAAAAATCTAATTAATTAATAAAAATAAGAAAATAATTCAATTTAATCTCAATGGGTCGTTCATAAGCCTTGGACAATGTTTCAAGAAGGAATTTGAGGCCCATTAGCAAAAATGGTGTGTTTTGAGCAAAGTTGACTTTTGCAAATTCACAAAAATTTCCCAACTTCTCCAATGCATATATTGCTCAATTTTGATCATATGAACATGTTCTTGGACATTTTGGAAAAGTTTTGAAGTCCTCTAACCAATGCCTTTGGTTCCATGTCATTTGGATTTACCAATCTCAAGTTATGGTCTTTGACTTAAAGTGCATTTTTGTTGACTTTTGAAATTGACCTATAATGTAGAAATTGATAACTTTTTATGAGAGCATTTCTTGGACCTGGAATGTGAATATGAGTTGTAGGAAATGTCATCCCCTTAAAAATGAGCATTGGATGGGATTTTTCTGATGAACCATGAAAGAGTTATGCCCTGGTCAAGTTACAGTTGACTTTTCAGCTGTTCAAAAATAGTAACTTTTGCATCTTTGATGATTTTTGAGCCATGCTTGAGGAATCATGATCAAGACTTGATTAAATGATGATTGTGTGCTCAAAATAAGATGTTGACCAAAAATTTTGACTTTTGACTGTAAAATGACCATTTTGCCCCTGCAGTTGATTGTGAAGCAAATGGAGCTTTTGACTGTGCAATTTGCCACTGTGAGCCTTGAGACTTAGCATGTAGATGCTTGACAATGTATATGGACACATGAGACTTGATTGAGCCATTGAAAACCTCAATTTCACTGAGAGAAACAAAACCCTAATTTTGACTGGCTTAGGAGGATGTTTGACTGTGCAACCCTCTGAGAGATCTTGAACCATTTGAAGATTGATCTTGACAAATATTGAAGAATATGGGAGGGCAAATTTTGGGGTACAACAGTTGCCCCTGTTGAATCTTCTTAAACCTGAGGATGTAGATTGGCTTTCGTGCCTTTCGTGATCCGAAGGTGGAAGATGATTGAACACTAGAGTGCCCAGAAATTTGCACTCGCATAGTAGAATATCAGCACTGTGATGTCGGGAATGGGCTTATAAATGCCATCTGAAGATATGACAGAACCTTGTCGGGAATGGGCTTATAGATTCCATTTGGAGGTGTAACGGATAGTTGTGGAGATGGGCTTAAAGATGCCATTCGGGGGTGTCGATCGCGTAAGAGATTCCTTAGCGAGAATTTGCATACCTGAGAAAGAAAGATAATTTCCTGGCCTGTTACAGGTGTTGATCTTCAAACTCTTCATGCAGATATGCCCTGGCTAGATACAGGTATCGAATCTACAATCAATTGTTCACAAATATACCCTGGCTAGATACAGGTATCGAATCCAGAACTGGTCGTCTACAAATATGCCCTGGCTGGATACAGGTATCGAATCTCTAAACTCTTCATGCAGATATGCCCTGGCTAGATACAGGTATCGAATCTATAATCAATATTTCACAGATATGCCCTAGCTAGATACAGGTATCGAATCTGGAATTCATCGTCTACAGATATGCCCTAGCTGGATACAGGTATCGAATCTCTAAACTCTTCATGCAAACATGCCCTGGCTAGATACAGGTATCGAATCTATAATCAATTACTCACAGATATGCCCTGGCTAGATACAGGTATCGAATCTGGAATTAGTCATCTACAAATATGCCCTGGCTGGATACAGGTATCGAATCGCTAAACTCTTCATGCAGACATGCCCTGGCTAGATACAGGTATCTGTTGTACCCCAAAATTTTCCCTCGTATTTTTCCACAAGAAACCACAGCTTCAGGCTTTTCCTGATTTTTTCAGACTGGCTCAAGAATCGGTCAAACAGACTTTTTTTTGTCAGTCAGACAAAATTAGGGTTTTTCATTGATTTTCATGGCTCTGGAACAATTCAAACAGTTTGTTTAGGGTTTGGTTGATTTTGGCTCAACTTTGATCAGGCGAACGTTTCTTTGGCATTTAAATCAAGAATCGGGGTTTTGTGCGCTTATTTCTCAAGAAGAGTTAGTTCTATCAATGCTTTTCAAGTTACTCTGAAATAAGAACTGAGGCTGCTGATTGTTAATTTGCATTTGTTTTGATTCAATCAGTGAAAGGAGGCATGTGGACATGTTGTTTGATTAACTGTCGTCTGGTTTGATTGACCGTGCATTGGTTTGGATTTTTGAAGCGCCAGGTTTATTAACTGATCGATGCTAAAACCACAATGTTTATTTAATTATTTATTTATTCTGAGTTAAATGGTTGGAATTTATTTTCAATTATTATAATTTAAAGAATTATAAATAATAAAATAAACAATTGGAAATAAAAAGAATTAATTGGTTAAAAAGACTCTTTTTTATTTATCTTTAAAATTATTTGTATAATTGTTATTGTTTACAAAATACTTACAATAATAATGTTACAGTAATTTAAATTGAAATAAAACTATCCTAAGTTCCTAGGTCTTCAATTCTTCATCCTCCATTTGTTGCTATTCCTCTCCATTTGACCTTTTTATCTGCAAAAAAAAGAAGAAAAAGTAAGAAGCAGATAAATTGAAATTAAAGAGACAGACAGTTAATTCAGAATTCATCATTAAAGGCAACTGACTGGAATCAGTTAGCCCTCTCTGCAAATCACGGGATTTCTCCCGGTTCACAAAGAGGGATGAATATTACTTGCTAAACATGAAATGCACAAAGTTGTAAAATGCACAAATACAAACTGTCAAATTCAAAACCTGCATTGTTCAAAACAAACAGCATGTGCAAGTATAAATCCAAAGGCAAACTGAATCACCTAACCAAGGCAACTAAGCCAAAAAAAAGCTGTCAAACTGTCCAAAATATGGAAGGATGTCAAGATACAAAGGCTACTCCATACTGTCACAAAGATGCAGGAAAGCTGAAGAAAGAAAGTATGCAAGTTAAAAAACCAATATTGCAAGCATAGTCAAATGCATCATTTTCCAGCAGTGCCTTTTCAGAAAGGAGTACAAACATAAACATTATTTAATGTTTTAACTGTACTAGAGAGAGAAGAAGAGAGGAAAAGAATGGGCTTACAGGTTTAGGCATAAGGACAATATATGTAAAACTGCAATAAAATAGTGGGACAAAAGGCAGAGATATGAAGAAATCAGAATGCAAACAAAAACTGTCAATAAAAAGAAACATAATTATCTTTCCACAATTAAACCTTCAAACCGGATTCAAACCCTGAACCCTTTTTTGGGGCATATAACACCAAGGCCTTCACTTGTCAAAAATCTCCTTGCATTCAACAAGCTCAAAAACATACAAAGCCTGAACCTGTCAAACAATAACCACAAAACTGTCCAGCCTCACAAGCCTTAACAAAAACACAAAACTGTCAAGCTGCTGAAACCTCCAAGCCCTCCAAACCTCCAAACCAGTTCACAAAAACACAAAACTGCATCAGTCATCAAGCCTGAAGCCTGAAGCAAGCCTCATCAAGCCTTTAAACCTGGATACAAGCATACAGGCCTAAACCACTGTAAGCTTGCATTACAAACATTCCCACCCTGTCAAAAAGCCAAAAAAAGCCTTACCATTCAAAACAAAAACAGCACCTTAAAGCCTTTGTCCTAACCTGTCAAGCTTTGTCAAACATCCCACCAACGCCATAGCCTAAACATTCGAACACATACAGAATCCCCCAAAGCCCTCAGAACTTAGGGCTCATCACTGGGCAAGAAATCATCATCTCATAATCCCTAAGAGGCAACTCAAAGTCAAACATTCAGACCCTCAGAACCTAAGGTTCATCACTAGGCAAAAACCATCAAAGCTAGCATACAAACGAAGGCAACCACATTCAAAGTCCAAACACCATATCCAAGCACACAAGGCAACTGAAGAAAGTGAAAGAGAAGAGGATAAAGAAGCAACAGGCAACCATACACATCAAGCTAGGCAACAGAAGCGAAGCAAAGAGAGAAGAGAAAAAGAAGCGTATCAGTAATCAAACATCTCCGACAAATCATCATTGAAGGCAGGTGAGGCTAACAAGAGAAGAAGAAGAAAAGCACTCAAAAGCACAGAAGCAGGCATACGAGGCAAACAGAGAAGAAGAAAAAATATCATATAAGGGTTTTCAAGTATCATCATCAAACCAACACAAAATGCAAAGACACAGAGTACCATTTTTTTTCAACACCCAGCATCATCGAACCTCCGCCCTCCGGCCACCCACAGCGCCTCCGGTCCACCTCGTCTCCATCTCCAAGGCTAAAAGGTATAAATCCATCCCCTTTTTTCCTTTCACAGAAACAACAACAACATTTAATCTGAATCAATAAGCGAAAAAATAAAACATGCAAGACCTAAGGGTTAAAACCCTAATGTTTGAGAAAAGTCATACCTCTTTTCATCGTCGTTTGAGTAAATGCGAGGAGGAGGACGGACGGCGGCGCCGGTTGACCTTAGGCGGAGGAGCATTCAGAAGGACCTGGCTCAGAAGCATGGTTTGAGAAGATGAACAGAAGTGAAGACGAAAACGGCGTTGTATCTGAAACCTTAATCTTCCCAAATGAAGCAAATAATTAAACCCTTGCAAAACGTTTTGTTCAGAACCTGGGCCTTGCCCTCTTCTAAAATGCACAAGCCCATTAAGCACGCCTCACCCCCCATTTTCTTGTTTCTGCTTGTCTTCTTTTATTTGGGCCAGCATAACTTCTTTAGGCCCATTCTTGTTCTCTTAAAAAAGGAAAAATTAAAAACATTTTTTTTATTAAGACTTTGTGTAAAAAAATACTAAAATATATAAAAATTAGAATTATTTAAAACACTTTTTTTCTTTCATTTTATTAAAACTTATTTTGATTTGTACATAAAAATATCCATTAAATACATTAATTTTAGTACATATAACTAAACTTAAAATCTTTTCATTTCTCTTTTATTTAATTTTCTTTTCTCTAACTAATTAAAATACATAATTTTAATACATAGAAAATGGGACTTAAAACATTTCCCTTTTTAGACTTTGTACATAAATACATAATTTTTCTTTAAGTTAATACTTTTCACTTCTTAAAATGCTTTATTTGTACATATTAAACAAAAATACAAATTGACAACAATACATAATCAAAATACTTAATTTTTCGTTAAATTAAATACTCCGCAACTTGTAAATAAATCCCATACACAAATACGTTGACACACATTTGCAATACATATACACTTACAATTATACAATACACTTACATTTGATACATTATACATTTGCTATTCTTATACATTGTTATACATTACATTATTTACATTTGATCGCGATTCGATTTGGTTGTAATTATTTAAGTCTCATCCCCCTTTGTGAATTTGTACCCCCACTCTCGGATACTATTTGTAATAGCGTAGACTTTAAAATTCCCACAATTTACCGCTTTCGAATTATACCATGATTAGACCTAGCGTTTGCATGTACATAAAATCAAACGCTAGATAACCTAATACAAAGCAAATACATGAACTCAATACACAATCACACTTGCACCCCCTAGGGTAATCCCACATGTTGCCTTCCAAAATGGGCCATGCTTGCACGTCGAGTCTCTTTGGCAAAACAATTCAAATGATCATAAGTCCCTCGATGACGCTTTCGAAAGTTGCCTAAACGGAATGATCATAGTCCCTTCAAGCAAATTGACAAAGACACTTGGCACCATTGCATTCATGGTCCATACGATGACCCGCGTCTGTCCCGTTACCATCCTAAACGCAAGATTGTCCACCAAATTCAATGGTGGAACAAAATTGTTAAAAAAGGGGTTGAAAACATAGAGAAAACCTTTGAGTACAATAGGAGTAGACAAAACTCTTAGTTACTTGAGATCAACTTGCAAAAACACTTGCCTCCTTTTCCAAAACCACACTTCACAAACACTTTCAAAACAAACATCCAAAAACACTTTGAAACATCTTTTCGAAAAGATACACACCGTTGTATATACTCAAACACGAGTCATTACGATGGTTGCCGAAACAAAGGCGTCTATTTCAAAACATTTTCAAAAACACACACACACACACACACACACCATTTTTCAAGCAATCAAAAATCAAGGCAAGTGATCTAAAAAACCAAGTAACTAAGAGCCCATGGATAACCATGGATGAAAAGGGTGATAATGCCTTCCCTTTTCATAATATACCCCCCGAACCCACGAAACATCTCAAAAAGGTTTTTCCTGTGCTTTTTAAACCTTTCCTTTAGGATAAAATAAAAAGTTGGTGGCGACTCTTACTAAACCGAACAAGTGCGAATACGAACGCAAAACCCAAGTCAGTTCTCCCACTGTATCACAGTATCGAATCTACAATCAATTATCACAGATATACCCTGGCTAGATACAGGTATCGAATCTGGAATTAGTCGTCTACAGATATGCCCTGGCTGGATACAAGTATCGAATCTCTAAACTCTTCATGCAGATATGCCCTGGCTAGATACAGGTATCGAATCTACAATCAATCGCTCACAGATATGCCCTGGCTAGATACAGGTATCGTATCTGGAACTGCGACAGTTGATCGTAATCATCTTTGGATTGACCTTTTTCCTGAAAAGGCAAAACATCAGTTGTATGCAATGTCATGATGTATGAAATGCATGATGTCATGATGTTCAAAAATAAATGAGATAGTGTAGTATGCACTTTATCATCTATGTAAGCAGGATGTATAAAATGTGAAATGTTTATGAATGTATTTTTCATCTTGGAAAATAAATACTTGACGAATGCCGGGAAGATAACTCATGGGCTGATGTTGAAGATTAGAGTTCTTCGTTTCTGCTGGGGAGGATGACTGCAAGAATAAACCGGTAGGAGAAGAAGACTCCGTTGGGGAATAAAGTTGTCGAAGAGATTGCTCTGCGGGGAAATATTCTGTGAGGAAGAGATGCTTCGTTGAGATTTGGCGATAACTCCACTGGGGATTCCGTTGATAAGTTTTATTGAGGGATTTTGATTGAACTCCACTGGGGATAGGAAGAACTTCGCCGAGGACGATCTTTCCGTGGTAATTAGCTGAGGATAACCCAATTATAAGCTCTGGTGGGGGAATAACATTTGAATAAAGCTGGGGAGATGCTTTTTCACTTTGCGGGGGATAAGCTTCCAGAATCTACTGGGGATAAGCTTCCAGAATCTACTGGGGAGGTTGATTCAACTCTCCCGGGGAAACTTTTGAACTGTGCCGGAGAAGTGGCTCCACTGGGGTGTCTGGTATTCCGCCGGGGAACAATCTTATATTTTCGTCGAGGTATAATAAGACTGCCGGGGATGCTTGCTTAGGAACATCTGTATACTCCGCTGGGGAATGTTGAGATCTTCTGGGGATACCCAACTTCCTTAAGGCTGATAATAGATTACTCTACTTGGGGAGAGTATCGCTGACTTGCTAGGGATATTGTGCCTTTTTGGGCTGACGGGAGACCAACTCTTCTTGAGAGAGTATTGCTGAGTCTTGTCTCACTCTGCAGGGAGTGGAGGTATCTTGGTTACGTTCTTCAGCTGAATCTACCTTGTACCTGGAGGACAGAGCAGCTTGTACAGTTCGGATAATTCTTACTGCCCCAACTTTTGTGGGAGAAGATACCTGTAGAGGTCTTGATAACTGCCGATTTGATAAATCTTCTTCTGGTAGGCAAGTGACGAGATGTCGGGACATAGTCATACGCTGTGATCCCTAACTTTTCCCTGGACCGCCCTTTCGGGTTTTCAGTCCACCGGGATACCCATTTTTGCCCAAGCTGCCTTTTCAGGTTTTCGACTTGTCGGGTGTACAAATTTTTTCATTTCATCCCTTATTTTTGCCCGAACCCTTTTGGTTCGCCGGGAAGCCCTTATTTTTGCCTAGGCCAGTTGACCTAGCGGGTCTTTGATTATGCGTAGTATTTTTTTGACTATGTCCATGCTCTCAGAATGCAGGGAGTTGTCAATGTCAGTAGCGTTGTGTTGCCATACTACCAGAAGATGTTTGATCAGGCAAGATTCGTCGCTGGAATTCATGTCCCATGCCCCAAGTGACTCAGGCGGAGATTTTCCCCAGGCTACTTGACCTTTTGAGAGATTCTCTGAATCTTGACTGGATTGCCCCAGATGATAGACCATGATCATGCCATGCCCCTTGTTTGGAAGTGCTTTTGTTCATTGGATATTCTTCGTGCGAATTTCTCTGTTGTTCGAACAAATAGTCATATGCAAACAATTTTATATCAGGAATGCAAAGCTTATGTCTGTCTTGAAGTTTTTGAAAAATGAATTTTTCAGTAAAACGAGCAAATTTTGTAAAAATGTGATGTCAACTCAAGATTTTACAGCGAGCCTTAAGGAGTCAGGATACCTTTCATAACAGTATGCTTTCGAACTAACACATGCTTCAGCTAGGACTTTTAAGGGTTGTAACGTGGCCTGGTTCACGTTTTAAGAAGCAAAGGATAAAGGCACAAATTTTATTTGTACCCACCCGCTCTTCATGATGTTCTTCAATCCTAAACATAGCTGATCATGCATTAGACCTTGTTTGAGTATTTGTCCTGATATTCCGGTGATGGTTCGGATACTGACAATTTATTTTGAATAGGCAATCATTTTTTTTGTCGAGGGTTTGTAGGACCTCTTTCTTTTTTTATTTCGTTATCCCTGTTTTTTGCCTGACTGTTTCTTTTACGATTACAGTCAGCGGGATGCCCCAGTTTTTGTAAGTCTCCTTCATAGGTTTTGACTTATTGGGCTTTTATTTCTGAGATATAACGACTGCCTGTCTTTATGATTATTCGGAACCATCGCTACCTTTTGTTTTGTAAGGACTTCTTTGGTGCCATTCGTTGTGCACCTGGATCAACTGAGAGAACTACCCTGCCCCGGGTTATGATTAAGGGTTTTAATTTTCGAAAAGAAAAACTCCCACTTCTTTGGCTCAAAGGGGTTGATGAAGGATTATCTTCCTTATAACTCCGGTATTTAGGAATTGAAACAATGCATGTACCTCATCAGCAGGGTCTATTCAAAAGCATACTGTAAAGATCGTGGTATCGTTTTCGTCATCCTCCCTCAAGAGGCTTAGAATTATTAATCGAGAGTTTGAACATCACAAAAAATGAAAGCAGTTTAAATATAGTGAATGCGAATATATTGATTCAAAACAGACATATGCGATGCATTAATGAAATAACAACGTTTGACACGAACAAATGTTTTGAACAATCAAAGAAAAATACAACTTGAAACTTCCAATGAACAAAAGGTCTTCTCGTCTAGGGATAGTAGAAGAACTCGACCTGACCATCTAGGGTGAATTCCACTGCTCCTTCATCAATTAGGTCCTGGATCTTGTTCTGCAGAGTCCAACAGTCGTTGGTGTCGTGTCCAGGACTGTCAGAATGGTAGGCACATCTCACACTCGGGTTATACCTAGAAGCGGAAGTGCTGGGATTCTTAGGAGGGTCCCTTAATGTGATCAGATTCAATCTCAACAGGCGTTGTAAGGCTTGAAACGTCGACATGTTGAGCTGGGTGAATTGCCTCCTAGGCTTGTCTGGCTTGCTCTGATCAACCCGTTGTTCTTGGCGAGGTCGTTGTTGGACCTGTGAAATAACATCAGCTTGGAGAGGCCTATTCATTGAACCAAACCTTTGACTTCTTGGAGGCTGATTACCGGTTTGGTCCCCAGCCCTGACTACTTGCTTCATACTGTCTTGCTGAAGCTGGTGAGGTTGATGCTGAATTTGTGACCCTGAAGCAAGTTGAGGAGCTTTTCCCTTGTCTTCTTGTCTCAAAGGGAATTTAATGATGACTGGCTCTTCAACCTTAGATGTTTTCCCCAATTGGTTATCCCGAAGCAGTTGGTTGACAAGAACCCCGAGCTCTTCTTGTATTTGAGCTAAGTCTTGAATGAGAGTCATCTGCCCCAGCATCTGGGTTCTCATTGTATCCACCTCAGCTTGCAGATGTTTCAGCCGTTCATCCTTACTATCTTCTGGACTGTTCCTGACCAAAGTCCCCGTGAGGAGTGTTCTCAACTCTTCCTGCCCCTTGGATAGATTTAGGAGGATCTCCCCGAACCGAGTCTCTTGAGCATGAAGATCCTAGTTATCTTGTTGGGAAGCCATTGCTGAAATAAACAGCGAGAACGTGAGATACCTGTATCAGATAACCTGTTATGCAATGATATGTATGATATATGTATGCAATATTTTCAAGGATCTCGCGGGGTAAACAAGAAAATTGTTAAAATTAGAACCTGATAGCTTGATTGAAGGAACTTCATGTTGCTGAGAGTCCTTCTTCAAGAGTTAGGCTCACCATATCGAGTGGGTCATAGCCCCTGACTTGAGTTATCATGCTTTTGATCTCCAAACAACCTTGGCTAGAGGAAAATAAATCCCCTTTGCCCCTTGCTAGACAGTTTGATTCATCATGACCTGCATCACAGACCCTTGAGATCCTTGAAATGGATTAGTCCTTATGCAGGATGTATGCAATGGTATGATGTTATGCTATGCGTGGAGTGATGTAAGTGAACCCTGTTATGAGTCCAGATTAAGGACTGTAAACAAAACCTGCAAGAAACTCATGTGTCAGATAACAAGCATGCAAGTAGTCAAGTTTGAAGGCACACAAGTCACACAAGACAGCCCTTAGAGTTTAGGCCAGCATGAAGTTCAGGTACTACCCTCTTTCAGTTTCGTTGGTTAAGACCTGTCCTAGAAAATAGTAATTGGGTTCTAGAGGATCTCAATATCATCGACTACCCTCGATCGGTCATAACTCCAGTATCGCAATCTTTTCTTGCAGCCAGAACCATCGCAAGAGTTTAGCCTCAATGAGTGTAGCATACTGCTACTGTTCTATGGCCAAGTTGGGTCAATTTAAGGTTCTAAGGTCGGTCCGTGCTTAATGACTCCTCAGAAGACCCATATTCTCCTCGTTGCAACACAAGGGATATCGGTACAGACCAAGATGTCACACCAACGTAGCCACTGCTTCACCCGTGTCGGTCTACGCCGGACAGGTCCGTCACAGCTTATGCTACCTAAAAGGTATTCCCCAGATCCGGCTAAGGATCTATGAAACTCCGATGCAAGCCCACAAATATAAAAGCAATCAAGACATACAATTGAAAATATAAGAGTGGTCTAATCCTAAGGCACACCTCACTTATTTAGATATCCCCAGCAGAGTCGCCAGTTCTGTGATCGGTGGAAATAGAACTGAGTTTTTTTAATGCCGGTTCGCGAAATGTCGCGGTAAGCAAGAGTCGCCACCGTCTTTTATGTTCTCCAACAAGGAAAGGACAAAAGCACAACAAAATTCCTTTTCGAGAATGTTTCTCGGTTCGGGAGGTAGATTTATAGAAAGGGAAGGTGTTAGCACCCTTTCTATCCGTGGTTATCCACGGGCTCTTAGGTACTTGCTCTATGTTTTCAAAAATTGTTTGCTTTTCAAGTGTTTGTGGGTTTTGAAAAAGTTTCATTTGAAAAATTTCTAAGTAACTCATGTATCTGTCCTCAAGAGTGTATGAAATATTTGTTTGAAAACTTTTGAAAGTGTAAGTGTGAAAAGATGTTTTTGTTTTTGAGAGAGCAAGTACCCAGGAGAAATATACCTACTCTAAGGAGTTAGGCTGTGTAAGAGTCCTTTAGACAGTACTATCCCACTATTGAGAAGCAGGTAGCACCGTCGTTGGAGTTATTCGGGTCAATTCGATTATTAGGGACAATGTGTGGTCACCAAAGCAATGGTAGAACGCCTTAGCGGTAACCCTAATGTCCTAGATCCTTTTTATCCGAGGCAATCGTTTCGAGGCAACTGGATCTTCAGACAGGAGGGCGACCTCTAAAACACCCTATACTTGACGACCACGTCGAGGCAACCAGTGAGGTGTACCCTAGGAGTGGCATGTGCGAGTGTGTTATTTTGATGTTATATTTATCTTTGAACATGCATCATTGTGAGCTACGGATTGATTTTATTTGTCGTACAAGTCTTTCATGCATAATTAACAGTTAGAGTGCGGAAAATAAAGTGCCGAAAGGTAAATCTACGCTATTACAAGGCGCGGGTCTATACATCGCCAAAAACAAAACCCGTTTGGAAAATAAATGCGGAAAGTAAAAGAAGGCGGTAAAATCCTAATTAACTATTACATCCTCGGAAACAGTTACATCAAATATAATCAAAAATAATGATAATGCGCGAAAAGAAATTTAATCGGGACGTCCTTAGGGTTTTGACCCTTTTGAGAAATAAAGAAAGTAGTTTGTCCTTTTTTGCAATTAATCAAATATTAAACCTAAACCTAATTAATTAATTAATTAAAAGAAAAGTTTTTTTTGTGTTTTTTAAGTCTTTAATAAAAATAAAATAAAAAGAAATTAAAAGTCAAAAGAAAAATCCTAATTCTAAATTGGTTTTATTTATTGTAAAAATAGTCAAAATTACCTAATTAAAACTAAGTCAATTTGGTTAGTATTTATTTACAAAATAATAATTATTAATAGTGAAAATAATAAATAATAAAAATAAACAATATTTTAAGTTTCTGAATTTAATATGAAAAATAATTAATTTATGAATTAATAATAATAATTAATAAGAGTTAATAAAAATTAGTAAAAAGAAAATAAAAGGAAAATTGTGAAAGAACCAGGGGGGTTGATGGGCCCATTGGAGGTGAATTAGTAATCTGAGCCCATTAAGAATCAGGCCACGTTTGACTTCTGGGGATTATCTGTACGTGCATTGACCTGAGCATACCATGATCATCCAATTCTGACCACTGGATTTGTGCTTGAAGACACTTGGCGTCTGGATGAGCAAGGTGCATGATGGACACCTCCTAAAGCGCTGCATGAAAATACATTAGAAAAAATATGAACAAAGGTTTGGGGGACCTGGGAATCGAACCCAGGTCCCAATGATTACCAGACACATCATCTTCCACTAGGCCATTGCGCTGCGTTTGTTATTATGATATGCAATAAATATAATATTTAAAACACAACAATTATGCTGGAAAGAGAAAAATCGCGCGCGCTATTTGAACTGCCCAACCATGTGTAAACACGTCAGTCATCTTCTTCCTTTTACCTGTAAATAAAATCAAATAGCGGGGGTTTTTAACCCCCACAACTTAGCATGACCAAAAATAGCGATTAGATGTACGAGTTATATAAATAGGGCGCGAGGGTTGGGTTTGATTTGTCTGGCCTTGACGAATTCAACCATATGCGTAAGAAGGTCCAATTTTTCCTATAGAACAAACCCCCAATTTCAGAGCTTGGAAACCCTAGAACGTGTTCATGGCAACTTCTGATTTAAGACATCTTAATCCAATTGACTTATGCCAAAAGCTTCCTATGATTGCTAACAACACAAAACAAACAAAAAATTACGTTAAATGCTCATGAATTGGATGTTACGATTTTGAATAAAAGTATCAAACCGTATGACTGTTCTTGCATGTTCTTTGAGTGTTAGCCCTTGATTTTGATTCCAATCCGTTCCTGGGAGTCCATGCAATAAATTAGAATCAAGAGAAAGCTTGGAATCGTGCTGGAAGGCCAAAAACAGTTTTCACTTTTTCTTGGTTTTTTTCAATGTTGTTATGGTGTTTTTGCAGCAGTTCTCACGTGAATAGAATTAGGTTTAGCTTATGCACTTATAGTAGAATGGTTTTAGGTCAAATCTTGCACCAAAAATCCATGGCATTCATGTTTTCAATATTTGATTTTCAATCAAATCTTTTTGCATATTTTTGATTGAAAAACCTTGCCAAAATTGGATATTCTTGTCTCTTTGATTGGCACACGAAATCTCCAGCATGTATTGACCACGTTTGCTTCACAAAAAGATTTGGAAATCACATCTTGGTATTTTCCTACAATTAAATTAATTAAATGAATTAAAATCAATTAAAAATACAATTAATTAATAAAAATAAGAAAATAATTCAATTTAATCTCAATGGGTCGTGCATAAGCCTTGGACAAGGTTTCAAGAAGGAATTTGAGGCCCATTAGCAAAAATGATGTGTTTTGAGCAAAGTTGACTTTTGCAAATTCACAAAAATTTCCCAACTTCTCCAATGCATATCTTGCTCAATTTTGATCATATGAACATGTTCTTGGACATTTTGGAAAGTTATGGAAGTCGTCTAACCAATGCCTTTGGTCCCATGTCATTTGGATTTACCAATCTCAAGTTATGGTCTTTGACTTAAAGTGTATTTTTGTTGACTTTTGAAATTGACCTATAATGTAGAAATTGATAACTTTTTATGAGAGCATTTATTGGACTTGGAATGTGAAGATGAGTTGTAGGAAATGTCATCCCCTTCAAAATGAGCATTGGATGGGATTTTTATGATGAACCATGAAAGAGTTATGCCCTGGTCAAGTTACAATTGACTTTTCAGCTGTCCAAAAATAGTAACTTTTGCATCTTTGATGATTTTTGAGCCATGCTTGAGGAATCATGATCAAGACTTGATCAAATGATGATTGTGTGCTCAAAATAAGATGTTTACCAAATTTTTTGACTTTTGACTGTAAAATGACCATTTTGCCCCTACAGTTGATTGTGAAGCAAATGGAGCTTTTGACTGTGCAATTTGCCACTGTGAGCCTTGAGACTTAGCATGTAGATGCTTGACAATGTATATGGACACATGAGACTTGATTGAGCCATTGAAAACCTAAATTTCACTGAGAGAACCAAAACCCTAATTTTGACTGGCTTAGGAGGATGTTTGACTGTGCAACCCTCTGAGAGATCTTGAACCATTTGAAGATTTATCTTGAAAAATCTTGAAGAATATGGGAGGGCAAATTTTTGGGTACAACACTTGTGTTTCATCATGAATATCATATTGCATTGCATTCATACATTGTGATGGGATCAAAGCACTTTGGTCGTCAAGTCTTCCTCAAGCCTTGAAGGTTGATTGCATTGACAAGTTGCCCAAGAAATATCTTACTATCCAAATCTCTGGATCTTTTGAGCTCAAAGGTTATGGAATATCTCAAGATGTTTTTACCCATCTCTTTGGATCATCAGAAGATTGAAGTTTGTGTTTGATCACAAGGAGAATCACTTTTTGGATTCACCAGTCAAATTAGGGTTTGCTTGAGCAAGGTTGTTGGCCAATGTACAAGACTAGATTTAGGGAGCTACAACATTTCTTTGATATTTGAGAGGCCTTTGTACAAGGAATTGGTCAAGATGCCCAGAGGATTTGAAGTTTGGTAGATGATTCATCAGTCTCCTAATGTGTTGACCAAAATTAGGGTTTTGGTTTTCATCAAGATTTCTTGAGAATTTTAAAGTAAAACTTTGCACATGGCCTTTATATGTTTGGAAAATCATATGTTTGAAGTTTTGATCATCAATTTTGAAGGGAATTGGATCAATTGATTCAGAGGGGCAAAATGGTCATTTTGGTACAAATCAGTCAAAATCAAGGTTGACCAAGTGAATTTTTGGCCAATCATCAATTCAAGGATGTACTTTTAATATTTAAAGTCCATTTTGGTCATTGGATCAAAGAGATTGAAGTTTGGGTTGAAACTTATTCTTGAAGAAACCTTAAAAGTTACTAATTTTGGAAAACAAGGGCTTAATTTCAAAAAAATCATATTTTATTCACCTTTGATCAAGAAGATGCAAATGAAATATTCTTGGAAAGATAAGAGAATTATCTTTCACCTCATTTTGGTCTCATGACCAAATTGCCAAGGAATCAAGAGTTATGGTCTTTTGAGGTTACAAAATTATAGGTCATTTTTCAAAATTAGTGAACTTCAAGCCAAATTTTGAGGACCTTAATAGATTAATTTGCAAAAACTCAAAACTATGGGATTGTAGATATTTTCAACACCTTTCCAAATTGTGCTCATTTGTGCCAAAATTCAAAATTATTAGGAAGTTGTGGACTTTGGAATTTTGAGACTTTTCATTGAATTCATGCATGCCATGCAAATTGCAAATTGTTGATAACTTGATTTGTGGCCTTTTGTTCCACATCAAACTTGGCCCATGACAAACATGCAATGTACCAAGGCCCATCATGCCAAGGCTTGAGCTGCACATGGGCAAATAAGAAGGGAAATTGTGGTTTTGCAAAAAATGGCATGAAGTTGCCTAATCACCAACACTAGCTTAATGCAAGGATTTAAGTCCTAATCTTGTTGCTAATCTCTTCCTGAGGGCAAATGGATTAAAATGCATGAGAAAAGCAAGCCAACGCATGAGGGATTTCAAGGCTGCATGTGCATACTTCATTTTGGCCAAAAGAAGATTTCTTTGATTCCAAGAGCTTTCAGCGCGAAAAACCTATCCTACCCTCTTCCTGATGATCTATATATTGAAAAGGAAGCCTCAGTGAGAATGGTTTGTGCTTCATTTCATCAATCAAAGTCTGAAACTCCATAGCTTGTTGCTCTGCATTTTTCTTCGATTCTTCCATCTCCCTTGCACGTTTTGGCCAATTCTTCTTGCATTCTCTTCTCCATGTGATAAGGATTATAGATCGAGGCTTGGATTGCAACTGGAGTGAAGGAGACAGTAGATCCATTTTTTCTCAAAGGTTTGAATTCTACACTTTGAATTCTGATTTCTGGCCATGCCTCGTGTGATTTAAGTTCATAATCATGTTGTTTGAAGTCTATGGAATGATTCTGAAGCTTTATAGCGTTTAATTTGATGAATTATGCATGATTGGATGCTCTGAAATTCGCGATTCAGATTTCTTTTGTTCATATTCATGACTTGATTTGATTCGAATTGCTATGGATCCCTTGCTATGCTAGCTTTGATTTGCCTTTGATTTCATAAAAAATAATGCAAAATTAAGCATGTTATGTTGATCTGAAAGTGAGCCCTAAGCCTGAGAAGATGCGCGCGTTTTTGAACCATCCAGAGGTTGAAGATGATGTGGTTGCACATCATGATTGGTCTGTTTGATTTTTTTGGTTTATTTGAATTTTTGTTTTATTTGACATTTTGTTTAATTTTGTTTTCTGATCAAAACACATTCAAAAATTCCAAAAAAATTACCATAGGTCAATATTATTTTCTAGTATTTGTCACATTTTTTTTGTATTTTTTTAAAAATAATTTGATTGGTTTAAAAAATTGTTAGGTTTAATTAATTAATTGATCAAAGTTTATTTTTATTTTAATAGTTCTATTGATCTAAAAAATCCACAAAAATTATTTGAGAACCACAAAATAATGTGAAAATTGATTCTGACTTTGGTTCATCATTTTTCTTATTTTTGATTAAAATTTTAATTTCAAAATGTTATTTATAATATTTGTTTGTTTTTTTATTTCTAATACTTCTATTAATACCAAAATTCCAAAAAAAATCATGTAATCTTGTTTTTAATCACAGAATCTGAATATATTTTTTACTTTGACCGTTTCATGATTTTTGGTTATAGTTTGTATTTTCTTGCCTTTAAATAATAATTTTATTATTAATTGTTTGTTTTTTTTTGTTTTTAATATTTTTCCTTTGATTCAAAAAAATCTACAAAAATTCAAGGATGAGTGTTTTTAGCCCTAATATTTGAATAAATTTTGGTTGACCATTTTTCTGACTTTTTGATTTAAATATTTTTTTGATATTTGAATATTTGTTAATTACACAATTGTTTGGAATATTAATTTCTTTCTTGACTTTTCCTAATTCAAAAAATGTGAAAAAAATATATTTTCTGACCTCTAGGGTTTCTTGATGTTTTGCATAACTTTGGTTTAATTTGTTTCAATTTTGATCTCATTTAATCAATATTTGAGATAAAAAGTCAAAAATTAGGGTTTTGTTGCTTATGGTGCAAGTTTTATTTTCAAAACAACTATGCCCTGGATTTTCTATAGGATTCAGGTCTTGTTTATGGTTCATGAATGTGTTGGGAATTTAAAAACCATTTTTCTTGAATTATTTGACTTGGTTTGACATTTTTCCACAAATAATTTTTAAAACTTGTCTAGTTTGGTGGTTTTGCCAACTAGTCTTGAGCTTTGAATTTCATTTGGTCTCCTCCTCAATCATTCATGAACTTAGAGCTAGCATTCTGACTTCTAAACACTTCCAAGATGTTAATATATTTTTGGTTTGAATTATGGATCTTTATTTCTATTTTTGATATAATTTTGAAGTGAAGGTACCCAATTATGTTTGCATGACTTGTTGCAATTTGTTTGATGGCCAATGAACTTGAGTGAGGCCTATAATCTGGAACCTAATGATCATGAGATTCTGATTGTTCATGTTAGCTCAAGCCATTTCACTTATAAGCTTCATGTTTGAATATTTTAAACCATCTAATGCATTATGTAGGTTTCATCTCCTTTTGTATTCATAAAGTTGTGTTTGAATCAATTGTGCATGATTGAAATGTGTTTTCTACTGACTTTCATGGTATTTGTTCATATTATTCCCAAGCTCTTATGATCCTTGATTACCATTCAATTGTCAATTCAACATGGTGATATAAAGGAGCAACATTCCCCTGCTTTTCTTGACCTAATCTGTGCATATGCTTGTTTCTTCTTGTTTATCATGTCTAAAGACATCATGTTTGTTCTAACTTTTTCACCTTATGGAATACTAACTTGGTTGTTGAATGTGCAAGGTACTCTGAGCAAGTTGCCACTTTTGGCTTGAGGCTTTTCTGTGTTTCACTTTATTTGTGAAACACAATCTATTGTATTGGCATTGTTTTATGCTTGGCATGTTTGATGGCTTATGCAGGATATATATATATATATATATATATATATATATATATATATATATATATATATATATATATATATATATATATATATATATATATATATATATATATATATATTGTGAATGTCATACATTGCCCCTGGGACTTGTTCATATCTGACAGTCTCCTGACTCAATTTGTTTGCTGATGCCAGCTTGCTTGAAGTTTCTATGAGTTTCTTTTATTCTTGCTTGATTGCTACAGATAGTTATCTGTTTGGTATTGTACCACTTCCTTTCTCCCATTTTCATTTTGCATAATTCTCTGATTGCATGATGGGATCTCTGTTGCTAATATATGTCAGGAGGCCCTCTGGTTTTTTTATCTGATGTATGTGTTGTGATTGTTGATCGATGAGTCACTCAATTTAGAAATTGAGATCACGACTTCGCTCTCATTGCATGTTCCCTATAGGATGTTTATTTCTTTTCTTCTTTAATTGTTGATCGATGAGTCACTCAATTTAGAAATTGAGATCACGACTTCACTCTCATTGCATGTTCCCTATAGGATGTTTATTGCTTTTCTTCTTTAATTGTTGATCGATGAGTCACTCAATTTAGAAATTGAGATCACGACTTCGCTCTCATTGCATGTTCCCTATAGGATAGTTTTGTTAAGTTTTCTCTGACATGTTGATTAAGGTAGGAATCCATGTATGCTAACATAGGATAGGACTTTCCTTTATCCTCAACCTTAGGGTCAACCTTTGTACGATAACACTAGGGATAGTGCTAGGTTAGTTTCCCTTAGTTGTTTTCCCTTTCTATGCATTCTGCATATTAAAACAAAAACTTGTTTTCTTGGAAATCATAAAACATTTCTAATAAACCCAAACTCTTCTTCAAAGTAAAAGATACAAACCAATCTTACTTTGTCTGTGCTATCTTTTAGCCGATGTTTCGCCATCGCACATTTATTTGAAGCCGATGTTTCGCCATCGCACCTGTTTGTTATCCTACTTTGGTTCTAAATATCATTGTTAGGTGTGATGTTTCGTCATCTATTTTATCGATGTTTCGCCATCTTTGCCATGGTATCTTGTTATCTTGAAGCCGATGTTTCGCCATCTCACATGTTTGTTATCCTACTTTGATTCTCAATATCATTGTTAGGTGTGATGTTTCGTCATCTATTTTATCGATGTTTCGCCATCTTTGCCATGATATCTTGTTATCTTGAAGCCGATGTTTCGCCATCACACATGTTTGTTATCCTACTTTGATTCTCAATATCATTGTTAGGTGTGATGTTTTATCATTTGATGTTTCGCCATATTTGACATGTTACTATGTGTTGTACCCCAAAATTTGCCCTCCCATATTCCTCAAGATTTGTCAAGAATTATCCTCAAATTGCTCAAAATTGCTCAAAGGTTGTAGGTGTTTAGGTATTGGCTTGCATTTTTGGTAAATCCCAAGTGTATGTGTGAATGTCATGACTGATGTCATAACATTCTAGTTCAGTTTGTACTGGTTCATTAGGTACCTTTGCAGAAAAATATTGTAATTCAAATACTGATGTTTATAAGTGTGTATCTGAGCATTTTGCAAAATGATCACATTTTGCTAAATCAGTAGACAGGTTTTCTCAGATGTCATAACAGATGTTATGACATCCTGTTCTGAACTAACAGGATTGCAGGATTGGATAAGTCTGAGTTTTTTCAGGAAATAACCCAGTCCTTCCTGAACAGAATCCTGCGTTTTCTGAGGGGTAACCTAGCTCAACCCTAACCTGGTTAATAAAGTCCTGTGATCTGGTCTTTAGGTCAAACGGAATTAACCCTAGGTTTTTGGAAACCCTAACTGAAGTTGCAGCTGCTATATATTCAACAGAGCTGCTGTTTTTCAAGGATTGATTTTATTGATCAGAAGATCATTTGTAATCTGTATAGATTTGTTCATTGTACTCCAAGCAATTATCATTGTGATAAGTGCCTTGGAATAGGTTTCAAATTGTAAGGGTTGTGTAGCACTCTAAGCTTTGAAGCAAGAGTGTTTGAATGTTCCTTGACTAAAGTTGTGAAGCAGAGTCAAGTTAGTTGTGTGCATCACTCAAAGCTGTGAAGCACGAGTGATTGTGTTGCTTGATTAAAAAGCTATGAAGTTTAATCAAGTGTTTGTTTTTAAAGAATGTCTTCAATTCTTAAGTCAAATTGGTTTATGTATCACTGCTGTGATTGAGGGGGAGTGAGTAGGAACTCAGGTTTAAGTTGTACTTAGATTGGAATTGCATTGGGTAGGTCTTAAGTGAAGGAGATAAACTTGTTGGTTTATTCCTGAATTAACATCTCTTATAGTGGATTTCCTCCCTGGCTTGGTAGCCCCCAGAGTAGGTGTTGTTGCACACTGAACTGGGTAAACAATTGACTGTGTTCTTTATCGCTTTTATATTTACTGTCATATAGTAAGTCAGATACGGTGTCATAACATTGAACGTGACATTGAGTATCTGCAGCCAGAATTTCAATTGGCATCAGAGCAGGCACCCTGCCTGTATTACTGGGTGAGATCTAGGGATATCACTTTCTGGCACTATGGACAAAGAAGGAGTTTTTGGAAATAGACCACCCATTCTGGATGGAACTAATTATGACTACTGGAAACCTCGTATGATTTCCTTCCTAAAATCTCTGGACAAAAAGGCTTGGAGAGCTGCTGACAAAGGATGGATTCATCCCACCATAACTGAGAAAGATGGGACAATCAGTCTGAAGCCTGAGGAAGATTGGAGTAAAGAAGAAGATGAGTTAGCCCTGGGAAATTCCAAAGCTTTAAATGCCTTGTTCAATGGAATTGATAGAAACATTTTCAGATTAGTACATCAATATGAACTGGCCAAGGAAGTTTGGGACACTCTCAAAATTACTCATGAGGGCACTTCCAAAGTAAAAATGTCAAGGCTTCAGATGTTGACTACCAAATTTGAGAATCTAAAAATGATGGAAGATGAAACCATTCATGAGTTTCACATGAACATCTTGGAGATTGCCAACACCTCAGGAGCACTGGGAGAAAAAATTTCAGAAGAAAAACTGGTGAGGAAGATTCTCAGATCCTTGCCTAAAATATTTGCAATGAAGGTAACTGCTATAGAGGAAGCCCAGGACATTAGCAAGTTGAAAGTGGATGAACTTATTGGGTCTCTTCAGACTTTTGAGATGGGAATCACTGATAATGGTGTCAAAAAGAACAAGAGCATAGCTCTTATGTCCAACACTGATGTTGAAGAAAACATTTCAGAAGCTGTAGCCATGCTTGGAAGACAGTTCAACAAACTCATCAAAAGAATAGATCCAAAGTCAAGGTCTAATGTTCATAATATTCCCTCTAACATTGACAGTTCCAGCAGAAGACCAAGGTCAGAAGAGAAGGGAGTTCAAGGCAGAGGAATTCAATGCCATGGTTGTGAAGGATATGGGCATATTCGAGCTGAATGTCCTACCTTTCTTAAGAAACAAAAAGGAATGACAGTTACTTGGTCTGACTGTGATTCAGAAAGTAATTCTGAAGAAGAGACTGCCAAACGAGTTACTGCTTTAACTGGTGTTTGTACCTCTGAAAGTGACATCAGTGATGAAGAGGTGACTTTTGAAGAACTGGCTGATACTTACAAAGAATTGTGTATCAGAAGTACTGAAGTCTGTGTGCAGAATGAGAAACAATCAAAACTCATCATAAAGATGAAGGCTGAAAAAAGGGCAAATCTTGAAACTATAAGTCATCTAGAAAGAAAAGTTCAATTACTGAACTCACAACTAAATCAAATGACCAAATCTGTCAAGATGTTGACAAATGGGACAGACAAATTGGAAGAAATCCTACAGGTTGGACAAAATGTGGGAAATAAATCTGGTCTAGGATTTATGGAAGCAACGAAATCTGGTTCTGATAAGCAAATGTCAAAACAGATGTCTCAACACAACTCTCGACATCAGGAACAGAAACACATGAGGAAAAGGTACCAAAGATGGAAATGTCATCATTGTGGTAGATATGGCCACATAAAGCCCTTCTGCTTCAGATTACATGGATACCCTAATCAGAACTCAGGTGTCAAACCTAAGTCTAAAAAGGTACCACATGCTCCTTAATGGAAGAAAAAGGCTACTGCACTGATAGCTCACACTTCCCTGAGGGTCGCTGCAAAGGAAGACTGGTACTTTGACAGTGGATGTTCCAGACATATGACTGGAATCAAGAACCTCCTCAATAATGTTAAGCCTCACACCACCAGTTTTGTGACCTTTGGAGATGGGGCTAAAGGTGAAATCAAAGGAGTTGGTGATTTGGACTGCCCTGGAGTTCCAAGTCTAAATGAAGTACTGCTAGTGAAAGGACTGACCGCTAATCTCATTAGTATCAGTCAACTGTGTGATCTAGGATTCAAGGTCAATTTCTCAAAATCTGAATGCCTTGTAATCAATGACAAACAAGAGATAGTAATGAAAGGAGTCAGATCCAAAGATAACTGTTACTTGTGGGAGGCTGAGAACACTAATTTCTCATCTGTGTGTTCCATTGCAAAGGAAGAAAAAGAGGTGAAACTGTGGCACCAAAAACTTGGCCATCTTCATCTAAGGGGTATGAAGAGGATTATCTCCTTGGAGGCAGTCAGAGGGATTCCAAAACTGCAAATTGATGAAGGAAGAGTTTGTGGTGAATGTCAAGTTGGTAAGCAGACGAGGATGTCACACCCAAAGTCAAGACATCTGACCACCTCTAAGGTTCTAGAACTCCTCCATATGGATCTGATGGGACCAATGCAAGTAGAGAGTCTTGGTGGTAAAAGATATGCCTATGTGGTTGTGGATGATTTTTCCAGATTCACCTGGATTAATTTCATTAGGGAAAAATCAGATGCATTTGAGGTTTTTAGAGAAATGTGCAAGAGAATTCAAAGAGAGAAGGAAGGATGTATTGTCAGAATCAGAAGTGATCATGGCAAGGAATTTGAAAACAGCAAGTTTGATGACTTCTGTGCTTCAGAAGGAATCAGTCATGAGTTTTCTTCTCCCATAACACCTCAGCAAAATGGAGTTGTGGAAAGAAAAAACAGGACCATACAAGAATCTGCCAGAATAATGTTACATGCCAAAAGACTTCCTATGTATTTTTGGGCTGAAGCTATGAATACAGCTTGCTATGTTCATAACAGGGTCACCTTGAGAAAGGGAACCTCATCCACCATATATGAACTCTAGAAAGGAAGAAAACCAACTGTGAAGTACTTCCATGTGTTTGGTAGCAAATGCTATATTCTGTCTGATCGTGAACAAAGAAGAAAACTGGACCCCAAAAGTGATGAAGGCATATTTCTAGGATACTCCTCAAACAGCAGAGCTTATAGAGTATTCAACTCCAGAACCAAATCCATGATGGAATCAATAAATGTTGTAATTGATGACTATCATGAAGAAATAGATGTTCCTTGTACTGTTGAGACATTCTTTGAGACTTCCACCCAACAGGATGACCTACCCAACTCCACCACAATAGAATCTGAATCAAAGGAAGCTAGCAAGATTCCTTCCATCAGAATTCAGAAGGATCATCCAAAAGAGCTCATCATAGGAGATCCCAATAGTGGAGTCATCACAAGATCTAGAGAAATCATCTCAAACTCTTGTTTTGTGTCCAAAATGGAACCAAGAAATGTCAAGGAAGCCTTAACTGATGAATATTGGATTGGTGCAATGCAAGATGAACTGAACCAATTCAAGCAACATGAAGTTTGGGAACTGGTTCCTAGACCTGAAGGAACTAACATCATTGGGACAAAATGGATATTCAAGAACAAATCAGATGTTGAAGGAGTTGTCACCAGAAATAAGGCAAGACTTGTTTCTCAAGGATACACCCAGGTTGAAGGGGTTGATTTTGATGAAACCTTTGCACCTGTAGCCAGGTTGGAATCAATCAGACTCTTGTTGTCAATTGCTTGTCTTCTGAAGTTCAAGTTATTTCAGATGGATGTGAAAAGTGCCTTTCTAAATGGGTACTTAAATGAGGAAGCTTATGTGGAACAACCTAAAGGTTTTGTGGATCCAACCCATCCTGATCATGTCTACAAACTGAGAAAAGCTCTATATGGCCTGAAACAAGCTCCTAGAGCATGGTATGACAGGTTAACAAAGTTTCTCTCAGACAAAGGCTACAAAAAAGGAGGCTTGGACAAAACTCTCTTTGTCAAAACTGAAGGAGGGAAGTTGATGGTTGCCCAAATATATGTTGATGACATAGTGTTTGGAGGAATGTCAGAACATATGGTTAAACACTTTGCTGACCAGATGCAGGCTGAATTTGAAATGAGTCTCATGGGAGAACTGACTTATTTTCTTGGACTACAAGTCTCACAGATGGAGGACTCAATCTTCTTATCCCAAAGCAAGTATGCTAAGAATATTGTAAAGAAGTTTGGTATGGAGAATGCAAGTCACAAAAGGACTCCTGCTCCTACTCATCTAAAGCTTTCCAAAGATTCAAGTGGGGTTAAGGTGGATCAAAGTCTATACAGAAGCATGATAGGAAGCTTGTTGTACTTAACTGCCAGCAGACCTGATATTGCCTTTGCAGTTGGAGTTTGTGCTAGATACCAAGCTGATCCCAAAGTCAGTCATATCAATCAAGTGAAGAGAATTTTGAAGTATGTAAGTGGTACTTACAACTATGGATTGATGTATACTCATGGCTGTGAACCAGCTCTGACTGGCTACTGTGATGCTGATTGGGCTGGTAGTGCTGATGATAGAAAAAGCACCTCTGGAGGATGTTTCTTTTTGGGAAGTAATCTGGTTTCCTGGTTCAGCAAGAAACAAAATTGTGTGTCTCTTTCAACTGCTGAAGCTGAATACATTGCAGCTGGTAGTAGCTGCTCTCAAATGATATGGATGAAACAGATGCTCACTGAGTATAATGTCACACAAGATGTTATGACATTGTACTGTGACAATCTGAGTACAATCAACATATCCAAGAATCCCATTCAGCATAGCAGGACCAAACATATTGACATACGACATCACTTTATCAGAGTCCTTGTAGAAGAGAAGACAATCAAATTGGAACATGTTGCCACTGAGCTACAGCTGGCTGACATTTTTACCAAGGCTTTAGATGCAAACCAATTTGAAAACTTAAGGGGTAAGCTGGGTATTTGCCAACATGAGGAATTGTAGCAATTAATTTTGCTTAAAACAAGGATCAAAGGACTTATGCCTGTTCTGATTGGTTTAAAATTGTATTTTCTCATTTCCTACAATTCTTTTAAGAAGTTGAATAGGCAATCCCTTGCTTCCTTCCTCTCTCGTCTCCTCATCAAAACCCAGTCTCTCAATCATAAATTTCTCCTCAGTTGCTGTTGGTCCTCTAAAACTGTCAACATGTCTCAAACACCATCATCATCCAATAAGACCATTTCAACCTCTTCCTCTGATCAAGATTCTGGGACAATCTCTTCTTGTCTGGACTCTGACGTTTTGGAGATCTACTCTCATAGAAAAGTGGGAACTAACCCCACCAAGGTCAAAGAGTTGAGACCAAGACATGCAGGAAAACCCCAAGCTTCTGCCTCTGGTAATCCATCTCATCCTTCTTCTTCAGTTCCCCCTGAAATTGCAAATAAGGAAGGGACAGCCTATGTTAATCAAGCAATAGCAAAAATTGTTTCAAGAATTCTGAACGAGAACCACTCAGTTCGTGGCATTTCTGTTCCTCTGAACCAAGAAAGCTCAAATGCTGAAACAAATCCAGATGTCTCTAAGAATGTTGAGACATAAAACAAAGAGAAGAATGCTGACATTGCTCACAAGAAAAGAAAGAAGCCTGAATACTCTGGATCTGATGATAGTGCTTGAAGGTTGGTTGCTGATATCTGGTGGAGTTTGGAAGTGTATTCTGTTGTTTTCTGCTGCTGATCTTATTATTTTGTTTTGGATAACTGTATAATTTTCTGAACATGTATCTTTGGCCCATTTGTGGCTAAAGAGGGGGAGAATATTTTGGTACTTACTTAATTAGTACTTGACATTCTATTTTTCTGCTGTCACTTATTTCTGCTGCTATCTATCTCTGATTGTCTAGGGTCTTTAGCCAAAAATCTGCCAAAGGGGGAGTTTGTAGGTGTTTAGGTATTGGCTTGCATTTTTGGTAAATCCCAAGTGTATGTGTGAATGTCATGACTGATGTCATAACATTCTAGTTCAGTTTGTACTGGTTCATTAGGTACCTTTGCAGAAAAATATTGTAATTCAAATACTGATGTTTATAAGTGTGTATCTGAGCATTTTGCAAAATGATCACATTTTGCTAAATCAGTAGACCGGTTTTCTCAGATGTCATAACAGATGTTATGACATCCTGTTCTGAACTAACAGGATTGCAGGATTGGATAAGTCTGAGTTTTTTCAAGAAATAACCCAGTCCTTCCTGAACAGAATCCTGCGTTTTCTGAGGGGTAACCTAGCTCAACCGTAACCTGGTTAATAAAGTCCTGTGACCTGGTCTTTAGGTCAAACGGAATTAACCCTAGGCTTTTGGAAACCCTAACTGAAGTTGCAGCTGCTATATATTCAACAGAGCTGCTGTTTTTCAAGGATTGATTTTATTGATCAGAAGATCATTTGTAATCTGTATAGATTTGTTCATTGTACTCCAAGCAATTATCATTGTGATAAGTGCCTTGGAATAGGTTTCAAATTGTAAAGGTTGTGTAGCACTCTAAGCTTTGAAGCAAGAGTGTTTGAATGTTCCTTGACTAAAGCTGTGAAGCAGAGTCAAGTTAGTTGTGTGCATCACTCAAAGATGTGAAGCACGAGTGATTGTGTTGCTTGATTAAAAAGCTGTGAAGTTTAATCAAGTGTTTGTTTTTGAAGAATGTCTTCAATTCTTAAGTCAAATTGGTTTATGTATCACTGCTGTGATTGAGGGGGAGTGAGTAGGAACTCAGGTTTAAGTTGTACTTAGATTGGAATTGCATTGGGTAGGTCTTAAGTGAAGGAGATAAACTGGTTGGTTTATTCCTGAATTAACATCTCTTATAGTGGATTTCCTCCCTGGCTTGGTAGCCCCCAGAGTAGGTGTTGTTGCACACTGAACTGGGTAAACAATTGACTGTGTTCTTTATCGCTTTTGTATTTACTGTCATATAGTAAGTCAGATACGGTGTCATAACATTGAACGTGACATTGAGTATCTGCAGCCAGAATTTCAAAGGTTGTACAGTCAAATCACTTCCTAAGACAGTCAAAATTAGGGTTTTGGTTCTTTCAAGGAATTTGGAGTTTTCAATGGCTCAATCAAGTCTCATAAGCCTATATGCATGCTCAAGCACCTACATGCCAAGTTTCAAGACTCACAGTGCCAAATTCCACAGTCAAAAGCCATAGTTGACCTACAATCAACTGCAAGGGCAAAATGGTCATTTTGCAGTCAAAAGTCAGAATTTTTGGTCAACATCTTATTTTGAGTCCACAATCATCATTTGATCAAGTCTTGATCATTATTCCACAAGGATAGCTCAAAAATCATCAAGGTGTAAAAAGTTACTATTTTTGGACAGTAGAAAAGTCAACTGTATCTTGACCAAAGCATAACTTTTCCATGGTTTGTCAGAAAAATTCCATCCAATGCTCATTTTGAAGGGGATGCAATTTCCTACAATCCATCTTCACACTCCAAATCCAAGAAATGCTCTCACAAAAAGTTATCAATTTCTACATTATAGGTCAAATTCAAAAGTCAACAAAAATGCACTTTAAGTCAAAGACCATAACTTGAGATTGGTAAATCCAAATGACATGGGACCAAAGGCATTGGTTAGAGGACTTCAAGAAATTTCCAAAATGTCCAAGAACATGCTCATATGATCCAAATTGAGCAAGATGTGCATTGGAGAAGTTGGGAAATTTTTATGAATTTGCAAAAGTCAACTTTGCTCAAAACACCTTATTTTTGCTAATGGGCCTCAAATTTCTTCTTGAAACTTTATCCATGGCCTATGCACGATCCATAAAGCTTAATTGAATTTATTTTCTTATTTTTTATTAATTAATTGGATTTTTAATCAATATTAATTCATTTAATTAATTTAAATTGTAGGAAAATATAAAGATATGGTTTTTCAATCTTTTTGTGAAGCAAGAATGACCTAAAAAGGCTGGCAATTTTGTGCACCAAGTCAAAGATGCAATATCTCCAAATTTGGCAACTTTTTCCAATCATGAAGATTCAAAAATATATGATTTCCAATCAAATATTCAAATCATCATTCCATGGATTTTTGCTCAAGATTCTGACCTAATTCCATTCCTCTATAAATACACAAGCAAACCTTGATCATGCACACGTGAAATTTCTGCAGAAAAAGCCATAACCATATTGAAAAAATTCAAGAAAATTGCAAAACTGTTTTCTGCATTCTAGGGCGATTTAAGGGCATTTGTTGATTTCAATACACTGCAGGAGGTTCCCAGAACAATTGGCAATCAATTCCCAGTTTCATAGCTCAAAGAATCATCAAGAACAGAGTCACGGTTTGCATTTTATTTTGAGAATCGTACAGCTTAATTCATGCATCAATAACATGATTTTGTGTTTGATTTGTGTTGCTAGGGACTGTACAAAGCTAATGGTATAGCTCAATTGAATTATAACGCCATAAATCACAGAATGCCATTGATGAATTTTAGGGTTCATAAGCTTTCAAATTAGGGCTTTGCAATACAGGAAAAATTAAGCCTTGTGAGACCCATGATTGAACTCGTTAGGACAAGACGAAAACAAAGGGACCATCGCGAAATATTTATATAAAACACAGCCCTAATCGCTATTTTTTCGTCACACTGTTTAGTGGGGGTTAAAAACCCCCGCTATCTAATGTTATATTTGCAGGTACAAGGAAGAAGACAAGGACGTGTAAGCGTATGGTTGGGTAATTCAAAAAACGCGCGCGTGTTTTTGTTTTATAGCATATGAATTGATTTTGATATATTATATTCACTTGTTATTATATTAACAAAAGCGTGCAAATGGTGTAGTGGATGATGCGTTGGCTTGGAATCATTGGGACCTGGGTTCGAATCCCAGGTCCCCCAAACATTATTTGTTCTTTTTCCTCAGGTATTCCAGTACAAGGCTTGCAAAGGAGTCCATCATGTACCTCACGCCTTAGCATGCCATGTGGCTCCAAGCCTGGATCCAGTGGCCAAAAGATGATGACTACCATGCTCCCTAGTCCACAGGCGTGCAGATAATTTCAAAAGTCAAACAGGCTTGTGTGCAAATGGGCTTGAGAATTGCTAACTTACCTCCATATTGGGCCAGCACCCCCCCTGGTTCATTCATTTATTTTCTTTTCTTATATAATTTAATTATTTTACTATTAATAATTAGTACTATTATTATTATTATTTAATTAACTCAATTAATTATTTTCATAATAAATTCAGAAAAGTAAAATATTTTTATTATTATTATTATTTATTAATTTCACCTTTAATTTATTATTTTTGTAAATAAATTCTAATGTAATTAATTTAGTTAATTAGGTTAACTTTAAATTTTTTGCAATAAATAAAATCCTTGTAGAATTAGGTTTTTGACAACTTTTAATTTCTTTTATTTTTATTTTCCTTAAGACATTAAAAAACTAAAAAAATACTTTTTTCTTTTAATTAATTAATTATTTATTTTTAGGATTAATTTAATTAAATACAAAAAGGACCAAAAACTCATTCTTTCTCAAAAAGGGTCAAAACCCTAAGGACTTCTCCGATTCAATTTTTATTCGCGCATATAATTTTTTGATCATATTTATGTAATTGCTCCGGGAATGTAATAGCGTAATTAGGCCTTTTTATCGCTTTCTTTATTTTCTCGCATTTATTTTCCAAGGGTTTGTTTTTGGCGATGTAAATACCCGACGCCTTATAATAGCGTAGATTTACTTTCCGCATTTTACTTTCCGCAACTATTAAATGCTAGATGTATGTTAATTAGGCTATGCATGACAAGAATTGTTCTCAAAATAAAATCAAAACGTAGCTCACCATAACATGTGCAAAGATAATATTAACTGAAACCTGACACACTCGCACATGCCACTCCTAGGGTACGCCTCACTAGGTTGCCTCGACGTGGTCATTGAGTATAGGGTGTTTTAGAGGTCGCCCTCCTGTCTAAAGATCCAAGTTGCCTCGAAACGGTTGCCTCAGATAAAAAAGGATCTAGGACATTAGGGTTACCACTAAGGCGTCCTACTATTGCTTTGGTGACCACATGTCCCTATAATCGAATTGACCCGAAAAACTCCAACGACGGTGCTACCTACTTCTCAATAGTGGGATAGTGTTGTCTAAAGGACATTTACACAACTTAATTTCTTTTGAGTAGGTAGAGGTTCTAAGGTACTTGCTCTTTCAAAACAAAAAAAATACTTTTCGCACCTACACTTTTCTGACAAAAGTTTTCAAACAACACTTCATACACTCTTGAGGACTGATACAAGAGTTCAAACGAAGTTTTCAAACAAACTTTTTCAAAACCCACAAACACAAGAAAAGCAAAACATTTTTGAAAACATAGTGAGCAAGTACCTAAGAGCTCGTGGATAACCACAAATAGAAAGGGTGCTAACACCTTCCCTTTCTATAATCTACCTCCCGAACCGAGAAACATCTCGAAAAGGAATTTTGCTGTGCTTTTGTCCTTTCCTTGTTGGAGAAAATAAAATGCGGTGGCGACTCTTGCTTACCGCGACATTTCGCGAACTAGCATTTCAAAACAGTCAGTTCTATTTCCACCAATCACAGAACTGGCGACTCTGCTGGGGATATCTTATAAGTGAGGTGTACCTTAGGACTAGATCACTTATGTTTTCAATTGTATGCCTTGTATGCTTTAAATCTTGGGGGTTTGTATCGGAGTTCTATAGATCCTAACCCGGATCTGGGGATACCCTTTAGAAGTAGCAACAAACTGTGAGGGAATTGTGCAGGGTATACCGACATGGTTGAAGCAGTAGCTACGTTGATGTGGCACTTTGGTGAGTACCGGTAACCCTTGAGTAAAGTCAAGGAGAGTATGGGGCTGCCGCGTGGTGTCGTGAAGCATCAACTGACCTTAGAACCTTACTTGACCATCCTGGCCTCTTTAGGGGTAGTGAGATGACCAACTTTGGTGCAGTCCGAAGTTGGTAGATACTCGATACTACACTCATTGAGGGTTGTTTTCTTGGAATATTTTGGTCTCCAGTTAAGTGGATAAATCAAAACAATGAACATAGAAAACAATCCAATGATATTGAGCTCCTTAGAACCCGGTTACTATTCATAGGACAGGTGTTGAGCCAACCAACTTCAAGAGGGTAGTACCTAAACTTCATGCTGGCCTAAACTCTAAGGGCTGTCTGGTGTGACTTGTGTGCCTTTACCATGTTTGCCTTTTGTGAATACTTGTGGTGTGCCTTTATCATAACATCATAACATCATAACGCATCATATGCATTTGCTAACAACTTCAAGGGTTCGAATCTTCATCTTTGTTCTTGTTTTGTAGGACATGGAATCTCTCCGCAGAAAAACAATTCAGGTCAACCTTGTAATTCACTACGCCAAAAATAAGTTTTAGCAGCGCCTCTACTAAAGCGCTTATTGAAAAAGCGCTGCCATAGCCTTCACAAAAAACAAAATTAAAAAAAAGGGAAACCTACGAAGGAGCTTTTTTAAAAGCGCTGGTATAGGGTTACCTACGAAAGCGCTTTTCAGAAAGCGCTTTCATAGGTATTTGAAATATCTAACCTACGAAAGCGCTTTTGAAAAGCGCTCTTATAGGGAACCCTATGCCAGCGCTTTTGAAAAGCGCTTTGATAGGGGGACCTACGAAAGCGCTTTTTACCTCAGAAGCGCTCTTATAGGGTACCCTATGCCAGCGCTTTTTAAAAGCGCTTTCGTAGGTTGTTTTTATATTAAAATTAAAAATCCCTAAATCTGTTCTTTAGTCTTCCTAATTTCTTTCGTTCAGAGCTTCCTCATTGCCGTCGCCGCCGTTCGTCTTAAGCTTTTCAGCCTCCGTTGGTCACCCCCACCGTCTACACCCTTTCCAACCACAATTCCGCTCCATCAACTCCTTCCAGTACACCTACAACGAGCTTCCCCTGTCTTCCTCTAGCTATGCCACCATTTCCGGTATCTTAGAAGTGAAAAGCTTTGCGTCAATCTCAGTTATCATCATCAGGTATCATCAATTCTTCACTACCCAGATGCTAATTCCTCTTTACTTGTTGAATGCTGAATATTCCTAATCATGACATGTTTATTCTGTGCAAATGTTTCTTTAATGAAAATGATCTTTACAGTGTTCTTCACTATCCATTTCAATTGTTTTCAACAACAAACAAGCTAAAGCTCTAAAGATTTAAGGTATCACTATCTTTTGATGCTTCACTAAGTAAGTCATTTGTGATGGATGTCAAGGAAACTTGTGTATTTTTATACTCTTCATTCAACAGTTTCTTCAAACTAATGTCAAAGAAACTAATGTCATTGTTCTTGTTTACCCTAACCAATTGATATTTTCGCATTCCAGGAGAACAATTTCTTTCTCTCGTTCAATTGCTTAAGTAATCTCTCTCATTCAAGTAATCTCAATCCTCCAGAGGCCTTCACGAACTGGTTTTTAGAAGTCCATCTTCTTCATCTAACTTGCTTCCTTCCTCTTAAATCTTAAGTAAGATTTAACATTGTTTTTAAAAATTAATCTTGAAGTAATCTTGTGTTGTTGTAGGTTGGTGTTTTAGTTTGAAGTATAATATTGTGATAATGTGATAATGTGTTTTTGGTTTGTTTTATTAAGTTGATGTTCTGGTTTGAAGTATTGTGTTTGTATTGTGATAATGTGATAATTTTTTTTAGTTTGGTGTCTTAGAAGTTGAAATTTTGTAAACTTTAATTATTAGTTACATAAGACATTAATAGAAAAATGGTAGTGTTTATTTTTTAATTTGTTAGGAGTAGAAGGAATTTGTTTATATTAGAGGTGGTTATATTTTTAATGCGCTATAATGTAGTGGAATTGGAATTTAGAGAATTGGTACTTACTAATATGTGTAAGATTGGAACTTAGATAATTTTGAGATTTTGTTGTGTTGTGTTAATTTATTTAATTGATTATGCATCACAAAAGTGATAATGAAGAGTAGAAAAAATGATTCTTTTTTCAATAGGAAAGAAATAGATGAAGAGAACTTAACTCCTATGTTAGAATCTCAAGGAGAGTTCTTGATAATCCAAGAATTAAAGAAAACTGGCAGGAACACACGCACCCAATGACAGCTTGACTAATAATAATGGGTTACAAGCAGTCGTAAGATTGGGAGGCAAAGTTGATCTCTTGGGAAAGGCTTGAGACATGAGAGTGTATTTCTCTCTAGCTTTTAGGATCAAATTATGTTATGTGCTAATAATTTATGTGTTAGGGACGGTCTATATAGAACTTTGTTCTAATTTTAAATGAGTCCCCTATTAGTAGTGGAAGTAATAGGATGGCCTTGAATCTGTGCAATTTAGGAATTCCAGTTATGAAAGTCATGGACATGCCTTCCAAAACAACATCAAGAATGGGGAGGGAATTTATTTGCTGTAGTAACCAGCAGGTGCCATTGTATTTTTGTTAAACAATACATGAACAATGAAAAGTAGTATCAACTAGAATCCTAGATCAGTAATCACATACATCTTGTTATTTCATTGTTTTTATAATGGGTAATATTATAACCTATTTGACCTATATTATATCTCCAAGAAAATTCATATAATAAAACAATCAAACATGACAATGAATATGTATATTCTGCAATTCATAACACACAATAAAAGAAAACAGAAAATCAAGAAATGAAACTGTTATTTCCCACCCATAACAAACAATGTAGACTAAGGTTTATATATTTAAAGTTCCTTAAATAAGCTTATTGTTCTAATCTAAGGTTTATATTATTGTGTTTATGAAGTCTGTTTTGAACTTTGTGTGAGTTTTAATAGTTTTGTTCTTTGTGTGAAACTCGTCTCATTGGTTGAAGAATGTCGATGTTTATAAATTATCTTTAGTCCTGATTCTTAAGCAACATAATTTTTTGATTCAAGTGTTAGCATATGTTCGGCCTTTATGTATCATGTTCTTAATAGAATTTAAATAATTAAGATGATGACAAATAGGTGAAAGAAATACTCTATAAATTTGAAGTGAAAGTTAGGTTAGTGTGAAACATATTGTTAGATTATGATGACAAATAGGTGAAATAAATACTAAATTTGAAGTGAAAGTTAGGTTAGAGTGAATCATATATCTTATATATTAAAGTTGTGAAGTCTATTAAATTATTTTGGAGTTAAAATTAAGGTTTTTTTTTAGTAATTTTATATATTTATTTTATTTTATTTTATTAGTTATTTATTAAAATTAATTTCCTCTCAGTAACTCTTTAATTTCGTTTATCGTTAAGTGAGGTACTTACTAACTTTGTGAATTGAATTCGCCATAGGGGTTACTTGTGAAGAGTGAAAGTTTGACCGTTTTTGTTTAGCTTAATTAAGACATGGATAAGACATGGATGAATTCAAACCGATTGTCGAAAGAGTACGAGAAAGGGGTATGGGAATTTGTTGAGTTTGCGGTTGCGCACTCCAAAGACCCGCTTCGAATGCCGTGTCCTTGCTTGGGTTGCTGTTATGCCGGGGGTAAGGTTGACGGGAATCAGTTGGGATCTCATTTACTACGGTTTGGAATTGATAGAAGTTATACATGTTGGACAATGCATGGTGAGAAAAGTACCGGGAATGCTGAGTCGAGTTGTAATAGGAAGTATGCTTCAAACGACGATTGCACAGACACATACGATTGTGATCGAGTCGAAGAGATTGCAGAAGCGCTTGAAGAAGATCTTGCGGATTGTCCCAAAATGTTTGAGAGGTTGGTAAGCGATGCAGAGAAACCGTTGTATGTTGGTTGTTCAAAATTCACAAGATTGTCTGCGGTGTTAAAGTTGTACAACTTAAAGGCGGACAATGGATGGTCGGATAAAAGTTTCACAGAGTTATTAGCCCTTATGAAAGATATGCTACCAGAGGATAATGTTCTTCCCAATCGAACGTATGAAGCCAAAAAGATGTTGTCTTCTATTGGAATGAGCTATGATAAGATACATGCATGTCCAAACGATTGCGTTTTGTTTCGAAACGAGTATGCAGCGTTGAATGAGTGTCCTAAATGTGGTGCCCCTCGATATAAGAAAAAGTTGTCTCCTGCTAAAGTCTTATGGTATTTTCCTATAATTCCGAGATTTAGACGCATGTATCGTAGTGAGACCGATTCAAGACACTTGACTTGGCATGCAGATGAAAGAATTATTGATGGAAAGTTGCGACATCCGGCAGACTCACCACAATGGAGTAAAGTTGATACTGAATATCCTGAATTTGGAAAAGAAGCAAGAAACCTTCGGTTGTCATTGTCTACTGATGGAATGAACCCGCATGGTATTCAAAGTATCTCGCATAGCACATGGCCTGTGATTCTTATGATTTATAACTTACCTCCGTGGCTATGTATGAAGCGTAAGTACATGATGTTATCTATGCTAATTTCTGGGCCTAAACAACCAGGGAATGACATAGACGTATACTTGGCACCCTTAATCGAAGATTTAAAGTTTTTGTGGGAGAGAGGTGTGGAGGTTTACGATGGGTATAGGAAAGAAAGTTTCAACTTGAGGGCGATGTTGTTTGGAACAATTAATGATTTTCCAGCATACGGAAATCTATCCGGGTACAGCAACAAGGGTCAAAAGGCGTGTCCTGTTTGTGAAGATGAAACCGATACGACACGATTGGCGCTTTGTCAGAAGAATGTCTTTCTCGGCCATCGTAGATTCTTAAATTCTAATCATCACTACCGTGGGTGGAGAAAAGCATTCAATGGAGAGGCCGAACATCGTACAGCCCCGCCTTTTTTGTCAGGTGATCAAATTTTTGAAAAGGTGAAAGATGTGAGCACTCAGTTTGGCAAGCCTTTTGCACATTCAATTGTCAAGGGTGGGTGGAAGAAGAAGTCAATTTTCTTTGAACTTCCATATTGGAAGTCGTTGTACGTAAGACATTTCCTGGATGTTATGCATATTGAAAAAAATGTATTTGACAGCGTTATAGGTACGCTACTCAATATACAAGGAAAGTCTAAGGATGGCGTTAACATAAGGAATGACATGGTAAACATGGGGATGAGAACTGAATTGGGGCCCGTGACGAAAGGAAGACGAACATATCTGCCACCTGCTGTTTACACTCTATCTAGAAAGGAGAAGAAAACATTGTGTAAGTTCCTCAGTGAAGTAAAAGTTCCAGAAGGCTACTCTTCAGATATTAGAAGACTTGTGTCCATGAAAGACCTCAAGTTAAAGAGTTTGAAGACGCATGATTGCCATGTTATAATGGAACATTTTTTACCAATAGGTATACGTTCTATTCTGCCAGAAAAAGTAAGAAGCGCAATAACTAAGCTGTGTTTCTTCTTCAGGTCTATTTGCAGTAAGGTGGTCGATCCCGCGATCTTACCACCATTGCAAAATGAGATAGTTGTTACTTTATGTGATCTTGAAATGTATTTTCCTCCCTCGTTTTTTGACATAATGGTTCATCTAGTCGTTCATCTTGTGAAAGAGACACAACTGTGCGGACCAGCTTATATGAGATGGATGTACCCTGCTGAACGTTATATGAAAATATTAAAAGGGTACGTGAAAAACAGAAGTCGACCAGAGGGTTGTATTGCCGAGCGATACGTTGCTGAAGAAGCGGTTGAGTTTTGTACTGAATATCTGTCAAACGTTCAATCAATTGGACTCCCCAAATCTCATATTGTCGGAAAAAAAGAAGGAAAAAGGCTAATTGGAAATAAAGTTGTGACAGTATCAATGGTCGAACGGGATCAAGTGCACTTGTATGTTCTGCACAATGAGATTGAGGTTGAGCCGTTTGTTGAAATGCACAAAGTTGTTCTCCGAGATTTAAATCCAAATAGAAATGAGAACTGGATAGTACGAGAGCACAATCGAAGTTTCATACCGTGGTTTAGAGATCATATTTATTCAAAGTATCGTTCAGATCCTGCTTCAGTAACAGAAAGGTTGAGATATTTAGCCTATGGTCCATCTGTAATTGTGCTTTCTTATAGCGCATTCGCAATTAATGGATACACATTTTATACCAAAGAACAGGATGATAAAAGTACTATGCAAAATAGTGGTGTTACCTTGGTAGCTGAAGCTATGCACATATCAAGTGCGAATGACTTAAATCCGAAATTTGCAAATTTGTCATATTTTGGGGTTATCGAGCGCATTTTGGTGTTTGATTACGCGAAGTTTCAGATTCCTGTATTTGGTTGCAAGTGGGTTGAAAATAATAGTGGCGTACGAATGGATAAGTCAGGATTTTTGCAAGTGGATCTCAATAGGGTAGGGTACAAAGATGAGCCTTTCATTCTAGCCTCTCAAGCTAAACAAGTGTTCTATGTCAATGATCCGACAAGTACGAAATGGTCTATAGTGCTTTTATCTAACAAAATAGTTGATGAAAAAGTTGAAGATCAAGGTGATATTGGTGTTGGCATTGAATCTTGTACAAGAAACGATCAAAATGAGAATGAATCTTGTATTAGAAATGATCATAATGAGGGTATTTGGATCAATCCAACCGTCCGCATTGTTAAGAGACGCGTAGTACACAATCCTACCAAGAAAAGAAAGAGACGTTAGTGATAAAGTTAGTGTTAATAGTGTACTAATGTTACTTCAGTTTCTATTAGAGTGTTGCTTGAAGATTTTACCTCTTGGTTTTAATGTGAAAGTGAGACAAATATGATCGATCACATGGATAATACAAAGCATGTAATAGTTTTGAAAATGACATGATATATTTTAATAATCTGATAGTAAGATGTAATAGTTTTGAAAATGTGATGCACCCTGATGCCTAATGTCAAATTGGAGCAATATTGTATTTAAAATTCTAGTGTAATGTTTAATGTTTTGCTTTTCGGTGTCAAGGTGATGAGTCAAGGTGTAGCAGATTTGTGTTGAAAGTTTTTGTGCATTTTTTGAAAAATGGTGATAAATGTTGATGATATATTTGGTCTTATTTAAGTGAATCTTTAAATGTTACTTCAATTATTATAAGAGTGTTGAAACTCTTTTCTGTTGTTCTGGTGTATATGTTGAAATATAATTTTTGTATTACTAATAGAAATATCAAGTAAAATATATGTGTAGTTCTGAAGTTTTAATTTTTACATAAGTGAAATTAAAAAGACCCGGGAATTTATTATGTATATAAAAATTGAAAGCTCCATTGTCACTCTCATTTAGTGTTAATAGTGTACTAATGTGCTTTAGTTTGTTTGATACAGGTTCAATGGCTCCAGATAGAGATGCTCCACCTGAAAACCCACCTGAAAACTCACAAGAAAACTCACAAGAAAGAGTAGCTTCGGATACAAATGCTCCACCTGATACTGAAGCAAAAGAGGTTGCACGAGGCATCACTATTATGAAGGGAATCATTCGACATAGAGACCAAGGATTAGTATACCGATTGGAATGGAATTCTGATAAACAACCAATTGGTCCTAATTCTGCAAAGTTGACAAGTTATATTGGTACACTTGTCCGTATGCATATTCCGGTCTCCGTAGCTACCTGGAAATCGAAAACGAAAAATTTAGAATTGGAGGAGAAAAAACAAGCGATTTGGGAAGAGCTTCAGGTATATATCATATATGGTTAATTGTTGTTATTATCTTGACGATAAATTGTTTAAATTACTTATACTAACACACTATGCGTACGTTTTTTTGCAGAGGACTTTTGAGATACCAGATGAACGTAAAAGCTACATACTTAGTTTGGCCGGCAAAAGATATAGAGGGTGGAAAAGTTTTTTGACAAACACCTTTCTTAAGGATAAAGATGGAAAATTTCTTGAAGAGGCACCGGGACGGCCAACAAAGTATGCGACCTTCATTGATGAAGCAGATTGGGCTGAGTTTGTAAAGCAAAGAGATGAAGCTTTTCAGAAAAAGAGTGCCACGAATAGTAAGAGAGCATCCAAACCCGCGTATCCATACAAAAAAGGGCGTTTGGGATATGCACGCTTAGAGGATAAAATTGTAAGTAAATAGAAATGCGTTTTAATTAATTGTCTACATGTGCATGTTTTAATTGACGATTTTATCGTTTGTGTCAATGCATAGTTAGAGGAGACTAAAAGTGAGGAAGCTTCACTTCCTGTACATGTGTTGTGGAAGGAAGCTCGTGTGGGCAAGAATCAAGCTGTCGATCCCGATGTTCAGAGAGTTTATACTGAATGTGTAAGTATAATACTGTGTCTTTAATTAAATCAAATGTTTTTTAATATATAAATGATTTTTTATCTCCACTAATAATTATTTAAATGTAAATGAATTACAGGAGACCTTGTCGCAATCGGCATCCACCGGTGAGGAGAGCGTACTTAGTAGAGTACTAGATGCTCCCGAGTATCCCGGTCGGGTGAGGGGTAAGGGTCATGGTGTGACTCCAACCTCTTTTTATAAGAGTTCTAGGAGAAGATCAAATCTTACCAATGAAGAAGTGTTGCAAAAGTTGCAGGAATTGCAAGCACAGGTCTCTGAATTGCAAAGAGATAAAGATATGTATATGAGAGAAAATTGCAACACTTCATCGGTGAGAGAAACTAGTGATAAGGCTAGTATCAACTATCAAAAGAAATTTCCCAAGGTAATTATAAGTTTTTTTCCTTACAAACTGTTCTATTTTATTAATGATAATGACTTTATATTTTCTATTTGTTTAGGGCATTTCATCTTGCCAACTATACTTATCGTCACCGAATTATCGACTAGTTGGCAAGGGAAAAGTGCACAACACTTCGGGAGATTTACTTCACCACAGACCGCTCCCGGATGGACACCTGAAAGTATCGGTGGATGTTGTATTAGATCGTGATGCGATTCTACCGGTACCTGACATGGTCTCAGAGACGACATTGCTGCGAGATGCAATAGGATCATTTGTTGCATGGCCCTCGGAGCTCATTACCATTAGTGATGAGGTATACTGAAAACGATTATGAATCATTTAGTTTTCGAATGTCAATTCTAAACCGTTTATTAATTATTTTTTACATTTTAATTTTAGACTGCTCCTATAAAACCCGCAATTAAGGGTAAAGGGATTTTACAGGAGGAGGAGTCTGTTGCATCACTAAAAGAGGTACATTTAAAGTGTTAATATATAGTCTGAATCTAAATCTGCATGATTTTATATTTTACCTAACTTATATGATTTTTAGGCATCCGCTCGGGAGTCACAACAAGTGACGCAGCAGGTTCGTAGCGTACCACCCACTGGTCCTCCGAAGCAAGCGGCAAAAAAAGGCGGTGCTTTTGTGCCTCGATACCGTTCGACACTCGCAACAATGGTTGATATGTCCGATTTGAAGGATGGTGGTTTACGTGAAATCAACATGGATGAAAGTGTCTTCGGTATTGAATTCCCGTCACATATTACAATTGATGACTTGGAAGAGATTTTTAGGCATGATCAACTAGGCGTCAGTAATATGCACTCATACATCCGGTAATATTCACTCATCCGATATATTATTTAATTAGTCCCACAATATAATTTATTTACACATTTCAATGAAAATAATCTAATGTTTATTATGTTTTTATTTAAGGTTATTGTATGACAGAGTGTTGCGCGGGACTGCATTGTCTAACAGATTCCGTTTCGTGTCTTCCGCCCATTGCAGCGGAATGACAATTGCTTCGGAACCGGAATCAGTTAGACAACGCTTAGTAGATAGATTCATGTCCACCGGCAATACAGAAAGTCTGCATCTTTGGGCGTATAATACCCGACCAGTAGGGTTAGTTTCTCATTCTTGGTTCATCTAATCTCTGTTTCTTTTGTGTATAGCAAAATTTTCATATAACCTATTGTTTTAATTTATAGAGCACACTGGTTGCTGCTTGCTATCAACCCGATAAGAGAAGTCGTGTATTATCTGAATTCGGTAAATGGTGAATGGACCAATTATCCGGCTATGAAGGAAATCGTTGATTTGTAAGTGGGATCGTTCTAAATATATATTCGTGTATATTTATATATTTTCTTATTTGTGGGATTGATCTAAACATATGCTTTTATATATTTAATAATTAGATCAATACAAGTGTTCCGTAGTCAACGGGACGCACAGGTATCCCGGACTAAATCAAACAACATCACTTGGATCCAAGTGCAGGTACATTACTTTTCACAATTTTGCTTATAATATTTATGCTACTTGGTAAAACAAGACAACTATAGAATCTTATTTGTTTTATTATGTAGTGTCCGCAACAGCGAAACAGTCATGATTGCGGATACTTTGTTTTGAGGTTCATGAAAGAAATCCTTCAGGCGAATCAATTAGAGATTCCGCTCACGGTATGAATTTATAACTTAAGATAATTTCATATAATTTATTACATTTAACTAAATATATCATTTATATTATGTTTTTGTTTTGTAGTACCTTGACGAATTCCGTGCTGCTGGGTACCCGAAGCTTAAGTTGGAAGAAATTAAAGAAGATTTGTGTCAATATTATATTAAGCAATTTTTCATGTAGGATTTGTGTCGATTTGAACTATAATATTAGTGATGTAATGATGTATATATATAATTTTGGATATTATAATGGTATTATATTAGTATATATATTGTCTTACTGATGGCTGAAATAATAGCGTCGAAAATATATTACAGGTCAAAAATATATTACAGGTCGAAAATATTACAGGTCGAAAACATTACAGGTCGACTGTGAGGATTAAATTATAGGCTGCACATAAAAATACCTCATTTAGAAACGACAGCGCTTTTAAAAAGCGCTCTTAAAGGTCCACCTACTAAAGCGCTTCTTAGTAAAAGCGCTGCCAAAGACCAGTAAAAAAGCATAAAAAATTAAAAAAAAACGCAGCATACAAAAGCGCTTTTGGAAAAGCGCTCTTATAGGGGGGCCTATCAGAGCGCTTTTTCCAGAAAAAGCGCTCTCATAGGGGGGCCTACCAGAGCGCTTTTCCAAAAGCGCTTTTGTATGCTGCGTTTTTTTTTTAATTTTTTTTGCTTTTTTCCTGGTCTTTGGCAGCGCTTTCTGGGAAAAGCGCTCTTAAAGGGGGGTCTACCAGAGCGCTTTTTCCAGGAAAGCGCTCTTATAGGGGGTCCTACCAGAGCGCTTTTTCCAGGAAAGCGCTCTTAAAGGGGGGGTCTACCAGAGCACTTTTAGAAGCGCTTTTGTTACCTACGCCAGCGCCAGCTATTAAAGCGCTTTTAAGCGCTTTTAAAGGCCAAAATAAGCGCTTTAAAAGCCCTTTTCCGTAGTAGAAGGATCCCTCCTCAGCTCAAGGAGCTTACATCCAGGATTCCCGAGAGCTCTCCCTTCAGTGAAAGACATGGTAGACTACTCCACTTGGTCAACACCAACATTGAAGAAGATATGATAAAAGTTCTCTTCCAGTTCTTTGACCCCCTGCACCACTGTTTTACTTTCCCTGATTATCAATTGGTGCCTACTTTGGAAGAGTTTTCTCAACTTCTGAAAATTCCAATCCTTAGTCAACTATCCTACAACGGTACGGAAAAGGAACCAAGACTTGAAGAGATTGCTCAAGCATTACGTCTGCACCCATCTGACATCAAGGTGCATTGGGAAATCAGAAGTGGTATCAAAGGATTCTTGGCAAAGTTCCTGTTTGAGAAGGCCCAAGAATGTTGGAATTCTCTCGACCTACAAGCCTTTGAAGAGACTGTGGCACTCCTTGTCTATGGGTTGGTGTTGTTCCCAAATCCGGATCAACTTATAGATATAAATGCCGTCAAGATTTTCATGTCCAGGAATCCTATACCTACATTGCTTGGGGACATCCTCCACTCATTTTACACTCGAACAATGAGAAAGAGAGGTGTTCTCATGTGCTGTACTCCTCTCCTGGCAAGGTGGTTTATTTCGCACCTTCCACAATCAGTTTTGAAGAACGAGCGGGGTTTAAGGTGGTCACAAAGATTAATGACTCTTACACATTCTGATATACATTGGTGTCCCCGGTCTAGAGAAAATGTCACTATCATTGACCGTTGCGGAGAATTTCCTAATGTTCCTTTACTTGGAATTAGAGGAGGCATCACCTACAACCCCTGTCTGGATTTGAGGAAATTTGGATATGCTCAGAGGGATGGCCCTCATGATATGCTGATTCCTAACATAGTCTTTGACTTCGACAACGATACGCAAGGACTTCGCCAAAGGTTCATCAGAGCTTGGAGGATGCCAAACAAGGTGGATAGTAAGACACTGAGGCACGAGAATTCCATCCCCCTTGAGACTTACCTCAAGTGGGTACGAACCCGCTCCCAGAAGCTTATGATGCCATATCCTCACATTCTCCCCGTGATCAAAGAGCCAGTTATGGAAGGAGAGGTCTCGTACACCATTCTACATCCTGACATGCCAACATCTTGGGAAGAAATGCAAAAGAGCTGGATCCAACTCAAGGAAGAACGGAATTCTCTTGAAGCCAGTTTACATGCCAGTGAGAAGAAGGTCTTGGGGCTCACCTGCCTACTTCACGAGGAAAAGACCCTCAACACTTACATTGCTCCAAAGAGGATGCGCAGTGTCTTTTGGCATTAAGTATTTTGTAATATTTCGCCCATGAGGCACTGATGTACTAAACAGATTACTTCTTAATATGACATGTGTTCCTTTTTGTTTACAACGAATTTGAATTTTCGAACCCTTGAATGCATTGCATAAATAGCATACCATGCATCATATGCATAACAGGTACACTTTTTTACAGGTCACTTATCTTCTTCACTGTTTATTTCAGCAATCATCATGTCTTTTGAACCTACTACTGAACAAGCTATCAAGGCCCTCCAGGCCCAGAATGCCCAGTTCCAAGAGTTGGTTATGAGCCTAGCCCAGGGTCAACAGGAGTTGAAGACTCTGATTCTGAAGAAGAAGAAGAAGAAGAAGAGGATCGTATTGTTCAACACTGGACGCAGATTTGGGAATGGACTACAAAATGAGGTTGATCTGACTACTTCCTCTGTAGGGAAAGACAGTCCCCAAGAGAGAAGGGTTCCTAGTCCCGTGGTCTCCGACAACAAGACGGATTACAATGATGAACAATATCCTCCTGCTGAAGATAGGTATAAACAGCTGGAGGACTGCTTAAGTGCTATGGAGATTCAACATGTGCCCGGGTTGGACTTTGGAGACCTGGGATTATCCTCTGGGGTGGTAATTCCCCATAAGTTTAAGGCACCTGCTTTTGCAAAATACGACGGAGCTTCCTGTCCTAAGCTGCACCTCTTATCGTATGTAAGGAAGATCCAACCTTATACAGCTGACAAGAATTTGTGGATCCATTTCTTCCAAGATAGTCTTTCAGGGACTCAACTCGAATGGTTCTATCAGCTGGATGGAGCCAATATTCGTAACTGGGAGGACTTGGCTACTGCGTTCTATAAGCAGTATCAATATAATTCCGACCTTGCTCCTACGCGTACCCAACTCTAGAGTATGTCACTAGGGACGGGTGAAGGATTTAAGGAGTATGCTCAAAAGTGGAGAGACCTAGCTGGAAGGGTGCAGCCACCTATGACTGACTGTGAGCTTGTTGACATGTTCTTGGGGACCCTGTCTGGTCCGTTCTTCAACCATTTGATTGGGAATTCTTCTGTCGGGTTTACAGACCTTATCTTGACTGGTGAGAGAATTGAAGTTGGTATCAAGTCTGGGAAGATACAAAAGGGTGCCTCCTCGAGCACTGAGAAGAAACCGTTCAAGAAGGAATCTAGTGCTGTCTATGGTTCAAGGAGACAGAATAAACCAGAACGCCGCCAAGCTGTCAACGCGGTGGTTATTTCAAAGCCTGCTGCTGCTCCTCAGCAATATAACCAACAAAGGGGTGAGAGACCTAGAAGGCAGTTCACTCGGCTCAGCATGAACTTGTCCCAGATATTGCCGCAGCTACTAATAACCAATCTAGTAACTATAAAAGAAGCTCCGAAGGTTGTAAACACAAAATCTCCAAAGTACAATCCCAACGCCCGCTGCGCTTATCACTCTGACAACCCGGGGCATACTACGGATGATTGTTGGGCTCTGAAGAATAAGTTTCAGGACCTTATTGATGCTAAAGAGATAGAGTTCGAGGCGCCTGATAGGCCCAAAGTTGTGACTGCTCCTATTCCCAAGCATGGAGTGAATGCTGTAGAGGAAGACCTGTATGTAGCCTCTGTGGATGATATTGTTACTTTGCTGTTGACCGTCAAAAGGAACTTGTTGCTAGCCGGTTTATTTCCGGGATGTAGTAAAGGTTGCCATTTGTGTTCCGTCTCACCTGCTGGTTGTCCTTTATTGAAGTCAGGCGTCCAAAACCTGATGGATAACAAAGAGATCTTGTTTGAGAAGATTGTTGTTCCTGCTACCCCTGCTGAAGAGGTGTCCATTGTTACTATTTTCAAGAATTCTCCCAAAGCTCCCCTGAGGAAGCCTGTCAAAATTATGCCTGTTCAGAAGATTGCTCCCATAATCATCACTGTTCCCGGGCCCCTCCCCTATACATCCGACAAAGCTGTCCCTTGGCACTATGGGGCAGATGTTTATGTTCTTGGAGTAAAACAAGAGTTTGATACTAGTACCGGCGTCAGCAACATCACCGGGCCTGCTAAAGTCACTCGTAGTGGTAGACTTTTCTCACCAGATATTGTGCCGCCAGCTATCCAGAGACCCATTGTCATCACACCTGCAAGTGTGCCTATTTCTCTTCCTGACCAAGTTCCTATTTCTACCCCTGTTGCCGAGTCATCTGACGCTCGGGGAAAAGGGATCGCCACTGATGTGCCTGCCCAGACGGAGGCACCAAAGACAACAACTGTTGAAACTTCCAAGCAGGAGATGGAAGAGATTCTTAAGATTATCAAGAAGAGTGATTTTAATGTAGTTGAGCAGCTGGGGCACACCCCATCTAAAATTTCTATGCTATCACTGTTGTTGTGTTCAGAGGCCCATGCCAAGGCTCTGATTACCTTCCTGAAGACGGCCCACGTGCCACAAGAGACATCAGCTGATCAATTTACCGATTGTGTGGCCAACTTAACTGCTGATAATGGTCTGGGTTTCTCCGACACCGATCTGACCGCTAAAGGGAAGAACCATAACGATTCCCTGCATGTCTCCATTGAATGCAGGGGCACTACTCTTGCCCATGTGTTGGTTGACATTGGTTCCTCATTGAATGTATTGCCCAAGAAAGCTCTAGATAGGTTGGATTGCGAGGGTTTGGAGCTGAAGCCAAGTAACATTGTTGTCCGTGCCTTTGACGGGTCTAAAAGGATGGTACATGGCGAAGTCGACATTCCAATCAGGGTTGGTTCGCAGGTCTTTGATTCTACATTCTATGTGATGGACATCCGACCGTCCTATTCTTGTTTGCTGGGTCGTCCATGGATCCATAAAGCGGGAGCTGTGACCTCCACAATATATCAGAAGTTGAAATACCCGGTCAAAGGGAAGATTGTGACAGTTCAAGGGGAGGAGGAATACATGGTCAGCCACCTTAACTCGTTCCGGTACATAGAAATGGATGGGGAGTTCATCGAGACCCCCTTTCAACATTTTGAAGAAGTTCCTCAGACACTGGCGTCAGCTGAAATAGTGATTGAAGATTCTCCTTTGAAGATGGCTTCCTTAAAGGATGCCCGGGCTGTTGTTGAGAAGGGTGAGTGTGCAAATTGGGGCCGACTTCCTGATTTCACTCAGAAGACTGACAAGTTTGGTTTGGGTTTCACTGCAGAAGCTCAGAGGGTTGTTTGTCGTGCAAGAATTGGAAGACCTCCTGTGTTCATCAGCAACTCGGGAGTAAATGCCATTGAGGATGGCGTAGAGGAATCTGAATTCGACAGCTGGATCTACCCTACGACCAACGGTGGACCAAACAACTGGACGACAAAAGACTTCATACCTATTACTTTTGTCACTCAGTAATGAACTCCTTTGTTTTGAATTTGTAATAAATAATATTATGAAACTTTATGGCCTGGTGTCTTACCCGGGGCACCGTGGCTTCATTTGTGAGGGCTTTTGTGTGTCATTTTCATATATCATTAATAAAAGCATTGGATGTTTTTGCATTTCAAATCTTGCTCTCCTTGTCTTTCTTTATTATATATTGTAAAAAAACTATTTACACACACTCACATATACAGGTCCCAATCCACTCTGGATCTCAATGGTAACGACTCTGCTACTGCCAGTTATGACTTCGAACATCCGATCAACTTAGCCGAAGACGAAGGTGAAGATGATTGTGAAGTGCCTGGTGAGCTTGCAAGACTGTTACTCCAGGAAGAGAGGGCCATTCAGCCACATGAAGAGCCAGTGGAAATGGTAAATCTGGGTACTGAGACAGACAAGAAGGAAGTCAAGATTGGTGCCAATCTGGAGTCTAGTGTGAAACAACGGCTGATTCAGATGCTGCATGACTAAGTGGAAATCTTTTCCTGGTCTTACGAAGATATGTCTGGGTTGGATACCGACATTGTGGTTCATCACATGCCTACCAAGGAAGAATGCCCTCCGGTAAAACAGAAGGTTCGCCGTATGCGTCCTGAGATGTCCGAGAAAATCAAAGCTGAGGTTATGAAACAATTCGACGCCGGTTTTCTAGCAGTGACTTCTTACCCTCAGTGGGTTGCCAACGTGGTTCCAGTGCCGAAGAAAGATGGTAAGGTCCGAATGTATGTTGATTACAGGGATTTGAACAGGGCGAGCCCTAAGGATGACTTCCCTCTTCCTCACATTGACGTTCTGGTTGACAACACTGCTCATCATAAGGTATTCTCCTTCATGGACGGGTTCTCCATTTATAATCAAATCAAGATGGCTCTCGAAGACATGGAAAAAACCACTTTTGTTACTCAGTGGGGCACCTTTTGCTACAAGGTCATGCCTTTTGGGTTGAAAAATGCTGGGGCAACCTACCAGCGTGCCATGGTTGCTCTGTTTCATGACATAATCCACCATGGGATCGAAGTATACGTCAATGATATGATTGCCACGTCCCAAACTGAGGAGGAACACATTGACCATCTACAGAAGCTGTTTGACCGGTTGAAGTTGTACAAGCTGAGATTAAACCCAAACAAGTGCACCTTCGGGGTGAGATCTAGAAAATTGCTAGGCTTCGTTGTGAGCGATAAAGGTATTCAAGTGAACCCTGCCAAAGTGAAATCCATACAAGAGATGCCAGTTCCCAAGACAAAGAAAGAAGTCAGAGGCTTTCTAGGACGGCTGAACTACGTTGCCCGATTCATCTCGCATCTAACGGCTACCTGTGAACCAATCTTCAAGCTAATGAAGAAAGATCAAGTAGTACGTTGGAACGATGAATGTCAGGCCGCTTTTGAAAGAATCAAAGAGCATCTCCAAGAGCCACCCATTCTTATGCCACCAGTTGAAGGGAGACCTCTAATCTTATACTTGACAGTACTTGACAGCTCAATGGGGTGTGTGTTGGGGCAGCATGACGAGTCTGGTCGAAAAGAGAACGCTATTTATTACCTTAGAAAAACGTTTACCGACTGTGAGACCCGATACTCACTGCTCGAGAAAACTTGTTGCGCTTTGGTATGGGCTGCTCGCCGGCTGAGACAGTATATGTTGATTCACACTACTCTGTTGATTTCAAAAATGGATCTGATCAAGTACATCTTCGAAAAGCCTGCCTTGTCCGGAAGAATAGCAAGATGGAAGATGATCTTGACTGAATATGACATCCAGTACACGACTCAAAAAGCAATCAAGGGAAGTGTGTTGGTAGACCATTTGGCACATCAGGTAGTGGATGATTACCAGTCGATGAACTTTGAGTTTCTAGACGAGAATATCATGGTAGTGACTGATTGTGAAGTACCTGGACCGGATGAAGGATCTGAGGAAGGATCCCGATGGTCTATGCACTTTGACGGAGCCTCAAACGCTTTGGGTAATGGCATCGGCGCTGTGATCATATCTCCTAAAGGCTCTCATACTCCACTTACCGCCCGACTATGTTTCAGCTGCACCAACAACACGGCGGAGTATGAAGCGTGCATTATGGGTCTCCGAGCTGCAATTGACCTGAGTATCAAGTTTCTGAGTGTCTTCGGAGATTCCGCTCTCGTGATCAGTCAGATCAAAGGCGAGTGGGATACGAAACACCCAAATCTTATTCCTTACAAGGAGTATGTACTGACGTTGCTTCCCCATTTCGAGGAGATAACCTTTGAACACTTCCCGAGAGAAGAGAATCAGTTGGCGGACGCGTTAGCTACGATGTCTTCTATGTTCAAAGTCAAATGGGACAACGAGGCTCCCCGGATCATTATTTGGAAATTGGATGAACCTGCACATTGCTGTGATCTTGAGACCGAAGAGGTAACAGAAAAACCTTGGTATCATGAAGTAAAGAGGTACCTTGAAGCTCAAGAATACCCCGAGGGTGCATCCGTTAATGACAAGAAGTTTCTGAGAAGGTTCACGGCAAAGTTCTTCCTCATCAATGATATTCTCTACAAGCGAAACCATGATTCAACCTTACTGCGTTGTGTGGATAAGACTGAAGCAGAAAGGATCATGGCAGAGCTGCATGAAGGTACCTTCGGAATGCATTCTAATGGACATACCATGGCAAAGAAAATCCTTCGGGCAGGATACTACTGGTCCACAATGGAAGCCGACTGTTATCAACATTCTCGGACATGTCACAAGTGCCAGATCTATGCTGATAAGGTGCATATTCCTCCAGTTCCTTTGAACGTCTTGACAGCACCTTGGACTTTTGCAATGTGGGGCATTGATATGATCGGCGAAATCAGACCTACGGCATCCAATGGGCATCGCTTCATCCTGGTGGCAATTGATTACTTTACGAAGTGGGTCGAAGCAGCTTCCTTTGCCACCGTAACCAAGAATGTCGTAGCACGGTTCATTCGGCATAACCTGATCTATCGATACGGAGTACCCGAGAGGATCATTACGGACAATGGTACCAATCTTAACAACAAGATGATCACTGAGCTCTGTGAGCAATTCAAGATACATCACCACAACTCTTCTCCATACCGGCCGAAGATGAATGGGGTTGTAGAAGCGGCTAATAAGAACATTAAGATTGTGCAGAAGATGACAGTGACCTACAAAGATTGGCACGAGATGTTACCGTTTTCTCTTCATGGGTACTGTACCTCAGCACGGACTTCAACAGGGGAAACACCCTATTCTTTGGTATACGGCATAGAGGCAGTCTTACCCATTGAAGTTCAGATACCCTCTCTCCGGATAATGAAGGATGCAGGTTTGAGCGAAGACGACTGGATCCAGACTCGGCTTGATCAATTAAACCTAATCGACGAAAATAGACTCACTGCTATTTGTCATGGTCAGACGTACCAAAAACGGATGATCAAGGAATTTAACAAGAAGGTCAGACGACAAGAGTATCAAGTGGGAGACCTGGTAATCAAGTGCATCATTCTACCTCAAGGTGATCCCAGGGGAAAATGGACCCCTACGTACGAAGGGCCATTTGTGGTTAAGAATATCTTCTCAAGAGGTGCGATGATTCTAACCACCATGGATGGTGACGACCTTCCTCACCCCGCCAATGCAGACATAGTAAAAAGATATTACGCATGATTAAAGACCCGCTAGGTCGACTGGCCTAGGCAAAAATAAGGGCTTCTCGGTGAACCTAAAGGGTTCGGGCAAAAATAAGGGATGAAAATATAAAAAAATCTGTACACCCGGCAAGTCGAAAACCTGAAAAGGCGGCTTGGGCAAAAATGGGTATCCCGCTGGACTGAAAACCCGAAAGGGAGGTCCAGGAAAAAGTTAGGGATAAGCGTAACACTATGTCTCATTGGATCACCCTGCATTCAGACTTTGGTATCAACTATCAGGCTCGGACGGCACCAATCAATCAGATTCCTCTTCAACTAAGCAGCAAAGTGATGAGATGCTTGAAGACATAAAGGCGATAGCAGAGTTGGAACCCAGTGGGATTTTTCACATAGATTTTTTGTTTTTCTTTTCACAGAAATTGTATAAACTCTATTTTGTTCAGCGGCGTTCTCTTACTAGGACGTCAGCCTCCTGTACAAAAACGCCTATTTACAGGAAAACTTCAAAATCAATACAAGTCCAATTTTCAGACAAATTGCCAATTGTTTTTCCTTTACCTGTTTTGTTTTGCAAAGAACGCCCAATGCTCATTTTTGATATATGCATTTGACATTAATTGATGTTCATAAATATTTGCATGCGAAACAAAGGACTAATTATAGGTGACATCGGAAGTAGGGGCAATAAGCATTGTCTAAGCGATCTAGTTCCTCTGTCCACCAAGGTACCAAGGTGAGTTCAGCTGAAGAACATGACCAAGATACCTTCACTCCCTGCAGAGTAAGACAAGAATCAGCAATACTCTCCCCAAATAGAGTTGGTCTCCCATCAGCCCTAAAAAGGCACAGTATCCCCAGCAAGTCAGCAATACTCTCTCCAAGCAGAGTTGGCCTACCATCAGTCCCGAACAAGTTGGGTATCCCCAGAAGATCTTAATATTCCCTAGCAGAATATACAAATATTCCTCAGCAAGCATCCCCAGCAGTCTTAATATTCCTCGACATAATATAAGAATATTCCCCGGCGGAATACAAGATACTCCCAGTGGAGCCATTTCCCCAGTACAGTCCAAAAGTTTCCCCAGGAGAGTTGAATCATCTTACCCAGTAGATTCTGGAATCTTGTCCCCTGCAGAGTACAAATATCTCTCCCTAGCCATATTCAGAAGGTTATCCCCACCAGAGTCTAACTGGGCTATCCTCAGCAAATTGCAACGGAAAGATCGTTCTCAGCGAAGTTCTTTCTATCCCCCAGCGGAGTTCATCAAATTCCCCAACAGAGCTTATCAACGGTATCCCCAGTGGAGTCATCATTAAAATCTCAGCGAGGCATCTCTTCTCCACAGAGTAATTCCCCGCAGAGTAATCTCTTCATCAAGTTTATCCCCCAACGGAGTCATCTTCTCCTACCGGTTTATTCTTGCAATCATCTTCGTTCATCATCCCCAGCGGAGACGAAGAACTCTACTCTTCAACATCAGCCCAGGATTTAACAAATTTCCCGGCATTCGTCAAGGATTTATTTTCCCAGACGAAAATACATTCATAAACATCACATTTTCATACATCATGATACATGCATATACGCACCATATCATACAATCTCATTTATTCCTGAGAACATCATGACATCATGCATTTCATACATCATGACATTGCATACAACTAATGTTTTGCCTTTTCAGGAAAAAGTCAATCAAAGGATGATTGCCATCAACCTTTTGAAGTTCCAGATCAACACCTGTATCTAGCCAGGAAATATCTGTGAGCGACTGATTGTAGATCTATACCTGAAACCAGACAGGAAAGTTATCTACATTAAAGAGATTAAAGATCAATACCTGTAGCAAGCCAGGAAATCATCTTTCTTTCTCAGGTCAGAGGTTAATACCTGTATCCAGCCAGGAAAGCTATCTCAACCAAACTTCTTCAGTTCCAGATCAACACCTGTATCTAGCCAGGAAATATCTGTGAGCGATTGATTGTAGATTCGATACCTGTAACTAGCCAGGAAAGTTATCTACATGAAGAGTTTGAAGATCAAAACCTGTAACAGGCCAAGAAATTATCTTTCACTCTCAGGTCAGAGATCTACACCTGTATCCAGCCAGGAAAGCTATCTCGACCAACTTTTTTTAAGTTTCGGATCAACACTTGTATCTAGCCAAGAAATATCTGTGAGCGGTTGATTGTAGATTCAATACCTGTAACTAGCCAAGAAAGTTATCTACATGAAGAGTTTGAAGATCAACACTTGTAACAGGCCAGAAAATCATCTTTCAATCTCAAGTCAGAGATCTACACCTGTGTCCAGCCAAGAAAGCTATCTCGACTAACCTTTTTTAAGTTCCGGATCAACACTTGTATCTAGCCAGGAAATATCTGTGAGCGATTGATTGTAGATTCGATACGTGTAACTAGCCAGGAAAGTTATCTACATTGAAGAGACTGAAGATCAATACCTATAGTAAGCCATGAAGACAATCTTTCTTTCTTAAGTTAGAGATTAATACCTGTATCCAGCCAGGACAACTATCTCCTCGACCACCCTTTCTCAAGTTCCAGATTAATACCTGTAACTAGCCAGGAAATATCTATGGACGATGGATTATAGATTAATACCTGAAACCAGACAGGACAACTATCTACTTGACCATCATGAAGCAACCCTACACCGGTTCCTTCTCTTCCAAGATGCAGTTTTAAGACGAACTCATCATCAGGCAACCCTACGCAGTTTCCTTCTTTCAACCTACCAAGTTACAATTCAACAAACAATCTCCAGATGGCATCTTTAAGCCCATCTCCATAACTATCCATTACATCTCCAAATGGCATCCATAAGCCCATTCCCGACAAGATTCTGTCGCATCTCCAGATGGAATCTATAAGCCCATCCTCCTATCCATCATCTCTCCAAATGGCATCCGTAAGCCCATTCCCGACATCACATTGCTGATACTACACCATGCGAGGGCAAATTTCTGGGCACTCTAGTGTTCAATCACTTCCACCTTCGGATCACGAAAGGCACACAAGCCAATCTACATCCTCAGGTTTAAGAAGATTCAACAGGGGCAACTGTTGTACCCCAAAATTTGACCTCCCATATTCCTTAAGATTTGTCAAGAATGATCCTTAAATTGCTCAAAATTGCTCAAAGGTTGTACAGTCAAATCACTTTCTAAGACAGTCAAAATTAGGGTTTTGGTTCTTTCAAGGAATTTGGAGTTTTCAATGGCTCAATCAAGTCTCATAAGCCTATATGCATGCTCAAGCACCTACATGCCAAGTTTCATAACTCACAGTGCCAAATTCCACAGTCAAAAGCCCTATTTGACCTACAGTCAACTACAAGGGCAAAATGGTCATTTTGCAGTCAAAAGTCAGAATTTTTGGTCAACATCTTATTTTGAGTCCACAATCATCATTTGATCAAGTCTTGATCATGATTCCACAAGGATAGCTCAAAAATCATCAAGGTGTAAAAAGTTACTATTTTTGGACAGTAGAAAAGTCAACTGTATCTTGACCAAGGCATAACTTTTTCATGGTTTGTCAGAAAAATTCCATCCAATTCTCATTTTGAAGGGGAGGAAATTTCCTAAAATCCATATTCACACTCCAAGTCCAAGAAATGCTCTCACAAAAAGTTATCAATTTCTACATTATAGGTCAAATTCAAAAGTCAACAAAAATGCACTTTAAGTCGAAGACCATAACTTGAGATTGGTAAATCCAAATGACATGGGACCAAAGGCATTGGTTAGAGGACTTCAATACCTTTCCAAAATGTCAAAGAATATGCTCATATGATCAAAATTGAGCAAGATGTGCATTGAAGAAGTTGGGAAATTTTTATGAATTTGCAAAAGTCAACTTTGCTCAAAACACCTTATTTTTGCTAATGGGCCTCAAATTTCTTCTTGAAACTTTATCCATGGCCTATGCACGACCCATCAAGCTTAATTGAATTTATTTTCTTATTTTTTATTAATTAATTGGATTTTTAATCAATATTAATTCATTTAATTAATTTAAATTGTAGGAAAATATAAAGATATGGTTTTTCAATCTTTTTGTGAAGCAAGAATGACCTAAAAAGGCTGGCAATTTCGTGCACCAAGTCAAAGATGCAATATCTCCAAATTTGGAAACTTTTTCCAATCATGAATGTTCAAAAATATATGATTTCCAATCAAATATTCAAATCATCATTCCATGGATTTTTGCTCAAGATTCTGACCTAATTCCATTCCTCTATAAATACACAAGCAAACCCTGATCATGCACACGTGAAATTTCTGCAGAAAAAGCCATAACCATATTGAAAAAATTCAAGAAAATTACAAAACTGTTTTCTGCATTCTAGGGCGATTTAAGGGCATTTGTTGATTTCAATACACTGCAGGAGGTTCCCAGAATGATTGGCAATCAATTCCCAGTTTCATAGCTCAAAGAATCATCAAGAACAGAGTCACGGTTTGCATTTTATTTTGAGAATCGTACAGCTTAATTCATGCATCATTAACATGATTTTGTGTTTGATTTGTGTTGCTAGGGACTGTACAAAGCTAATGGTATAGCTCAATTGAATTATAACGCCATAAATCACAGAATGCCATTGATGAATTTTAGGGTTCATAAGCTTTCAAATTAGGGCTTTGCAATACAGGAAAAATTAAGCCTTGTGAGACCCATGATTGAACTCGTTAGGACAAGACGAAAACAAAGGGACCATCGCGAAATATTTATATAAAACACAGCCCTAATCGCTATTTTTTCGTCACACTGTTTAGTGGGGGGTTAAAAACCCCCGCTATCTAATGTTATATTTACAGGTACAAGGAAGAAGACAAGGACGTGTAAGCGTATGGTTGGGTAATTCAAAAAACGCGCGCGTGTTTTTGTTTTATAGCATATGAATTGATTTTGATATATTATATTCACTTGTTATTATATTAACAAAAGCGTGCAAATGGTGTAGTGGATGATGCGTTGGCTTGGAATCATTGGGACCTGGGTTCGAATCCCAGGTCCCCCAAACATTATTTGTTCTTTTTCCTCAGGTATTCCAGTACAAGGCTTGCAAAGGAGTCCATCATGTACCTCACGCCTTAGCATGCCATGTGGCTCCAAGCCTGGATCCAGTGGCCAAAAGATGATGACTACCATGCTCCCTAGTCCACAGGCGTGCATATAATTTCAAAAGTCAAACAGGCTTGTGTGCAAATGGGCTTGAGAATTGCTAACTTACCTCCATATTGGGCCAGCACCCCCCCTGGTTCATTCATTTATTTTCTTTTCTTTTATAATTTAATTATTTTACTATTAATAATTAGTACTATTATTATTATTATTTAATTAACTCAATTAATTATTTTCATAATAAATTCAGAAAAGTAAAATATTTTTATTATTATTATTATTTATTAATTTCACCTTTAATTTATTATTTTTGTAAATAAATGCTAATGTAATTAATTTAGTTAAGTAGGTTAACTTTAAATTTTTTGCAATAAATAAAATCCTTGTAGAATTAGGTTTTTGACAACTTTTAATTTCTTTTATTTTTATTTTCCTTAAGACATTAAAAAACTAAAAAAATACTTTTTTCTTTTAATTAATTAATTATTTAGTTTTAGGATTAATTTAATTAAATACAAAAAGGACCAAAAACTCATTCTTTCTCAAAAAGGGTCAAAACCCTAAGGACTTCTCCGATTCAATTTTTATTCGCGCATATAATTTTTTGATCATATTTATGTAATTGCTCCGGGAATGTAATAGCGTAATTAGGCCTTTTTATCGCCTTCTTTATTTTCTCGCATTTATTTTCCAAGGGTTTGTTTTTGGCGATGTAAATACCCGACGCCTTATAATGGCGTAGATTTACTTTCCGCATTTTACTTTCCGCAACTATTAAATGCTAGATGTATGTTAATTAGGCTATGCATGACAAGAATTATTCTCAAAATAAAATCAAAACGTAGCTCACCATAACATGTGCAAAGATAATATTAACTGAAACCTGACACACTCGCACATGCCACTCCTAGGGTACGCCTCACTTGGTTGCCTCGACGTGCTCATTGAGTATAGGGTGTTTTAGAGGTCGCCATCCTATCTAAAGATCCAAGTTGCCTCGAAACGGTTGCCTCAGATATAAAAGGATCTAGGACATTAGGGTTACCGCTAAGGCGTCCTACTATTGCTTTGGTGACCACATGTCCCTATAATCGAATTGACCCGAAAAACTCCAACGATGGTGCTACCTACTTCTCAATAGTGGGATAGTGCTGTCTAAAGGACATTTACACAGCTTAATTTCTTTTTAGTAGGTAGAGGTTCTAAGGTACTTGCTCTTTCAAAACAAAAAAATACTTTTCGCACCTACACTTTTCTGACAAAAGTTTTCAAACAACACTTCATACACTCTTGAGGACTGATACAAGAGTTCAAATGAAGTTTTCAAACAAACTTTTTCAAAACCCACAAACACAAGAAAAGCAAAACATTTTTGAAAACATAGTGAGCAAGTACCTAAGAGCCCGTGGATAACCACGGATAGAAAGGGTGCTAACACCTTCCCTTTCTATAATCTACCTCCCGAACCGAGAAACATCTCGAAAAGGAATTTTGTTGTGCTTTTGTCCTTTCCTTGTTGGAGAAAATAAAAGACGGTGGCGACTCTTGCTTACCGCGACATTTCGCGAACCAGCATTTCAAAACAGTCAGTTATATTTCCACTGATCACACTATGTTATTATTTAGTCGATGTTTTACCAGCTCATCTGTTCATTGTGTCATTCGATGTTTTGCCATCTTTACTATTTTTCTGTTGTCTTAACTAAAAAACACAAACCAACCAAAACACATAAGGCGAACTACGACTGCTCTGAGTCCTTAAAAGGGATACGTAGGCATTGGGGTAGGGCCCAACTGAGCACATCTTTTATTTTCCCTACATTATTTTCCTTTTTTCTTTTACATGCATCCCCTTTTCAGTTTTAAGCCATAGAAATAGGATTTGACCACACCCATTAGATTAGACAACAAGAGTGGATACCGTAGAGTACTACGGGCGTGTGGGGTGCTAATACCTTTCCCTCGTGTAACAGACTCCCTTACCCGATCTCTCGGTCGAAAGACCGTGATTTCACCCTTTTCAGGTTTTCTCGATGTTTACCTTTCCCTTTCGGCCGGATAAAAGACGTTCGGTGGCGGATTCATTGATGTTTCATTACATCCAAATGACAAGTTTCAGTCGCGTAGTTTTAGTCGGCGACTTCACTGGGGACAGATTGACCTTGTTGGTCCATCCCGGAGTCTATCCTAGATCTTGTTTGTTTTCTTTTTGGGTGTCTATTTTACCGCTCTGCATGTTTATCTGTTTGCATTGCTGTTTTACCCCAAATTTTGACCTAAGATACCATCTCCCATCTGCATCATTACATTGCAAGGGTTTTGACCTATTTTTATCAAATTTTCAAAGCGGATTTTAAATTCATAACTTTTTCAAGTCGAGAGCTGTTTAATTTTTGAACGCTACATTTATTAATCGATCATTGCTAAAACAATATTTATTTAATTATTTATTATTCTGAATTTAAATAATTGGAACTTATTTTCAGTTATTATATAAATTAAAGAATTATAAATAGTAAAGTAAATATTTGAAAAGAAGGTTATTAATTGATCAAACAATGTTTATTTAATTATTTATTATTCTAAGTTTAAATAATTGAAATTTTATTTTCAGTTATTATAATTTAGAAGAATTATAAATAATAAAGTAAATAATTGAAGAGAAGTTAATTGATTAATGATATTTATTTAATTATTTATCTTTCTAAATTTAAATAATTGGAATTGATTTTCAGTTATTATATAATTTAAAGAATTATAAATGATAAAATAAATAATTGCAAAGAAGAAAAGAATTAATTGGTAAAATATTGGAGTTTTATTCATTTTATTCTAATTGTTACAATTGTTGTTTAAATACCGTATTTATTTACAACGTATTTACAATGATAATTTTTACAACGTTTAAAATGAAATAAAAACTATCCTAATTTTTTTTATTTCCTAAGTTCTAAATCTTCATCTTCTATCCAATATTTCTTTAATGCTCATTTGATTTTACCTGCAAAGAATTAAAAGAAAAAGTCAGAAAATAAATAGATAATTAAAAGCAGACAACTAATTTAGCGTTCATCATTAAAAGCAAACGGCTGGAATCAGTTTTTACCCTCTTTGCAAATCACGGAATTTCTCCCGGTTCACAAAAAAGGATGAATTTTTATTGATAAAAATGAATGCACAAGTTAAAAATATGCACAAATTAATTTTTTTTGTCAAAATTGCACATTTTAAATGTAAACTGCATAATTCAAAATCCACTGCATATTTCAAAAGCAAAACATCATATGCATAGTTCAATAGCATATGCAATTTTCAACACAAGCCAATGCAACGTAAACTGCCAAAAATGTGGGAAGAAGTCAAAATACAAAGGCTCCATGCTGTACATGCAGATGACAAAGAGAACATGTGCAGTTTAAAACCAAATATGCAAGCAATATATTTCTAATTCTCATCATTTTCCAGCTTATGCTTTTTCAGAACCAAGTACATAACATCACATTTTAATGTCAAATTGTACTGAGGAGAGAGAAGAGAGAAAAGAGTGTGGGTTTTACAGGTTTTGGCTTAGGCAGAAAATGGATAGAAAACAAAACAGCAGTAACACAATAAGAAATGGGAAGCATAGAAAAAGAATATAGACAAACTGAATGAAGCAGTAGAGTGCAGAGGTCAAAGGCAAAAATATAGTAAAAATATTCAGAACCTGATTCGTCCAAAGAAAAATGAACAAACTGTTATAACAATAACAAACCCCCTTCAAAAGAGGGAGAGAGAGTTCATAACCTGTGGAGAGCCTAAAACCAAAACTGAGTTCAATAACTCAAAACTGCAACATAAACCAAAACATACATACAGCCTGCATTCAAACCATGTCAAAACCATGTCAAAACTATGGCCAAAACCATGACCATTTCAAAGCCTAACCAGTAAACTCTTCGAAGGCCAAACCTGCTGAAACAAAAGAAACCAAGGCCATAACCTGCATAAGCCAGTAAAAGCCTCACCTAACAAACAATCCCCTATCAACAAACCTTTGTCTAGAGCCACAACCATTAACCATGGCTTAAAAACCAGTAAACACAACCTAGTGTCCAGCCAAAGCCTTATCCCTTTTCAAAAACAAAAACCATAGTAACATAAACCAATATGGCCTAAAAACCATAAAACCAGTTTGTAGCGATAAAAAATGTAGCGGGGTAAATCGGAGATCGAATTATTGATTAATTCGTCTCACAAAAGCAAGAGTCGCCACCGCGCTTTATTGTTTCCAAAGGAAAAGGGAAAAGAGCGAAATAAAACCCTAAATATGCAATGTAAATAAAAATACAAATACAAAGCGTTTTTGAAAAGAGATCTTATGGTTCGGGGGTTGGTTATACAATGGGAAGGTATCAGCACCCAATGCATCTATAGTACTCTATAGGAACCTTTTGAAATATCTGTTTTATTTAAAATTGATTGCTTGATTGAAAATAAATCGTTTTGGCCGAAAAGGGATACGGACGGGTTTTTGAAGATACGACGACCTAATGTCGAAGTTTTTGCTTAAAAGGTATAAGTCTTGAAAAGGTTGAAATTTTGAAGAAAGGTGAATATTTGAGGAAAAATTATCCTAAGTTTTAATGAAAAATGCGAAAATTCGCGCAGTTAGACTTGAGGACATGAAGTCAACAAATTTACTGTTTTTTCCTTCGGATTTAAGCGTGAACCGAATAAACAAATAAGTACACGGGCAAAATATGTGAATAACGATTAAATAATGATAATCTAAGTGATGGAATAAATGATGCGAATAATGCGTTTTGATGATTTTTTGGTTTAATGTTAACGGGAAGAAAGTATTTTAATTTTTTTTTACGCATTCGGATAAGGATAAAAAAGAATTATTTAACGAGGACGTAATGTTTTTTTTTAGTTTTTTTTAGTTTTAGGTTATTAAGCTTTTGATATATTTGATATTAATATTAATAAGACAAGAAAATAAAATATTTTTTTTAGTTTTTTCCTATTTTTATGTGTTTTTAGATTTTTTATTGATAATGATGTAAGAGAGAAATTAATTAATTAACAAAATGTCTACAACCTTAAATCTATGCTTTTTTTTATGTATAAAAAAATAATACTTATTTAAAAAATAAGGGGGTTCCAAATTAAGAAAATTAACAATTTTCCTAAATTAAAATTCTTTAAATTAAATCCAAAATTAAACTAATGGGTCGATTAATTAATAAAAAAAACTATTGGGACATATCTTGGTTTTTTCTTTTAAAATATAATTATCAATTAATTAACATAAATAATATTTCTAACAAAAAAAGATTAGAGAAAAAAAACAAAAGGAAATATATCAAAAAAATAAGCAAACAAAGTGGATGGGCCAGGGAGTTTAAGGCCCAACGCAGAAGCTCATAAGGAGGGGGGTGCAAAAAACAGGTCGTGGGCTTAAGCTGTAGAAAAGGGTGAGGCCCACGAATTAATAAGGCATTAGGGTTAATTTATGTTTATCAAATTGGGATTTAGGGTTAGGCTTGGGCAGAAACGTCGCCTCTTCTTCGTATCTTCTTCTTCGCATCTCTTCTTCACACTCGCCCTTGAACCTTGCTGTCTCCCCTTGCTATGGCCACCCACTCCAGCTCCTCTTCCCTCCAACTGAACGAGAAACGGGACGACTACGGATTCGGTAAGAAAACGCGATTGATTGTTAACGCTTGATTTGGTTTTTGCATGTTGATTTTTATTCCACGATTTCTATTCCATTGATCTTTATTGGTTCTTATGTTGATTGTTAATGTTGATTGAGGTTGTTCAAAGAAATAAAAAGAGAAAGGATTGTTACCTAGATGGAGACGGAGGAGGAAGCTAGGAGCGACGGAGGCCAGGCGGCGAGGAGAGGGGAGGCGAGCCCGCTACGGTGACCGGTATTTATGATTTTTCTTCTTCTTGTTGCTGCCACTGTACTATGATTGCTTCTTCTCCTTGTTGGCCTTGGTACTGTACTTTGTTTTCCTTCTTCCTCTTTGAACGTGATACTGCACTTGGTTTTCCTTCTTCTTCTTTGAACGTGATACTGCACTTGGTTTTCCCTCTTCTTTGAACGTGATACTGCACTTGGTTTTCCCTCTTCTTCTTCTTGTTGAAACTGCTACTGTATGATGATTCTGTTGGCCTGAATAATTTTTGGTATAATGTTGGCTTGAGAAATATGCTTTGAAAGGCCAGTGATGTTGATACTGAGGCCTAGCCTGTCGCCTTAGAAACTGGTTCTACCTTGGGTCGTTTCAGGTTTTTGGATTGAGGATGTTCAAGCTTGAATGATAGTTGGACATGGTTAGGTGTATGGGGATTTCGTGTGGTTTGGACAGGTTGATGGAAATTGGGGCATAAGTTTGCTAGGCCATATTGATGGTGGTTTTAACTGGTTTTCTGTGAGATTATTTTTGATATTTTTTTTGATAACAGGATGATGATGTTGGCTTTAGTGGCTCAATCCATTTGCAAAGTTTTGGTGTATGGTTGAAATAGTTTTTTGACAGTATGTGATAACTATGCAGGTTTGCTGAGCTTTGTATATTTTTCTCTGATGACTCTTTTCTAAGTGTTTCTTGAAGGCTTGGATATGTATTATCTTATTGGTTCCCTTTGGTTATATGTTATAACAACTTCCCTCTTCTTTTCGCTACAGGCTGGAAATTTGAAATGATGCTTTGGGATTTCCTGGGCATTCTGCACTATTGTCCCTCCAATTTGTTTCTATTCTTCTTTTGTGTTATTATCTCTACTGGCTATATTTTAGTTTGTCTTGTATATCCTTTTTTTTGCCTATGCCAAGCCTGTAAATCCCACACTTCTCCCTCTCTTTTTCTCTCAGTATAGCTTTGATAAAAAAAATGATAAGCTGTACTTTTTCTGAAACTGCAAATGGCCAGAAAATGATGAAAATGGAATTTCTATATTGCTTGCATATGTAGTTAAACTGCATGTTTTCCTCTAATACAAAAACTTGTTTTGTTTTCTGCTGTGTGGGCATTGCTTACGTGAGCATGCTTGCATATGTAGTTCATGCAGGGCTTTGTATGCTTATGCTGTATGTTTTGAAATTGCATTTGGGATTTTGAAAAAAAATGTAATTAATTTAAACATGCAATTTTTTTTGGAAAACATAAACTTGTGCATATGTTTAAAAATTCCTTTCTTTTTTGTGAACCGGGAGAAATCCCGTGATTTGCAAAAAAAAAAGTAACTGATTCCGGCCATTGCATTTAATGATGAAACTTTAATAATTTCGCTTTTTAATCATTTATTCGAATTCTAATCTCTTTTTTAATTTTGCAGGTAACATTAAGTGAGCGGACAAAACGCATTGGATCGGAAGTTTTAGAATTAGGATAGATTAGTTTTTTTTTATTTCATTTTAGTTTTTTGTAAATTTATTATTGTAATTTATTGTAATAGATACAATGTTTACATAATAACTGTACAATCAGAAAAACGAATAATAAAAAACACTATTTTCCAATTAAATTCTTCTTTCCCTTTAATTATTTATTTATCGTTTACAATTCTCCAAACGAATAATAATTGAAAACAAATCTCAATTACCTACATTCAAAATAATAAACAGATAAATAAATAATTATCGTTGATCAACTAATATCTTCAATTATTTAATTCATCATTCATAACTAAATTATAATAATTAAAACAGGGTTTCAATTATTTAACTTAGAATGACAAATGATTAAACAATCGTTATTGACCAATGAACTTTTTCCGAATGCTTATTATATTATTCATAAACCTTTAAATTATGTAATAACTAAGAATAAATTCCAGTTACTTAAATTTAAGATAATGAGTAATAAATAAATACTGTCCGCACAATTAATACGCCTCTTCTCTGATGTTCATTTTATTATCTATACATCTTTAAACTACATAATAATCGAAAATGAATTTCAATTATTTAAAATTTAGATAATAAATAATTAATAAACATCATTTTAGCACGAATCGATTAAATGATTTAATGTTCAGCATAAATAGCTCTTGGCCTGAAAAAGTTATGAATTTTAAAATCGATGGATCAAAACAAATGTAATGTAATAATGCAGGTAGGAGACGATATCTTAGGTCAAAATTTGGGGTACAACAGCTGCCCCTATTTAAGTTTCTTCTATCCGGAGATATGAAGATTGAAATCTTCGTTTCGACGAGATTGAAGGTACTTAAATACATAACTACGCAAATTTTGTCCTAAGATGCCGTCGTCATGTTTGATATGAATGCAGCGATCGAACTCACAGAGAAAGATATTGTGTGAAACAAGACAATGTTGGGGGAATCGAACACCAACAAAACACAGCGGTACGGATTATACATTACTGGGGAAACAAGCTATCGACTTCAAACGACAGACTCCTGACAGCGAATAAAATCGAGGGAATACAACCTCTAACCCTAACAAAGAGAGCACCTTGTATAGGCCGTAACAGATTATTGATCCCAAAACAGTGAGTTCACAACTCAAGGTCGATGGCGGACAGAGAGTATCAAATTGCTGATAACGGATTACCGACTTCTGGAGGTATCGATTCGTAACAGACTTTTCTGCTAGATTTTCAGAAGTATACTCATTAATGCTGAGGTAATAAGACTGTAGATACGAACGTTGTTCAAATAAAGAAAACTGTCGTTTGTTGTCGTCCAAAGAAAATACCGATAACAAACAAACTGCTCAAATAAAGAAGCTGTCGCTTGCTGTTGTCCAGAGAAAATACCGATAACAAACAAACTGCTCAAATAAAGAAGTTGCCGCTTGCTGTTGTCCAGAGAAAATAACGTACTGGTAACTCATGAAGAGTTTGCGGCTTGTCGCTTTCGAAAAGACAAAATGACGCACTAGTAGCTCATGAAGAACTGCTGCTCGGCGCTTTCAAAAGAAGTAAATAACGCACTAGTAGCTCATGAAGAACTGCTGCTCGGCGCTTTCAAAAAGTAATGATGCACTAGTAGCTCATGAAGAACTGCTGCTCGGCGCTTTCAAAAAGTAATGACGCACTAGTAGCTCATGAAGAACTGCTGCTCGGCGCTTTCAAAAGAGTAATGACGCACTAGTAGCTCGTGAAGAACTGCTGCTCGGCGCTTTCAAAAAGTAACGTACAAGTTGCTCATGAAGAGCTGCCGCTTTTCGTTTTCCAACGGTGTCTATAACGCACAAGTTGCTCATGAAGAGCTGCCGCTTGTCGTTTTCCAAAAACAATCAGGAGGAAATTGCGAGGATACTGGCAGAGAAATAAAATCTTCGTCAAAGAGAAACCTGAATCAATCCTTCCCGAGGAGATCAAATACTTTAACGTGCAAAATAAATGCACCAACTGTTTGGATCGATTTCACTGGGGAGGATCAAAGAAATAGCCTATGCAAGAGACAACAACTTCGTCCAGGAATAGACTAGAGAGAAAACAGTCAAACAAGACCCCACCCGACGAGAAAGTAACTCAATTGGGGAATTCATCGTATTCAGAAATGGGCAAGGTAGGCTAAACCAAAATCATCCGTGAGGATTAGCTCAGCTGGGGAATTTAGAAAGGAAGCATATTTTCTACCTAAGCTGACTTTCTACCTGGAAAGAACATATGTACGTTGTTCGAACAAACAAAGTACGACTCGAAATCAACGGCAAATGTGGATATTCATGCTGATATGAGTGTAAATGAATAAATGAATGTTATGCTGACAAAACAGACAGATGGAATATCTTGGAGATAATAAGATGTCACAGCAAAATAGATACTCGGCCAATCTTGAAAAGACGGAAGATAAACATCACTGAAAACACACAGCAACGTCGGAGGGTATCACGCTACAAGGTCCAAGTCTTCTGAGGAGAAAAACAGTCAAACCCAATCTTCTAACACCAATAGATCACGGTATGAGACAAAACGTACCAAACTTCGGAGATCGCCCAACTAGAGACAGCCAAAACAAAGCTCAATGGGAAAAGCTGGGGAGTCACCAAACTTAGTACCACTAGAAACACAAGTTTACACCACCAACACCTCATGGCGATTTTGAAACGAAACATGCTCATCATGCAAGGATAAACTACTGTACTGCTTTGCATTTCATGCCTTGACCATCCTTGGAACAAATTGTTAATATTCCTTTCGTTATTCACGACACATTTTTTTTAAAATAGGAACATTTTAAGTAAATTTGTTTCAAGTATTTTTCATAAAAAAAATAAAATTTTGCCCACAAAAGGTAAATGCTCAAATTCCATTGATAATATGTAGTTCGCTAACAATGCGACTCCAACGGTTTACAAAAGCTTGGGGAAATAATACATGAAATAACAGGTCATACAAAAGCAAATGATCGCTATTCTCCCTAACAACTTTGAATTCCAGAATGTGCTCAGATGCCAAGACTGATCTGACCAAAAGCTTGCCTAAGCGAAATACTTCTTGACTGCATCAGCGTTCAAGGGACGTGGAAGGTCTTCACCGTCCATACTGGTGAGAATCATGGCACCCCCAGAGAAAACTTTCTTAACAACATACGGTCCTTCATAATTCGGAGCCCACTTGCCCCTAGAATCAGGTTGGAAAGATAATATTTTCTTGAGTACAAGGTCACCTTCTCTGAACTCGCGCGGTCGAACGTTCTTATCAAAAGCCTTCTTCATTCTCTGCTGGTACAACTGACCATGACATAAAGCTGTCAATCTCTTCTCTTCGATTAAATTCAACTGATCAAATCTACTTTGACACCATTCAGCCTCAGAAAGTTTAGCTTCCATCAACACTCTCAAAGACGGAATCTCAACCTCCACGGGGAGTACTGCTTCCATACCGTAAACTAGGGAAAAAGGGGTCACGCCCGTTGAAGTTTGAACCGAAGTACGGTACCCGTGTAAAGCAAACGGAAGCATTTCATGCCAATCCTTATAAGTTACCACCATCTTCTGGACAATCTTCTTGATGTTCTTGTTAGCAGCTTCAACAGCCCCATTCATCTTCGATCTGTAAGGAGAGGAATTATGATGTTCGATTTTGAACTCTTCACAAAGCTCTCTCATCATCTTGTTATTCAAATTCGAACCATTATCAGTGATAATCTTGCTCGGGATACCGTATCGACAAATGATCTGATTCTTGATAAATCTGACTACCACCTGTCTGGTTACATTAGCATAAGACGCTGCTTCCACCCATTTAGTAAAATAATCAATCGCTACCAAGATGAAACGATGACCATTTGAAGCTTTAGGTTCAAACATCCCAATCATATCAATGCCCCACATAGAGAAAGGCCAAGGTGAAGAGATAACGTTGAGGAGGGTCGGCGGCACGTGCATCTTGTCTGCATAAATCTGGCATTTATGACACTTCTTCACATACTTGCAGCAATCAGATTCCATTGTCATCCAGTAGTAACCAGCTCTCAACATCTTTCTAGCCATTGCATGTCCATTGGCATGAGTGCCAAAGGATCCTTCGTGTACTTCTTGCATCAGCGTGTCTGCTTCATGTTTGTCTACACATCTGAGCAAGACCATGTCGTAATTCCTCTTATACAAAACTTCTTCGTTGAGAAAGAAACTGCTTGCTAATCTTCTCAACGTCTTCCTATCTTTGTTGGATGCCCCAGGCGGGTACTCTTGAGTTTGAAGAACACGTTTAATGTCATAGAACCACGGTTTGTCGTCGGTGACCTCTTCCACTGAGAACACATGAGCAGGTATGTCGAGGCGCATAACTCGGATTGTAGGCATGTCGTTCCAATCATTCACTTGAAACATTGAAGACAAAGTAGCTAAAGCATCAGCCATTTGATTCTCGTCTCTAGGGATATGATGTAATTCCACCTTGTTAAAGAAAGTTAACAACCTTCTAGCGTAGTCTCTGTAAGGGATCAAACCAAGATGGCGAGTCTCCCATTCTCCTTTGATTTGATTAATCACCAGTGCCGAATCTCCGTAGATATCAAGAATTTTAATCCTTAGGTCTACTGCTTCTTCGAGGCCCATAATACACGCCTCATACTCCGCCATGTTGTTCGTGCAGTCGAACTTCAGTCTCGCCGTGAATGGGATATGAGTACCTCGGGGAGTAACGATGATTGCCCCAATTCCATTTCCATAGGAATTCACAGCTCCGTCAAATATCAAACCCCAACGGGATTCAGGATCAGGTCCTTCTTCAGGTAACGGCTCTTCACAATCTTTAGCCTTCAAGTACATAACATCTTCATCTGGGAAATCGAACTTGATGGATTGATAATCTTCAATTGGTTGGTGAGCCAAATGATCGGCTAAAATACTCCCTGTGATTGCTTTCTGAGTGTGATACTCAATGTCATATTCAGATAACAACATCTGCCAACGGGCTATTCTTCCAGATAAGGCGGGCTTCTCAAAGATATACTTGATCGGATCCATTTTGGAGATCAACCAAGTGGTGTGGTTAATCATATACTGGCGTAGACGGCGAGCAGCCCAGGCTAAAGCACAACAGGTTTTCTCAAGCAATGAGTACCGAGATTCACAGTCTGTGAATTTCTTACTCAGATAGTATACAGCATGTTCCTTCCTTCCAGTCTCATCTTGTTGACCAAGCACACATCCCATGGAGTCTTCCAATATAGTCAGGTACATAATCAAAGGTCTTCCTTCCACTGGAGGAATCAAAATGGGAGGTTCAAGCAAATATTCTTTGATACTATCAAAAGCTTTCTGACAATCTTTTGTCCACACACATCCTTGGTTCTTCCGGAGAAGCTTGAAAATCGGCCCACAGGTAGCAGTCATATGAGATATAAATCTAGAAATGTAGTTCAGTCTCCCAAGGAATCCTCTTACTTGTTTTTCCGTCTTGGGTGCGGGCATCTCCCGAATAGCTTTGACTTTATCAGGATCTACTTCAATACCTTTCTGACTGACAATGAAACCCAGAAGTCTTCCAGAACGAACACCAAAAGTGCACTTGTTTGGATTCAGACGGAGTTTGTACTTTCTCAAACGCTGGAATAACTTCAACAGATGCTCCAAGTGATCTTCCTCAGTCTGCGATTTGGCAATCATGTCATCCACATACACTTCAATCTCCTTATGCATCATGTCATGGAACAAAGCAGTCATGGCCCTTTGGTATGTTGCACCAGCATTCCTCAAACCAAACGGCATAACTCGATAACAAAATGTTCCCCAAGGTGTAATGAACGCGGTCTTCTCCATATCTTCCGGCGCCATCTTGATTTGATTATAACCAGAGAAACCATCCATGAAAGAAAAGACTTTGAACTTGGCGGTACTGTCGACCAATACGTCAATATGAGGTAGTGGGAAATCATCTTTCGGACTAGCTCTATTCAGATCTCTGTAGTCTACACACATCCGAACTTTGCCATCTTTCTTTGCAACAGGCACTATATTGGCTAACCATTGAGGATAGACCGATGTAACAAGGAAACCCGCGTTGATTTGTTTCTGAACTTCCTCTTTAATCTTGTCAGCCATGTCAGGACGAGTCCTTCTCAACTTCTGCTTGATCGGTGGACACTCGGGTCTCAACGGTAAACGATGCTCCACAATGTCGTTGTCCAAACCTGGCATATCTTGGTAGGACCAAGCAAACACGTCAACATACTCTTTGAGAAGCTCCAACATTTTCTCCTTAACCTCCGGGATAAGCAATGCTCCGACCTTGACTTCCTTTCTATCCTCTTCATCACCCAAGTTGACCAACTCCACAGGTTCTTCAAATGGTTGAATGACCTTCTCATCCTGCTCAAGCAAACGGGAAATCTCAACAGGAACCTCTTCATCATCCTCTTCTTCGGCTCTGAACACAGGGAATTCAAAGTTGGGAGAGGGCATAGGATCATTGTTTTCGATGGTTAAGTCATGAAGTAATCTGCACACATGATTATGCTTTATTTTAGAAATCGATTTGTGCAAATAAAACAAGATGTTATTAATTAATTTTCATTGTTATTTCCCAGAAAAGTGAAAAATGAAACAGTAGTGGACAAAATAACATTTTTATTCATTAAAGGGGAAGTACTTGAAACAAAAAGCCCTGACATTTCTCTTTTGCCTTGGGCAGAGCAAAAGGAGTTATTTTTCATAGCCCGACACAAAGTACGTTTCGCCTTGGGCAGAGCGAATTTTTCAAAGGAAAGTAAACAAAACATTACTCGGAAATGTGTATAACCACAGGAATATCAACAGCTATCCAGTTTTGGCAAGCCAATCCAGGCGTCACAAACACAGGCAAATCCTCCTCGGAATCATCATCTATGATAGCATCAACCTCAGGATGCACAAACCCTGCACTTCGGAAGACCTCTTGAATTGGACGAACAACCACCTCCTTCTTGACCCTTGCAGATATTGGATGAAAACCCAAACCTTCCCCATACTTGTTCTCGGGTAATGTCAACACATGGCCCCATCCTTCGGCCGAACCACTCTCCACCACTCGCCGCGCATCCTCGAAAGAAGAGATGGATGCCCCTTGCTTCTTCACTGTATTCTTAGCAACAAATAGGCCCTGGAACTGGGTCCCAACATCCTCGTCAGCGTCAATAAAAGAAAACGATGATAAATGGCTTACCACCATGGCCTGCTCTCCCCCAATCATCACCAGCTTCCCATGTCTTACAAACTTTAGTCTCTGATGGAGCGTGGAGGTGACTGCTCCGGCATCATGGATCCAGGGACGACCCAATAAACAGCTGTAGGCAGCACGGATATCCATCACTTGGAAAGTGATTTGAAAAGTATGGGGACCAATCACTATGGGAAGATCCACTTCACCAATAACTATCTTCCTGGAACCATCGAATGCTTTAACAATTACTCCACTAGGCCTCATAGGAGCACCTGGATATGAAAGTCGAGACAACGTGGTCTTGGGCATCACATTCAACGACGAGCCCGTATCCACCAACACGCTTGATAAGGTATCGTTTCCACAACTTACTAAAATATGCAAAGCCATATTATGGTTTCTCCCCTCCTCCGGGAGTTCTTCATCACTGAAACCCAGATTGTTACACGAAGTTATATTTCCCACAATCCCATCAAACTGATCAACTGTCACATCATGGTCTACGAACGCCTGGTCCAAGACCTTCATCAAGGCTTCTCTATGTGCACCAGAATCTCTCAATAAGGCAAGCAAGGAAATCTTGGAAGGTGTTTGCAGAAGCTGGTCCACAATCTTATACTCACTTCTTTTGATAAGCTTTAGGATCTCATCCTCTTCAGGGTGAGGGATAGGTTCACTGGATCGGCCTATCTCAACTCTTGGTTCACCATTTCTTACGGGAATCTCCACCGTTATGGGCCTCCTAACTTGAACTTCTGGTCTTCTCGACGGTACTGAGGAAAAAACACGCCCACTTCTTGTAACTCTACTCACATCGGCAATGTTAACAAAAGACGGTCTGGTTGGTATGGGGACTTCTACCCCATTCTCGATCATTGTGGCGTTATACTTGTACGGCACGGCTTGGTCTGAGCTGTAAGGCACAGGGCCAGGCGGGTAAATAATCAAAGGATCAACAGACGCAGTCTGACTGTTGTAAGCAACCTCCACTGATTCTGGCAAATTAAATTGTGGGGTGATAACATTCACTTCATCTTCCGGATTTTGGTCATAGGTAATAGTGATAATTCTCTGATCTAGCAACTTCTGAATGTCCTCCTTCACAATAGGACAATCGTCCTCTCTTGAACAAAACTCGCAAACGTCATAATCATGCTGGTGCCTGACAAAGGCAAGTCTTCTCAAACTCTGATGTAACCTGATCAAAGATTCTCTTACGTGCTCGACTTGAAAAACTCGGAACTTCCCTGGACATCCTTCCACCATATTCACAGAAGCTGCCCCATGTCGAGGCAAAGGATTATCTCTAACATTTGGATTAACATCCTTAAAAGACAAGATGCCATTCTTAATTAACCTCTGCACGTCCACCTTCAGAGCAAAGCAATTCTCAAGGTTGTGCCCCGGCGACCCTTGATGATATTCACAGAATTGATCCGCCTTGTACCACGGAGAAGCACTGTTCGGTGCGACAGGAGGAGGCTTTGTTGTGATGAGATTCTTTCTAATGAGAGTAGGGAACAATTCAGTATACGTCATAGGAATGGCATCGAACTGCGGTTTTCTGGGTGAACGGTTCTGATTGTTGAACGGATAAGCCTGTTGTCGAGGCTGCTGCTGAAATGGCCGGGGTTGAGTTGGCGGGACTTGATGAGCTGGGGCCATCAAAGCTGGGCGGACAGCCGGAGTGACTGCCGCAACGTGAGAGTAACCTCTCCTAGGCCTACCTGGAAACAAAGCACTGACATCCTGCTCTTTTCTTTTCGGGAAAACACCTCCGAACTTCTTCGCACTGCTAGACGGACTCCCTTCTTTAACCAAACGCCCTTCGCGAATCCCTTCCTCTAATCGCATGCCCATGCTTACCATTTCGGTGAAGTCACTGGGTGCGCTGGCTATCATTCTCTAATAGTAAAAGGACCCTAAAGTCTTCGAAAATATCTTAGTCATCTCTTTCTCCTCAAGAGGTGGATAGATTTGAGCAGCAATTTCACGCCACCTCTGGGCGTACTCCTTAAAAGATTCTCGGTCTCTCTGCGACATCGCCCGGAGTTGATCCCTGTCCGGCGCCATGTCAACGTTGTACTTGTACTGATGGACAAAGGCTTCACTAAGATCATTAAAGTTGCGGATTCGAATGCTGTCTAAACCCATATACCACTTCAGAGCAGCACCCGTCAAGCTGTCTTGAAAATAATGAATCAACAAATCATGATCATCGGAGTACGTAGACATCTTCCTCACGTACATTATCAAATGACTTCTAGGACACGAATCACCCTTATATCTCTCAAAGTCTGGCACTTTGAATTTCGCTGGAATCTTGACATTCGGAACTAAACAAAGGTCATGCGTACTTTTCCCAAACAAATCCTTCCCTTTCAATGCTCTAAGCTCCTTCTGCATTTCCTGGAACTGATTCTGAAATTCTTCCATTCTATCAAAAAGACCCAAACTTTCAGCGGGCTTGGCAGGATAAACTGGTTCATTCAAGTATGGCACTGAGTGGACCACAGGAGCAACGGTCGTCATAACTGGTTGCGGAAAAGGTGCTACAGACGGAATTACTGGCGGCATGGCAGTTGTCTCTGGTTGAGGAAGAGACAATGCAGACTGAAATAGAGGTTGTACGGCAGGCTGATACCCTTCTGGCACAAAGTTATAGGGCATCCCCCACGGAAAACCTTTCGGCATCTGATGTTGAAGCGGAGAGTTGATTTGAGTTGTGGAGGCAGGAACTGTAACAATTTCGGAAACCACTGGAGTTGAAGTCTGAATCTCGGCAGCCGTAGTCGATGGCTGATTCTGAACAGCCACCAAACTTTCCACCAACGCTGTTAACTTTTCCATCTCGGCACGAAGTGTAGCAACTTCCCCACGAAGCTCGTGATTTTCCTGTTCCAAATCTTCCATTCTTCTCTGACGATTGGCCCGAGTGTCGTATCGGTGAGACATCTTGACAACCTTCGGTGGAAAAAGAACAAGGATGAGACTCTAGAAAACATGTGAGGTGGAATGCGAAATGATGCATGATGGCGATGCAAATGATGACTCATTTTAAAAGTTTTTCAAGGAACTTTAGTAACTTTGCATACATCAATGGTGAAGGAATTTAGAACAACAAAAACTCAATCCGTTAATCGAAAGCGATAAATTACAACTTACAATTTGGAATAGTAAATTACAACCTTGGGATAACAAATCCACTAATGAAAGCAATAAATTACAACTTCGCAACATGAAAACCATAATAAAGTGATAAATTACATTTTTAAAACATGAAAGCAGTAAATTACAACTTGGAGCATGAAGCCCAAAATAAGACAATAAGTTACAACTTCGGAGCATGAAGCCCTTAATAAAACAATAAATTACAACTTCGGAGCATGAAGCCCTTTTACATAGTTTTACAAAATGACATCAATAAAATAAACTAAAGCTAAAGCTCACTCGGAATCCTCAGATGACGGACCAAACACCAGATGTAATCGAAGCTTCTTGATCTTTTCTTCGTAAAAGTCTTCCATATCCTTCTTTTCCGCTATCAGTCGATCGATGATTTCTTCCTGCGGATTAGGAACGAGAGCCACGCTTACCGAACCTTCCCTTTTTCTTTTCCTTTCACTCGCGTACTTCTTCAGCAAGGCATCCTTCTGACGAAGTTTCTCATCGTGGTCAACGAACCGGCCATCTTGAATAAGCAACAACTCCTTCTTTTCTTTCAGCTGTCGAGTCAGGACTCGATTCTCATATTCAGACATATGGTACTTTTCCTTCCAAGCATCCCTCTCGGATTTCATCCTAGCCAGGTTTCCTTGATATTCTCCTACATCCGCGATAGGGATAACAACTGACGATGGTGCGATGGCAGGGAATAAAGGTTTCTCAAGTTTATATGGCATCTTGAGAGCACAAGCCCTAGCGCGGACCCACTGCAGGTAAGGTTCCAAAGAGACGGCACCTCTATGTCCCAGCATATCTCTCCCTTTCTTGTGGATATGGCGCCAAGCTCCTTCAATCTCCCTCTTAGCAGCCTGATGATCTTGTCCTTCCTGAAGAAAGAAACCACTCACATGGATACTGTTCGGCTTATCTCTCCTCGGGTACCCGAACTGACGACGCGCTAGAACAGGGTTGTAGTTGATTCCACCCCTCGTACCAAGAAGAGGTACGTTGGGAAAAGCACCACAGCTGTCAATGATCTCCACGTCATGGTAAACTCGATTGTACCAGTCAATATCGAAATGAGTGAGAGCCATAATCTTTGGCGCCCAACGCGGTTCCCTCTCGAGATCCCAGAAAGCATCGGACCCAGGTAAATGCGAGACGTACCACTGATACAGCAACGGCACACAACAGATAATCATCCCTCCTTGATAAGAGTTACGAAGATGGATAGAGTAATACGTGTCTCCTAGCAGCGTAGGGACCGGATTTCCAATCAGGAAAACTCTGATGGCGTTGACATCCACAAATTTATCAATGTTAGGGAATAAGAAAAGACCATATGCGAGTAAAGCAAACACGTCCTCGAAGGCAACAGTATCCTTTGTATCAGCAAAATAACGAGCTTTCTTCAACAGAAACTGTGCCGGCAAACCCCGGATTCCTCCTTTCGTAGTCATATTCTCCTCTATCTCTGACTTCTTCAGGTGGGTGATGGTTGCTATCTCGTGGGATTTAGGCTCCTCTTCTAATCCAGAAAAAGGAACACGGTCGGCGATCGGCAAACCAAGAATATAGGAGTACTCCTCTAAAGTAGGCATCAACTGATAATCTGGGAAGGTGAAACATCGGTACAGGGGATCATAGAACTGAACCAATGTGTTGAGGATGCCTTTCTTCATCTTGTGCTTCATGAGCGGTACGATGGACCCATATTTCTTCTGAAAATCTGTCGGACTCTCTATCTTCGGAATCAAACTCTTCAGTTCTTCAATTTCGGGCTCCTTGAAGCTAAAGCTTCGAGTATTTCTCCTTCCAAGTTCCATAATACCCTGAGACGTTTGCAAAAATCATTCCAAAGTTCCTTGAAAAACGAGTTTTTTACAAAGATGTTGATGAATGCATGAATGAATGATAATGCAACAGTCACACACAAGTTTGCAAACATGGGGTTTAAAGGTTCGACGCTCAGCATGGAGTCGAGGGTAAAGCCCACCCAAAGGTATGTACTAATGGTTCAGTCACACCTGTAAGACAAGGTTCTAAGAGTTCCCAGAGTCTACATCCCTCTTTTGGATATTGCCAACGTCTTGATTACCCAATAATTAGCAATATTCTCAAGAGAAACTCGTCCGAGCGTAGCATCGTGTGACAACTACTTCCGAATTACTCCGTTGTAGTCTCCGCGCTACACCTAAAAAGGCCAAGATGGGTTAGGGTTCTACGGTCCTCAACTTCTCGGGCTCCTAGGTCGAAAATAATAATGTCTTCCCGATTACTCGGTAAACAAATATTAAGTTCAAGAGGGCCTTCCATTGAGTGGGGGATCTCATGCCTCCTTCTTCGGGATTACTCCCTCAAAGTTAACATGACTATACCGCCCGTCCTATTCCTTAAATGTTACTTAATCCGGGTATAGGATTCGTCCTTTGCAAAAAACCCAAACACCCCAAATTTAAACACATAATCAAGCAAATCAAATAATAGTAAACAGATAAAACAAATTAGGCTTAACCCACTTAGGGATGGACCAGCAAGAGGTCAATCTTTCCCCAGCAGAGTCGCCAATTCTGTAGCGATAAAAAATGTAGCGGGGTAAATCGGAGATCGAATTATTGATTAATTCGTCTCACAAAAGCAAGAGTCGCCACCGCGCTTTATTGTTTCCAAAGGAAAAGGGAAAAGAGCGAAATAAAACCCTAAATATGCAATGTAAATAAAAATACAAATACAAAGCGTTTTTGAAAAGAGATCTTATGGTTCGGGGGTTGGTTATACAATGGGAAGGTATCAGTACCCAATGCATCTATAGTACTCTATAGGAACCTTTTGAAATATCTGTTTTATTTAAAATTGATTGCTTGATTGAAAATAAATCATTTTGGCCGAAAAGGGATACGGATGGGTTTTTGAAGATACGACGACCTGATGTCGAAGTTTTTGCTTAAAAGGTATAAGTCTTGAAAAGGTTGAAATTTTGAAGAAAGGTGAATATTTGAGGAAAAATTATCCTAAGTTTTAATGAAAAATGCGAAAATAAGTACACGGGCAAAATATGTGAATAACGATTAAATAATGATAATCTAAGTGATGGAATAAATGATGCGAATAATGCGTTTTGATGATTTTTTGGTTTAATGTTAACGGGAAGAAAGTTTTTTAATTTTTTTTTACGCATTCGGATAAGGATAAAAAAGAATTATTTAACGAGGACGTAATGTTTTTTTTTAGTTTTTTTTAGTTTTAGGTTATTAAGCTTTTGATATATTTGATATTAATATTAATAAGACAAGAAAATAAAATATTTTTTTTAGTTTTTTCCTATTTTTATGTGTTTTTAGATTTTTTATTGATAATGATGTAAGAGAGAAATTAATTAATTAACAAAATGTCTACAACCTTAAATCTATGCTTTTTTTTTATGTATAAAAAAATAATACTTATTTAAAAAATAAGGGGGTTCCAAATTAAGAAAATTAACAATTTTCCTAAATTAAAATTCTTTAAATTAAATCCAAAATTAAACTAATGGGTCGATTAATTAATAAAAAAAACTATTGGGACATATCTTGGTTTTTTCTTTTAAAATATAATTATCAATTAATTAACATAAATAATATTTCTAACAAAAAAAGATTAGAGAAAAAAAACAAAAGAAAATATATCAAAAAAATAAGCAAACAAAGTGGATTGGCCAGGGAGTTTAAGGCCCAACGCAGAAGCTCATAAGGAGGGGGGTGCAAAAAACAGGTCGTGGGCTTAAGCTGTAGAAAAGGGTGAGGCCCACGAATTAATAAGGAATTAGGGTTAATTTATGTTTATCAAATTGGGATTTAGGGTTAGGCTTGGGCAGAAACGGCGCCTCTTCTTCGTATCTTCTTCTTCGCATCTCTTCTTCACACTCGCCCTTGAACCTTGCTGTCTCCCCTTGCTATGGCCACCCACTCCAGCTCCTCTTCCCTCCAACTGAACGAGAAACGGGACGGCTACGGATTCGGTAAGAAAACGCGATTGATTGTTAACGCTTGATTCGGTTTTTGCATGTTGATTTTTATTCCACGATTTCTATTCCATTGATCTTTATTGGTTCTTATGTTGATTGTTAATGTTGATTGAGGTTGTTCAAAGAAATAAAAAGAGAAAGGACTGTTACCTAGATGGAGACGGAGGAGGAAGCTAGGAGCGACGGAGGCCAGGCGGCGAGGAGAGGGGAGGCGAGCCCGCTACGGTGACCGGTATTTATGATTTTTCTTCTTCTTGTTGCTGCCACTGTACTATGATTGCTTCTTCTCCTTGTTGGCCTTGGTACTGTACTTTGTTTTCCTTCTTCCTCTTTGAACGTGATACCGCACTTGGTTTTCCTTCTTCTTCTTTGAACGTGATACTGCACTTGGTTTTCCCTCTTCTTTGAACGTGATACTGCACTTGGTTTTCCCTCTTCTTCTTCTTGTTGAAACTGCTACTGTATGATGATTCTGTTGGCCTGAATAATTTTTGGTATAATGTTGGCTTGAGAAATATGCTTTGAAAGGCCAGTGATGTTGATACTGAGGCCTAGCCTGTCGCCTTAGAAACTGGTTCTAGCTTGGTTTGTTTCAGGTTTTTGGATTGAGGATGTTCAAGCTTGAATGATAGTTGGACATGGTTAGGTGTATGGGGATTTCGTGTGGTTTGGACAGGTTGATGGAAATTGGGGCATAAGTTTGCTAGGCCATATTGATGGTGGTTTTAACTGGTTTTCTGTGAGATTATTTTTGATATTTTTTTTGATAACAGGATGATGATGTTAGCTTTAGTGGCTCAATCCATTTGCAAAGTTTTGGTGTATGGTTGAAATAGTTTTTTGACAGTATATGATAACTATGCAGGTTTGCTGAGCTTTGTATATTTTTCTCTGATGACTCTTTTCTAAGTGTTTCTTGAAGGCTTGGATATGTATTATCTTATTGGTTCCCTTTGGTTATATGTTATAACAACTTCCCTCTTCTTTTCGCTACAGGCTGGAAATTTGAAATGATGCTTTGGGATTTCCTGGGCATTCTGCACTACTGTCCCTCCAATTTGTTTCTATTCTTCTTTTGTGTTATTATCTCTACTGGATATATTTTAGTTTGTCTTGTATATCCTTTTTTTGCCTATGCCAAGCTTGTAAATCCCACACTTCTCCCTCTCTTTTTCTCTCAGTATAGCTTTGATAAAAAAAAATGATAAGCTGTACTTTTTCTGAAACTGCAAATGGCCAGAAAATGATGAAAATGGAATTTCTATATTGCTTGCATATGTAGTTAAACTGCATGTTTTCCTCTAATACAAAAACTTGTTTTGTTTTCTGCTGTGTGGGCATTGGTTACGTGAGCATGCTTGCATATGTAGTTCATGCAGGGCTTTGTATGCTTATGCTGTATGTTTTGAAATTGCATTTGGGATTTTGAAAAAAAATGTAATTAATTTAAACATGCAATTTTTTTTGGAAAACATAAACTTGTGCATATGTTTAAAAATTCCTTTCTTTTTTAATTCTGTAGCGATAAAAAATGTAACGGGGTAAATCGGAGATCGAATTATTGATTAATTCGTCTCACAAAAGCAAGAGTCGCCACCGCGCTTTATTGTTTCTAAAGGAAAAGGGAAAAGAGCGAAATAAAACCCTAAATATGCAATGTAAATAAAAATACAAATACAAAGCGTTTTTGAAAAGAGATCTTATGGTTCGGGGGTTGGTTATACAATGGGAAGGTATCAGCACCCAATGCATCTATAGTACTCTATAGGAACCTTTTGAAATATCTATTTTATTTAAAATTGATTGCTTGATTGAAAATAAATCGTTTTGGCCGAAAAGGGATACGGACGGGTTTTTGAAGATACGACGACCTAATGTCGAAGTTTTTGCTTAAAAGGTATAAGTCTTGAAAAGGTTGAAATTTTGAAGAAAGGTGAATATTTGAGGAAAAATTATCCTAAGTTTTAATGAAAAATGCGAAAATTCGCGCAGTTAGACTTGAGGACATGAAGTCAACAAATTTACTGTTTTTTCCTTCGGATTTAAGCGTGAACCGAATAAACAAATAAGTACACGGGCAAAATATGTGAATAACTAGTAAATAATGATAATCTAAGTGATGGAATAAATGATGCGAATAATGCGTTTTGATGATTTTTTGGTTTAATGTTAACGGGAAGAAAGTATTTTAATTTTTTTTTACGCATTCGGATAAGGATAAAAAAGAATTATTTAACGAGGACGTAATGTTTTTTTTTAGTTTTTTTTAGTTTTAGGTTATTAAGCTTTTGATATATTTGATATTAATATTAATAAGACAAGAAAATAAAATATTTTTTTTAGTTTTTTCCTATTTTTATGTGTTTTTAGATTTTTTATTGATAATGATGTAAGAGAGAAATTAATTAATTAACAAAATGTCTACAACCTTAAATCTATGCTTTTTTTTTTATGTATAAAAAAATAATACTTATTTAAAAAATAAGGGGGTTCCAAATTAAGAAAATTAACAATTTTCCTAAATTAAAATTCTTTAAATTAAATCCAAAATTAAACTAATGGGTCGATTAATTAATAAAAAAAACTATTGGGACATATCTTGGTTTTTTCTTTTAAAATATAATTATCAATTAATTAACATAAATAATATTTCTAACAAAAAAAGATTAGAGAAAAAAAACAAAAGGAAATATATCAAAAAAATAAGCAAACAAAGTGGATGGGCCAGGGAGTTTAAGGCCCAACGCAGAAGCTCATAAGGAGGGGGGTGCAAAAAACAGGTCGTGGGCTTAAGCTGTAGAAAAGGGTGAGGCCCACGAATTAATAAGGCATTAGGGTTAATTTATGTTTATCAAATTGGGATTTAGGGTTAGGCTTGGGCAGAAACGGCGCCTCTTCTTCGTATCTTCTTCTTCGCATCTCTTCTTCACACTCGCCCTTGAACCTTGCTGTCTCCCCTTGCTATGGCCACCCACTCCAGCTCCTCTTCCCTCCAACTGAACGAGAAACGGGGCGGCTACGGATTCGGTAAGAAAACGCGATTGATTGTTAACGCTTGATTCGGTTTTTGCATGTTGATTTTTATTCCACGATTTCTATTCCATTGATCTTTATTGGTTCTTATGTTGATTGTTAATGTTGATTGAGGTTGTTCAAAGAAATAAAAAGAGAAAGGACTGTTACCTAGATGGAGACGGAGGAGGAAGCTAGGAGCGACGGAGACCAGGCGGCGAGGAGAGGGGAGGCGAGCCCGTTACGGTGACCGGTATTTATGATTTTTCTTCTTCTTGTTGCTGCCACTGTACTATGATTGCTTCTTCTCCTTGTTGGCCTTGGTACTGTACTTTGTTTTCCTTCTTCCTCTTTGAACGTGATACTGCACTTGGTTTTCCTTCTTCTTCTTTGAACGTGATACTGCACTTGGTTTTCCCTCTTCTTTGAACGTGATACTGCACTTGGTTTTCCCTCTTCTTCTTCTTGTTGAAACTGCTACTGTATGATGATTCTGTTGGCCTGAATAATTTTTGGTATAATGTTGGCTTGAGAAATATGCTTTGAAAGGCCAGTGATGTTGATACTGAGGCCTAGCCTGTCGCCTTAGAAACTGGTTCTATCTTGGGTCGTTTCAGGTTTTTGGATTGAGGATGTTCAAGCTTGAATGATAGTTGGACATGGTTAGGTGTATGGGGATTTCGTGTGGTTTGGACAGGTTGATGGAAATTGGGGCATAAGTTTGCTAGGCCATATTGATGGTGGTTTTAACTGGTTTTCTGTGAGATTATTTTTGATATTTTTTTTGATAACAGGATGATGATTTTGGCTTTAGTGGCTCAATCCATTTGCAAAGTTTTGGTGTATGGTTGAAATAGTTTTTTGACAGTATATGATAACTATGCAGGTTTGCTGAGCTTTGTATATTTTTCTCTGATGACTCTTTTCTAAGTGTTTCTTGAAGGCTTGGATATGTATTATCTTATTGGTTCCCTTTGGTTATATGTTATAACAACTTCCCTCTTCTTTTCGCTACAGGCTGGAAATTTGAAATGATGCTTTCAGATTTCCTGGGCATTATGCACTACTGTCCCTCCAATTTGTTTCTATTCTTCTTTTGTGTTATTATCTCTACTGGCTATATTTTAGTTTGTCTTGTATATCCTTTTTTTGCCTATGCCAAGCCTGTAAATCCCACACTTCTCCCTCTCTTTTTCTCTCAGTATAGCTTTGATAAAAAAAAATGATAAGTTGTACTTTTTCTGAAACTGCAAATGGCCAGAAAATGATGAAAATGGAATTTCTATATTGCTTGCATATGTAGTTAAACTGCATGTTTTCCTCTAATACAAAAACTTGTTTGTTTTCTGCTGTGTGGGCATTGGTTACGTGAGCATGCTTGCATATGTAGTTCATGCAGGGCTTTGTATGCTTATGCTGTATGTTTTGAAATTGCATTTGGGATTTTGAAAAAAAATGTAATTAATTTAAACATGCAATTTTTTTTGGAAAACATAAACTTGTGCATATGTTTAAAAATTCCTTTCTTTTTTGTGAACCGGGAGAAATCCCGTGATTTGCAAAAAAAAGAGTAATTGATTCCGGCCATTGCATTTAATGATGAAACTTTAATAATTTCGCTTTTTAATCATTTATTCGAATTCTAATCTCTTTTTTAATTTTGCAGGTAACATTAAGTGAGCGGACAAAACGCATTGGATCGGAAGTTTTAGAATTAGGATAGATTAGTTTTTTTTTATTTCATTTTAGTTTTTTGTAAATTTATTATTGTAATTTATTGTAATAGATACAATGTTTACATAATAACTGTACAATCAGAAAAACGAATAATAAAAAACACTATTTGCCAATTAAATTCTTCTTTCCCTTTAATTATTTATTTATCGTTTACAATTCTCCAAACGAATAATAATTGAAAACAAATCTCAATTACCTACATTCAAAATAATAAATAGATAAATAAATAATTATCGTTGATCAACTAATATCTTCAATTATTTAATTCATCATTCATAACTAAATTATAATAATTAAAACAGGGTTTCAATTATTTAACTTAGAATGACAAATTATTAAACAATCGTTATTGACCAATGAACTTTTTCCGAATGCTTATTATATTATTCATAAACCTTTAAATTATGTAATAACTAAGAATAAATTCCAGTTACTTAAATTTAAGATAATGAGTAATAAATAAATACTGTCCGCACAATTAATGCGCCTCTTCTCTGATGTTCATTTTATTATCTATACATCTTTAAACTACATAATAATCGAAAATGAATTTCAATTATTTAAATTTTAGATAATAAATAATTAATAAACATCATTTTAGCAAGAATCGATTAAATGATTTAATGTTCAGCATAAATAGCTCTTGGCCTGAAAAAGTTATGAATTTTAAAATCGATGGATCAAAACAAATGTAATGTAATAATGCAGGTAGGAGACGATATCTTAGGTCAAAATTTGGGGTACAACACAGTTCAACCTGTTTCCATCAACCTGCATAAACCAATATGGCCTAAAAACCATAAAACCAGTTCAACCTGTTTCCATCAACCTCCATAAACCAAAAAGCCTCACCAAAACACAACCAATATGGCCTAAACCATAAAACCTGTGAACCTTGTCAAAGCCAAAAACCAGAATACCACAATAACACAAACTTAGAAAAAGAATGTCCAAACCGTCAAACCTCAAATATTCATCATAGGCCAGTAAAAAGAGGCAACAGAAGTGAGACAAGAAGAAGAAGAGGAAAAACATACATATAAGCCAACAGAAGAAGGAGATAAAGAAGTGTCTCAACCAAGTAGACAGAAGCAAAGCATCAAGGCAGTTGTTCAAGGCAAACGTTCAAGGCAATAGGCTAGAAGAAGAGGAAAATAATCAAATATACCTAAAAGCCTCAGAAAAGATTCATCACAGGGCATACAGAAGGCAACACTTAGCTTTCAGAAGTGCATCATTAAGCAATAAAGAAGACAAACCAGGATACCAAGCAAAGCTCACAGCCTCACTGTCTTCCCCGCCGTCTTGGCCGTCACAACACCCCAACCTTCCTCCTCCGTCTCCAAAGGTAACATTTCTCCTTCTCTTTCTTTCAAAATACCTCAAATCACCATAATAATAGGAAGTCAGAAGCAAAATGGATGAAAGATCACAACATGCAGTAATGAAACCCTAACGAAATAAAAAATGAAAATTGGTACCTTGAGTCTGTCGCCCTAACGCTTTGTTGGAGGGAAGAAGAAGGTTGAGGTACCGGTGGCCATGGACAAAGGGAGAATTCAGAAGCGAGCAACGAAGAAGAACGCGTGAGCAATGAACAAGCGGCACCTCTGTCAAAACCTTAACCCCTTTGCTAACCCTAATTCAACTAAACCAAGACATTTTGTTTACCCTAAACAAATTATGAGAGTTGGACTCAACCCATTTCATCCACCTAAGCCCAACGAATCGCCACAGCACCCCCCCCCCCCCCCCCCCCATTTCTGTTTATTTTGATTTGGCCCCTTAGAACCCTTTGGCCCATACATTTGTTCATCTAACCCTTTATTTCTAATACCCCTCTTTCACTTATTTTCTTTTAGTTTTTTAGAACTTTTTAATTTAGTTTTATTAGTAATTTAATTAAATAAGAGGTGTATTTCAATTAGACAATTTTAAATAATTGGATCATTTTTATTAAGTTTAACTTTAGGTTTAATTTAGTAATTTTTTAATATTCCTTTTTTTAATTAGGTTTAAGTTAGTAACTTTTAAAGTTTTAATTTAGTTTAGAATTCTTTAATAATTCTTAAAATAATACTTTATATTAATACTAAAAAACGTATAAATAAATAAAAAACTTAAAAAAAAAACATTTTATTTTCTTTAATTAATTCCCTCGCTTTAATTAATATTAGATAAAAATACAAAAAATGCATGTTCACATCCTTTAGTTTATTTAATCATTGTTGTGGTTATATATCATTTAGCTATTTAAATCATTATCTATCTGATTTTCAGTTTGATTTATTTCATCTTTGTTTGATTATTCCGTTTACGTCTAAATCCAAGAGAAAAATGATTAAATTTGTTGACTTCATGTCCTCAAATCCAATCACGCGAATGTTTTCATTTCATTAAAACTTAAGACAATTTTTCCTCAAATATTCAATCTTTTCAAAACTTATACCTTTTAAGCCAAAACTTCGACATTAGGTCGTCGTACCTTCAAAAACCCGTCCGTACCCCTTTTCGGCCAAAACAATTTATTTTTAATCAAACGAACACTTTAATAAACAGATATTTCAAAAGGTTCCTATAGAGTACTATAGATGCATTGGGTGCTAATACCTTCCCATTGTATAACCAACCCCCGAACCATAGATCTCTCTTCAAAAACGCCTTGTATTTTCATTACTTTTAAAAGTATTATTTTACATTGCATACTTTAGGGTTTTATTTCGCTCTTTTCCCTTTTCCCTTGGAAATAATAAAGCGCGGTGGCGACTCTTGCTTTTGTGAGACGAATTAATCAATAATTCGATCTCCGATTTACCCCGCTACATTTTTTTATCGCTACAAAATTGGCGACTCTGCTGGGGATCGATTGACCTCTTGCTGGTCCATCCCTAAGTGGGTTAAGCCTAATTTGTCTTATCTGTTTTATTATTATTTGATTTGTTTGATTATGTGTTTAAATTGGGGTTGTTTGGTTTTTTTTGCAAAGGACGAATCCTATACCCGGATTAAGTTACACTTAAGGAATAGGACGGGCGGTACAGTCATGTTAACTTTGAGGGAGTAATCCCGAAGAAGGAGGCATGAGATCCCCCACTCAATGGAAGGCCCTCTTGAACATAATGTTTGTTTACCGAGTAATTGGGAAGACATTATTATTTTCGACCTGGGAGCCAGAGAAATTGAGAACCGTAGAACCCTAACCCATCTTGGCCTTTTTAGGTGTAGCGCGGAGACTATAACGGAGTAATTCAGAAGTAGTTGTTATGCGATGCTACGCTCGGATGAGTTTCTCTTGAGAATATTGCTAATTATTGAGTAATCAAGACGTTGGTAATATCCGAAGGAGGAATGTAGACTCTGGGAACTCTTAGAACCTTGTCTTACAGGTGTGATTAAACCGTTAGTACATACCTTGGGGTGGGCTTTACCTTTGACTCCATGCTGAAACGTTGAAGCTTTGAACCCCATGTTTGTGAACTTGTGTGTAACTGTTGCATTATCATTCATTCATGCATCCATCAACATTTTTGTAAAAAACTTGTTTTTCAAGGAACTTAGGAATGATTTTTGCAGACATCTCAGGTACTATTATTATGGAATTTGGAAGGAGAAACACTCGAAGTTTTAGTTTTAAGGAGCCCGAGATTGAAGAACTGAAGAGTTTAATTCCTAAGATCAAGAACCCGACAGATTTTCAGGAAAAGTATGGGTCCATTATACCTCTCATGAAGCGCAAGATGAAGGAAGGCATCCTTAATACGTTGGTCCAATTTTATGATCCTTTGTACCGATGTTTCACCTTTCCGGATTACCAGTTAATGCCCACCTTAGAAGAGTATTCCTACATACTTGGTTTGCCGATCACCGACTGTGTTCCTTTTTCCGAATTAGAAGAGGAACCCAAATCTCACGAGATAGCGACCATCACCCACTTGAAGAAGTTAGAGATAGAGGAGAACATGACTACAAAAGGGAGAATCCGAGGCGTGTCTGCGCAGTTTTTGTTGAGGAAAGCTCGTCATTTGGCTGAGATAAAAGATACTATTGCCTTTGAAGACGTCTTTGCTTTACTCGCTTATGGTCTATTCTTGTTCCCTAACATTGATAAGTTTGTGGATATCAATGCCATCAGAATTTTCTTGATTGGAAATCCGGTCCCTGCGTTGCTAGGAGATACCTACTACTCCATCCACCTTCGAAACTCTTATCAAGGAGGAATGATTATTTGTTGTGCACCGTTGTTGTATCAGTGGTATGTTTCTCATCTACCTAGGTCTGATGTTTTCTGGGATCTCGAGAAGGAGCCGCGATGGGTGCCAAAAATTATGGCTCTCACTCATTTCGACATTGATTGGTACAATCGAGTTTACTATGACGTGAAGATCATCGATAGCTGTGGTGCTTTTCCTAACGTTCCTCTTCTTGGTACGAAAGGCGAAATTAACTATAACCCTGTTCTCGCGCGCCGTCAGTTTGGGTACCCGATGATGGACAAGCCAAACAACATCCATGTGAGTGGTTTCTTTCTACAGGAAGGACAAGATCACCAGGCAGCTAAGAGGGAGATCGAAGGAGCTTGGCGCCACATCCATAGGAAAGGGAGAGACATGTTAGGACATAGGGGTGCCGTTTCTTTGGAGCCTTACCTACATTGGGTCCGTGCTAGGGCTTGTGCTCTCAAGATGCCCTATAAACCTGAGAAACCTTATTTCCCTACTATTGCATCATCATCTGTTGATATCCCTATCGAGAATATGGGAGAATACCAAGGAAATTTGGCTAGAATGAAGTCCGAGAGAGATTCTTGGAAAGAAAAGTATAATATGTCTGAATATGAGAATCGGGTTCTGGCTCGATAACTAAAAGAAAAGGAGGATTTGCTATTTATTCAAGACGGCTGGTTCATTGATCATGATGAGAAGCTTCGTCAAAAGGATGCTTTGCTGAAGAAGTATGCTAGTGAAAGGAAGAGAAAGAAGGAAGGTTCGGTAAGCGTTGCTCTTGTTCCTAATCCACAAAAGGAAATCATTGATCGACTGGTAGCTGAGAAGAAAGAGATGGAAGACCTTTATGAAGAGAAGATCAGGAAGCTCCGGTTACAGTTGGCATTTGGTCCTTCATCTGATGATTCTGAGTGATCTTTAGCTTTTAGTTTTATTTTACTGATGTCATTTTGTAAAACTCTGTAAAAGGGCTTCATGTTCTGAAGTTGTAATTTACTGCTTTTATTATGGGCTTCATGTTCCAAAGTTGTAATTTACTGCTTTATTATTGGGTTGTTATCCCAAAGTTGTAATTTATTGTTTTGTTGTTCCAAAGTTGTAAGTTGTAATTTACCGCTTTTGATTAGTGGATGAGTTTTTGTTGTTCCAAATTCCTTTACCATTGATGTGTGCAAAATTATTGAAGTTCCTTGAAAAAATTATTAAAATGAATCATCATTTGCATCACATATCATGCATCATCCAACATTCCACTTCACATGTTTTCTAGAGTCTTATCCTTGTTTCTTTTTCCACTCCGATAGATTGTCAAGCTGTCTCATCGATACGATACTCGAGCCAATCGTCAGAGGAAGATGGAAGATCTGGAACAGGAAAACCACGAGCTTCGGGAGGAGGTCGATACCCTTCGTGTCGGTATGGAAAAGTTAACTGCGCTAGTGGAAAGTTTAGTGGCTTCTCAGAATCAGCCATCGACTACAGCTGCTGAGATTCAGACTTCAACTACTGTGGTTTCCGAGATTGTCATCGTTCCAACATCTGTAACTCAAATCAACTCTCCGCTTCAGCATCAGATGCCAAAAGGTTTTCCGTGGGGAATGCCTTACAACTTTGTGCCAGAGGGTTATCATCCTGTCGTACAGCCTTTGTTTCAACCTACTTTGTCTCTTCCTCAACCAGAGACAGCTGCCATGCCGCCTGTAATCCCGTCTGTAACACCTTTCCCGCAACCGGTGATGACAACTGTCGCTCCTGTGGTTCACTCCGTTCCATACTTGAATGAACCTACTTATCCTGCCGAGCCTGCTGAAAGTTTGGGTCTTTTTGATAGAATGGAAGAATTTCAAGACCAATTCCAAGAAATGCAGAGGGAGCTCAGAGCGTTAAAGGGGAAGGATTTGTTTGGAAAGAACACTCATGTCCTTTGTTTAGTTCCGAATGTCAAGATTCCAGCAAAATTCAAAGTGCCAGACTTTGAGAGATATAAGGGTGATTCGTGTCCTCGGAGTCATCTTACTATGTACGTGAGAAAGATGTCTACGTATTCTGATGATCATGACTTGTTGATTCACTATTTTCAAGACAGTTTGACAGGTGCTGCTCTAAAGTGGTATATGGGTTTAGACAGCATTCGGATCCGCAACTTCAACGATCTTAGCGAAGCTTTTGTCCACCAGTATAAGTATAACATTGACATGGCACCGGACAGGGATCAACTCCGGGCGATGTCTCAGAGAGACCGAGAGTCTTTTAAGGAATACGCCCAGAGGTGGCGTGAAATTGCTGCTCAAATCTATCCTCCTCTTGAGGAGAAAGAGATGACAAAGATATTCTTGAAGACTTTAGGTTCCTTTTACTATGAAAGAATGATCGTTAGCGCACCCAGTGACTTCACCGAAATGGTAAGCATGGGCATGCGGTTGGAGGAAGGGATTCGTGAAGGGCGTTTGGTTAAAGAAGGAAGTCCGTCTAGCAGTACTAAGAAGTTTGGAAGTGTTTTCCCGAAAAGAAAAGAACAGGATGTCAGCGCAATCTTCCCAGGGAGACCGAGGAGAGGTTACTCACACGTTGCGGCAGTCACTCCGGCTGTCCGCCCAGCTTTGATGACCCCAACTCATCAAACCCCACCAACTCAACAACGGCCGTTTCAGCAACAGCCTCGACAACAGGCTTATCCATTCAACAACCAGAACCGTTCACCAAGAAAGCCGCAATTCGATGCCATTCCTATGACTAATACTGAATTGTTCCCTGCTCTTATCAGAAAGAACCTCATAACGACGAAGCCTCCTCCTGTCGCACCAAATAGTACTTCTCCGTGGTACAAAGCGGATCAGTTTTGTGAATATCATCAAGGGTCGCCTAGGGGAACAACCTTGAAAATTGTTTTGCTCTAAAGGCGGACGTGCAGAGGTTGATTAAGAATGGTATCTTGTCTTTTAAGGATGTTAACCCAAATGTTAGAGATAATCCTTTGCCTCGACATAGGGCAGCATCAGTGAATATGGTGGAAGGTTGTCCGGGAAAGTTTCGAGTTTTTCAAGTTGAACACATAAGAGAGTCGTTGATCAGGTTACATCAGAGCTTAAGAAGACTTGCCTTTGTTAGGCATCAGCATGATTATGATGTTTGTGAATTTTGTTCAAGAGAGGTTGATTGCCCTATTGTGAAGGAGGATATTCAAAAGTTGTTAGACCAGAGGGTTATCACTATTACATATGACAGAGATCTGGAGGATGAAGTGAATGTTATAATACCGCAATTCAACTTGCCTGAATCAGTAGAGATCGTTTACGAAAGTTAGACTGCACCTGTTGCTCCTTTGATCATTTACCCACCTGGTCCTGTGCCTTACAACTCAGACCAAGCTATACCGTATAAGTATAATGCCACAATGATTGAGAATGGGGTAGAAGTCCCTATACCAACAAGGCCATCTTTTGTTAACATCGCTGATGTGAGTAGAGTTACGAGAAGCGGACGTGTCTTTGCAGCAGTACCTTTGAAGAGACCAGAAGTTCAAGTCAGGAGGCCCATACCGGCAGAAATTCCAGCAAGAAATGTTGAACCAAGGGTTGAGATAGGCTGATCCAATGAACCTATCCCTCATCCTGAGGATGATGAGATTCTGAAGCTCATCAAGAGAAGTGAATATAAGATTGTGGACCAACTTTTGCAAACTCCTTCCAAGATTTCTTTACTTGCTTTACTGAGAGATTCTGGTGCCCATAGAGAAGCTTTGATGAAGGTCTTGGACCAGGCATTCGTGGATCATGATGTGACGGTTGACCAATTTGATGGAATTGTGGGAAATATTACTTCGTGTAACAATCTGGGTTTCAGTGATGAAGAGCTTCCGGAGGAGGGAAGGAACCATAATATGGCTTTGCATATCTCAATAAGTTGCAGAAATGATACTTTATCAAGCGTGATGGTAGATACAGGTTCGTCGTTAAATGTAATGCCCAAAACTACATTATCTCGACTCTCACATCAAGGGGCTCCCATGAGACCTAGTGGAGTAATCGTCAAAGCGTTTGATGGTTCTAGGAAGACTGTCATTGGTGAAGTGGATCTTCCTATAGTAATTGGTCCTCATACTTTTCAGATCACTTTTCAAGTAATGGATATTCGTGCTGCCTACAGTTGCCTATTGGGTCGTCCATGGATCCATGATGCAGGGGCAGTCACTTCCACGCTCCATCAGAGATTGAAGTTTGTAAGGCATGGAAAGCTGGTAATGATTGGTGGAGAGCAGGCTATGGTGGTAAGCCATTTGTCATCTTTCTCTTTTATTGATGTTGATGAGGATGTTGGAACCCAATTTCAAGCTCTATCTGTTGCTAATAATGAAGTGAAGAAGCAAGGGACATCTATTTCTTCTTTTGAGGATGCGCGACGAGTGGTTGAAAGTGGTTCAGCTGAAGTTTGGGGCCAGGTGTTGACGTTTCCCGAGAACAAGTCTGGAGAAGGTCTTGGTTTTCATCCTGTGTCTGCAAGAATCAAGCAGGAAGTAGTTACTCGTCCGATACAAGAGGTTTTTCGAAGCGCAGGTTTTATCCATCCGACTCCTCCTGAAGTTGATGCTATAATAGGAGACGATTCTGAAGAGGATTTACCCGATTTTGTAACGCATGGAGTGGCTTGCCAGAACTGGATTGCTGTTGATGTTCCTGTTGTGATGCACATTTCTGAGTAATGTTTTGTTTTATTTTAAAAAAAATTTCGCTCTGCCCAAGGCGAAAAATATTTGTGTCGGGCTATGTCGAAAATAAATCCTTTTGCTCTGCCCAAGGCAAAAGAGAAATGTCTTTGTTTCAAGTATTTCCCGTCATGAATAAAAATGTTATTTTGTCCACGACTGTTTTATTTTTCACTTTTTTCTGGGAAATAGTAATGAAAATTAATTGGTAGTAATAGGGAAATATAATAACTTTTTGTTTTGTTTGTACAAATCGATTTCTAAAATAAAGCATAGTCATATGTGCAGATTAATCCATGACTTAACCATTGAAAACAATGATCCTATGCCCTCTCCCAACTTTGAATTCCCTGTGTTCAGAGCCGAAGAAGAGGATAGTGAAGAGATTCCTGATGAAATTTCCCGTTTGCTTGAGCATGATGAAAAGACTATTCAGCCGTTTGAAGAACCTATAGAGATGATCAATTTGGGTGATGAAGAAGATAAAAAGGAGGTTAAGGTCGGAGCATTGCTTATCCCAGAGGTCAAAGAGAAAATGTTGGAGCTTCTTAAAGAGTATGTTGATGTGTTTGCTTGGTCCTACCAAGATATGCCAGGTTTGGACAACAATATTGTGGAGCATCGTTTACCGTTGAGACCTGAATGTCCACCGATTAAGCAGAAGTTGAGAAGGACTCGTCCCGATATGGCTGACAAGATTAAAGAAGAAGTTCAAAAACAAATTAATGCAGGTTTCCTTGTTACATCGGTCTATCCTCAATGGTTAGCCAATATAGTGCATGTTGCTAAGAAAGATGGCAAAGTTCGAATGTGTGTAGACTATAGAGATCTGAATAGAGCTAGCCCAAAGGATGACTTCCCATTACCGCACATTGACGTATTGGTCGACAGTACCGCAAAGTTCAAAGTCTTTTCTTTCATGGATGGTTTCTCTGGTTACAATCAAATCAAGATGGCACCAGAAGATATGGAGAAGACAGCTTTCATTACACCTTAGGGAACATTTTGTTATCGGGTTATGCCGTTTGGTTTAAGGAATGCTGGTGCAACATACCAAAGGGCCATGACTGCTTTGTTCCATGACATGATGCATAAAGAGATAGAAGTGTATGTAGATGACATGATTGCCAAATCACAAACTGAAGAAGATCATTTGGAACATTTATTGAAGTTATTCCAACGTTTGAGAAAGTATAAACTACATCTGAATCCCAACAAGTGCACTTTTGGTGTTCGTTCTGGAAGACTTCTGGGTTTCATTGTCAGTCAGAAAGGTATTGAGGTAGATCCTGATAAAGTCAAAGCTATTCGGGAAATGCCTGCACCCAAGACGGAAAAACAAGTAAGAGGATTCCTTGGGAGACTGAATTATATTTCTAGATTTATATCTCACATGACTGCTACCTGTGGGCCGATTTTCAAGTTTCTCCGAAAGAACCAAGGATGTGTGTGGACAGAGGATTTTCAGAGAGCTTTTGATAGCATCAAAGAATATTTGCTTGAACCTCCCATTTCGATTCCTCCGGTGGAAGGAAGACCTTTGATTATGTACTTGACTATATTGGAAGATTCCATGGGATGTGTGCTTGGTCAACAAGATGAGACTGGAAGAAAGGAACATGCTGTATATTATCTGAGTAAGAAATTCACAGACTGTGAGTCTCGATACTCATTGCTTGAGAAAATCTGTTGTGCTTTAGCTTGGGTTACTCGCCGTCTGCGCCAGTATATGATTAACCACACCACTTGGTTAATCTCCAAAATGGATCCGATCAAGTATATCTTTGAGAAGCCCGCCTTATCTGGAAGAATAGCCCGTTGGCAGATGTTGTTATCTGAATATGACATTGAGTATAACACTCAGAAGGCAATCAAAGGGAGTATTTTAGCCGACCATTTGGCTCACCAACCAATTGACGATTATCAACCTATCAAGTTTGATTTCCCAGATGAAGATGTTATGTATTTGAAAGCTAAAGATTGTGAAGAGTCGTTACCTGAAGAAGGACCTGATCCCGAATCCCGTTGGGGTTTAATATTTGACGGAGCTGTGAATTCTTATGGAAATGGAATTGGGGCAATCATCGTCACTCCCCGAGGCACTCATATCCCGTTCACGGCAAGATTGAAGTTTGACTGCACGAACAACATGGCTGAATATGAGGCATGTATTATGGGTCTCGAAGAAGCAGTGGATCTAAGGATTAAGATTCTTGATATTTACGGAGATTCGGCATTGGTAATTAATCAAATCAAAGGAGAATGGGAGACTCGTCATCATGGTTTGATCCCTTACAGAGACTATGCTAGAAGATTGTTAACTTTCTTCAACAAAGTGGAATTACATCATATCCATAGAGATGAAAACCAAATGGCTGATGCTTTAGCTGCTTTATCTTCAATGTTTCAAGTGAATGGTTGGAACGATGTGCCTACAATCCGGGTTATGTGCCTTGACAGACCTGCTCATGTGTTCTCGGTAGAAGAGGACACCGACGACAAACCATGGTTCTATGACATTAAACGTGTTCTTCAAACTCAAGAGTACTCGCCTGGGGCATCCAATAAAGATAGGAAGACGTTGAGAAGATTAGCAAGCAGTTTCTTCCTCAATGAAGAAGTATTGTATAAGAGAAATTACGACATGGTCTTGCTCAGATGTGTAGACAGACATGAAGCAGACATGCTGATGCAAGAAGTACATGAAGGATCCTTTGGCACTCATGCCAACGGACATGCAATGGCTAAAAAGATGTTGAGAGCTGGTTACTATTGGATGACGATGGAATCTGATTGCTGCAAATATGTGAAGAAATGTCATAAATGCCAGATTTATGCGGACAAGATACATGTGCCACCGACCCTCCTCAACGTTATCTCTTCACCTTGGCCTTTCTCTATGTGGGGCATTGATATGATTGGAATGATTGAACCCAAAGCTTCGAATGGTCATCGTTTCATCTTGGTAGCGATCGATTATTTTACTAAATGGGTGGAAGCAGCATCTTATGCTAATGTAACCAGACAGGTGGTAGTCAGATTTATCAAGAATCAGATCATTTGTCGATACGGCATCCCGAGCAAGATTATCACTGATAATGGTTCGAATTTGAATAACAAGATGATCAGAGAGCTTTGTGAGGAGTTCAAGATCGAACATCATAATTCTTCTCCTTACAGACCGAAGATGAATGGGGCTGTTGAGGCTGCTAACAAGAATATCAAAAAGATTGTCCAGAAGATGGTGGTAACCTATAAAGATTGGCATGAAATGCTTCTGTTTGCTTTACATGGATACCGTACTTCAGTTCGAACTTCAACAGGCGCAACCCCATTTTCCCTAGTTTATGGTATGGAAGCAGTACTCCCCGTGGAGGTTGAGATTCCGTCTATGAGAGTGTTGATGGAAGCTAAACTTTCTGAGGCCGAATGGTGTCAAAGTAGATATGATTAGTTGAATTTAATTGAAGAAAAGAGATTGACAACATTGTGTCACGGTCAATTGTATCAGCAGAGAATGAAGAAGGCTTTTGATAAGAAGGTTCGACCATGCGAGTTCAGAGAAGGTGATCTTGTACTCAAGAAGATATTATCTTTCCAACCTGATTCTAGGGGCAAGTGGGCTCCGAATTATGAAGGACCGTATGTCGTTAAGAAAGTTTTCTCTGGAGGTGCCTTGATTCTCACAAATATGGACGGTAAAGAGCTCCCGCGCTCCATGAACGCCGATGCAGTCAAGAAGTATTTCGCTTAGGTTTGAGTTGACAGTTTGCTAGGTTGAAAACCCGAAAGGGCGGCTTAGGCAAGCTTTTGGTCAGACTGGTCTTGGCATTTGAGCACATTTCGGAATTCGAAGTTGTTAGGGAGAATAGTGATCATTGTTTTTGTGTAACCCTTCTTTCATGTACTATTTCCCAAACTTTTGTAAACCGTTGGAGTCGCGTTGTTAGCGAACTACCATCTTATTAATGAAATTTGAGCATTTACCTTTTGTGGGCAAAATTTTAATTTTTACGGAAATATTTGAAACAAAGTTATTTAAAGTATTCTTATTTTTAAAAAAATGTGTAATGAAAGGAATATTAACAGTTGTTCCGAGGATGGTCAAGCCATGAAATGCAAAACAGTACAGTAACTTATCCTTGCATGATGAACATGTTTTATTTCAAAATCGTCATGAGGTGTTGGTTGTGTAAACTTGTGTTTCTAGTGGTACTAAGCTTGGTGACTCCCCAGCATTTCCAGTTAAGCTTTGTTTCAGTTATCCTTTTGAGCAGATTTCTGAAGTGTGATACGTTTTGTCTCATGCCAGTGGTCTATTGGTATTAGAAATTTGGATTTGAATACTTTTCTCCTCAGAAGACTTGAGCCGTGTAGTGTGGTACGCTCCGACGTTTGCTTTAGGGTTCCAGTTCCAGTTATTTTTCGTCTTTTTAAGATTGGCCGAGTATCTATTATGTCGTGACATCTTATTTTCTTCAAGTTATTCCATCTGTTTATTTTGTCAGCATAACATTCATTTACTCATTTACACTTATATCACGCATGCATATTCACATTTGTCGTTGATTTTGGGTTGTATACTTTGTTAATACAATGTACAGTCTCTTTCCAAGTAGAAGGTTAGCTTAGGCAGAAAATGTGCTTCCTTTTTAAATTCCCCAACTGAGCTAATCCTCGTGGATGATTTTTGATTCAGCCTACCTTGTCCATTTCTGGATAGGATGAATCCCCAATCAAGTTACTTTCTCATTGGGTGGAGTCTTGTTTGACTTTCTCCGTTCTAGTTTATTCCTGGAGGGAGTTGTTGCCTCTTGCATAGGCTATCTCATGATTTTTCCCAGTGAAGTCGCGACCTAGATGAATGGTGCATTTATTTTGCACCTTTAAGTATGTGATCTCCTCGGGAAGGATTGATTCATGGTTCTCTTTGACGAAGATTTTATTCTCTGCCAGTATCATCGCAATTTCCTTCTGAGTTATTTTTTTTGGAAAACGGCAAGCGGCCGTCTCTTCATGAGCAACTTGTACGTTATTATTTTTGGAAAACGACAAGCGGCGGTCTCTTCATGAGCAACTTGTACGTTATAGACATCGGAAAACAACAAGCGGCGGTCTCTTCATGAGTAACTTGTACGTTATTATTTTTGGAAAACGACAAACGGCGGTCTCTTCATGAGCAACTTGTACGTTATAGACATCGGAAAATGACAAGCGGCGGTCTCTTCATGAGCAACTTGTACGTTATTATTTTTGGAAAACGACAAGCGGCGGTCTCTTCATGAGCAACTTGTACGTTATTATTTTTTGGAAAACGACAAGCGGCGGTCTCTTCATGAGCAACTTGTACGTTATTATTATTTTTGGAAAACGACAAGCGGCGGTCTCTTCATGAGCAACTTGTACGTTATTATTATTTTTGGAAAACGACAAGCGGCGGTCTCTTCATGAGCAACTTGTACGTTATTATTATTTTTGGAAAACGACAAGCGGCAGTCTCTTCATGAGCAACTTGTACGTTATTATTATTTTGGAAAACGGCAAGCGGCAGTCTCTTTATTTGAGCAGCTTGTACGTTATTATTTTTTCTGGAATACAACAAGTGACAGCTTCTTTATTTGAGCAGCTTGCATGTTATTGGCATAGTATTTTTGGAAGACAGAAAGCGGCGGCTTCTTTATTTGAGCAGCTTGTATGTTATTGACACCCCTGGACGACAGCAAGTGGCAGCCTCTTTATTTGAGCAGCTTGTATGTCATAATATTTTTGGGAAGACAGCAAGTGACAGCTTCTTTATTTGAGCAACTTGTGTATCTACAACCATATTATATCTCAGCATTAATTGGTATATCTCCGGAAATCTTGCAGAGAAGTTTGTTAGGAATCTTTACCTTCAGAAGTCGGTAATCCGTCGCCAGCAATTTGATACTCTCTGTCTATCATTGACCTTGAGTTGTGAACTCACTGTTATTTTGGGTCAATAATCTGTTTTATAGCCTATGCAAGATTCCTTCATGGTTAGGGTCAGAGGTCGTATTCCCTCAATTTTTATTCGCCGTCAAGAGTCTATTACTTGAAGTCGATAATTTATTTCCCCAGTATTGTATAATCCTTGTCCATGTGTTTGTTGGTGTTTGATGGTGTTTGATTTCTCCAGCATTGTCTTGTTTCATACAGTATCATTCTCCATGATTTTAATCACTACATTCATATCAAACATAATGGCGGTATCTTAGGGCAAAAATTTGCGTATTATGTATTTAAGTACCTTCAATCTCGTCGAGACGAAGATTTTAATCTTCATATCTCCGGATAGAAGAAACTTAAATAGGGGCAGCTGTTGTACCCCAAATTTTGACCTAAGATACCATCTCCCATCTGCATCATTACATTGCAAGGGTTTTGACCTATTTTTATCAAATTTTCAAAGCGGATTTTAAATTCATAACTTTTTCAAGTCGAGAGCTGTTTATTTTTTGAACGCTAAATTTATTAATCGATCAATGCTAAAAAAATGTTTATTTAATTATTTATTATTCTGAATTTAAATAATTGGAACTTATTTTCAGTTATTATATAAATTAAAGAATTATAAATAGTAAAGTAAATATTTAAAAAGAAGGTTATTAATTGATCAAACAATGTTTATTTAATTATTTATTATTCTAAGTTTAAATAATTGAAATTTTATTTTCAGTTATTATAATTTAGAAGAATTATAAATAATGAAGTAAATAATTGAAGAGAAGTTAATTGATCAATGATATTTATTTAATTATTTATCTTTCTAAATTTAAATAATTGGAATTGATTTTCAGTTATTATATAATTTAAAGAATTATAAATGATAAAATAAATAATTGCAAAGAAGAAATAAATTAATTGGTAAAATATTGGAGTTTTATTCATTTTATTCTAATTGTTACAATTGTTGTTTAAATACCGTATTTATTTACAACGTATTTACAATGATAATTTTTACAACGTTTAAAATGAAATAAAAACTATCCTAATTTTTTTTTCCTAAGTTCTAAATCTTCATCTTCTATCCAATACTTCTTTAATGCTCATTTGATTTTACCTGCAAAGAATTAAAAGAAAAAGTCAGAAAATAAATAGATAATTAAAAGCAGACAACTAATTTAGCGTTCATCATTAAAAGCAAACGGCTGGAATCAGTTTTTACCCTCTTTGCAAATCACGGGATTTCTCCCGGTTCACAAAAAGGGATGAATTTTTATTGATAAAAATGAATGCACAAGTTAAAAATATGCACAAATTCATTTTTTTGTCAAAATTGCACATTTTAAATGTAAACTGCATAATTCAAAATCCACTGCATATTTCAAAAGCAAAACATCATATGCATAGTTCAACAGCATATGCAATTTTCAACACAAGCCAATGCAACGTAAACTGCCAAAAATGTGGGAAGAAATCAAAATACAAAGGCTCCATGTTGTACATGCAGATGACAAAGAGAACATGTGCAGTTTAAAACCAAATATGCAAGCAATATATTTCTAATTCTCATCATTTTCCAGCTTATGCTTTTTCAGAACCAAGTACATAACATCACATTTTAATGTCAAACTGTACTGAGGAGAGAGAAGAGAGAAAAGAGTGTGGGTTTTACAGGTTTTGGCTTAGGCAGAAAATGGATAGAAAACAAAACAGAAGTAACACAATAAGAAATGGGAAGCATAGAAAAAGAATATAGACAAACTGAATGAAGCAGTAGAGTGCAGAGGTCAAAGGCAAAAATATAGTAAAAATATTCAGAACCTGATTCGTCCAAAGCAAAATGAACAAACTGTTATAACAACAACAAACCCCCTTCAAAAAAGGGAGAGAGAGTTCATAACCTGTGGAGAGCCTAAAACCAAAACTGAGTTCAATAACTCAAAACTGCAACATAAACCAAAACATACATACAACCTGCATTCAAACCATGTCAAAACCATGTCAAAACTATGGCCAAAACCATGACCATTTCAAAGCCTAACCAGTAAACTCTTCGAAGGCCAAACCTGCTGAAACAAAAGAAACCAAGGCCATAACCTGCATAAGCCAGTAACAGCCTCACCTAACAAACAATCCCCTGTCAACAAACCTTTGTCTCAAGCCACAACCATTAACCATGGCCTAAAAACCAGTAAACACAACCTACTGTCCAGCCAAAGCCTTTTCCCTTTTCAAAAACGAAAACCATAGTAACATAAACCAATATGGCCTAAAAACCATAAAACCAGTTCAACCTGTTTCCATCAACCTGCATAAACCAATATGGCCTAAAAACCATAAAACCAGTTCAACCTGTTTCCATTAACCTGCATAAACCAAAAAGCCTCACCAAAACACAACCAATATGGCCTAAACCATAAAACCTGTGAACCTTGTCAAAGCCAAAAACCAGAATACCACAACAACACAAACTTAGAAAAACAATGTCCAAACTGTCAAACCTCAAATATTCATCACAGGCCACTAAAAAGAGGCAACAGAAGTGAGACAAGAAGAAGAAGAGGAAAAGCATACATATAAGCCAACAGAAGAAGGAGATAAAGAAGTGTCTCAACCAAGTAAACAGAAGCAAAGCATCAAGGCAGTTGTTCAAGGCAAACGTTCAAGGCAACAGGCTAGAAGAAGAGGAAAAGAATCAAATATACCTAAAAGCCTCAGAAAAGATTCATCACAGGGCATACATAAGGCAACACTTAGCTTTCAGAAGTGCATCATTAAGCAATAAAGAAGACAAACCAGGATACCAAGCAAAGCTCACAGCCTCACTGTCTTCCCCGCCGTCTTGGCCGCCACAGCACCCCAACCTTCCTCCTCCGTCTCCAAAGGTAACATTTCTCCTTCTCTTTCTTTTAAAATACCTCAAATCACCATAATAATAGGAAGTCAGAAGCAAAATGGATGAAAGATCACAATATGCAGTAATGAAACCCTAACGAAATAAAAAATGAAAATTGGTACCTTGAGTCTGTCGCCCTAACGCTTTGTTGGAGGGAAGAAGAAGGTTGAGGTACTGGTGGCCATGGACAAAGGGAGAATTCATAAGCGAGCAACGAAGAAGAACGTGTGAGCGATGAACAAGCGGAGCCTCTGTCAAAACCTTAACCCCTTTGCTAACCCTAATTCAACTAAACCAAGACATTTTGTTTACCCTAAACAAATTATGAGAATTGGACTCAACCCATTTCATCCACCTAAGCCCAACGAATCGCCACAGCACCCCCCCCCCCCATTTCTGTTTATTTTGATTTGGCCCCTTAGAACCCTTTGGCCCATACATTTGTTCATCTAACCCTTTATTTCTAATACCCCTCTTTCACTTATTTTCTTTTAGTTTTTTAGAACTTTTTAATTTAGTTTTATTAGTAATTTAATTAAATAAGAGGTGTATTTCAATTAGACAATTTTAAATAATTGGATCATTTTTATTAAGTTTAACTTTAGGTTTAATTTAGTAATTTTTTAATATTCCTTTTTTTAATTAGGTTTAAGTTAGTAACTTTTAAAGTTTTAATTTAGTTTAGAATTCTTTAATAATTCTTAAAATAATACTTTATATTAATACTAAAAAACGTATAAATAAATAAAAAACTTAAATAAAAAATTTATTTTCTTTAATTAATTCCCTCGCTTTAATTAATATTAGATAAAAATACAAAAAATGCATGTTCACATCCTTTAGTTTATTTAATCATTGTTGTGGTTATATATCATTTAGCTATTTAAATCATTATCTATCTGATTTTTAGTTTGATTTATTTCATCTTTATTTTATTATTCCGTTTACGTCTAAATCCAAGAGAAAAATGATTAAATTTGTTGACTTCATGTCCTCAAATCCAATCACGCGAATGTTTTCATTTCATTAAAACTTAAGACAATTTTTCCTCAAATATTCAATCTTTTCAAAACTTATACCTTTTAAGCCAAAACTTCGACATTAGGTCGTCGTACCTTCAAAACTCCGTTCGTACCCCTTTTCGGCCAAAACAATTTATTTTTAATCAAACGAACACTTTAATAAACAGATATTTCGAAAGGTTCCTATAGAGTACTATAGATGCATTGGGTGCTAATACCTTCCCATTGTATAACCAACCCCCGAACCATAGATCTCTCTTCAAAAACTCCTTGTATTTTCATTACTTTTAAAAGTATTATTTTACATTGCATACTTTAGTGTTTTATTTCGCTCTTTTCCCTTTTCCCTTGGAAATAATAAAGCGCGGTGGCGACTCTTGCTTTTGTGAGACGAATTAATCAATAATTCGATCTCCGATTTACCCCGCTACATTTTTTTATCGCTGCAATTGCATCCTATGTACGCTTTACTTTCTGCATACTGGATTTGGCTGGACTGTTTGGTTTCTGGATTTTCTTGATGGGTGGGTTGTTCCATGAGGTAAAAGGCCTCATACCCATCCTAAGAGTGAATTCCATAAAGATTAGGAATAGAGTGGCCATGGAAGCTATGAGGCGGATGCTTTATAGACCTGACCATGAGACCCATGACTTCAGAGGTAGTTCGGATAGGTGTTATCGTATGATGATACCGACATTCGAGTTCTTGTACTCTAATTTGGCTTTTAACCTTACCTTGACCTAGACTACACCCGTGAGAGGGGCGGGAAAACTTTTCTTACAGGTACAGGTACAGGTATTGTTGGTGACTTTATGTTGCAAAGGTGACTCAGGTTCCTATGATAACTTTGAAGCTTTGAGATTCTCATTTGATCTTGAGTGGTGTTGTTCTATAATGGTCCATTCACGATCCAGTGTGAAACTTTGATCCTGTCATATTGCATCATAGCATATTTATTTCTAAAAATGATGTAAAATAAATAACTAGCATGCGCATGTCATTTTCTAGGGACATTCAAGAGTCTTTGTTCCATCAGAAATGGCCGGTCTCCCTCCAGTTGAGTGTAATTCAGTTCATGTTAAAGAGCTCACCATGCATACTTTCTCTTATCAGATTCCTACTATTGATGTGTCAGAATTGAAGAGGTTGAGTTCCTATCTGAAGGGTGATATTCTGAGTAATTTCAACAAAAATTATGGCAACTTATTACTGATCCTTAACACTCCACTTGACCCAACGACTTTGATCACTCTCTTCCAGTTCTATGACAAATAATTACGGTGTTTTACTTTTCAAGATTATCAATTGGTTCCCACCTTAGAAGAGTATGCATACCTACTTAATATCAAGTTGTCCGATGAAGTTCCTTTTGTCCAAGTGCCGGAGAAGCTGAAGTTCAAAGTTATTGCTGAGATTCTTCATTTGAGTTGGAAAGAGGTGAAAGACAATTGGAAGTCCAGTGAGGGTATTACAGGGTTTTATCTGGATTTCTTAGTAAAGAAAGCTGAAGACTGGGCAAAGAAAGGAAATTGGAGTGACTTTAGTTCTCTGTTTGCTCTCATGATATACGGGATCATCCTCTTCTCTTGCAAGAGAAACTTTATGGATTTGGCGGCTGTTTGTGTTTTTAGAAACAAGAACCCGATACCGACACTCTTGGCGGATACTCTTTACACCATTCATTCCAGGCATGGAAAAGGTGGTAATGTAAGTTTATGCCATTCGATGCTGTATCAATGGCTTAAGTTGCATCTACCGGTAAGTGGCCCCTTCGTGGATACCAGGCTTTCTCTCCGATGGTCATCAAGGCTTGTCAACCTTACTTCATTTGATATCCGGTGGAATTATGACATTGGGGAAATACGAAGTGTTATCACTAGCTGCGGAGATTTCCCTAATGTTCCCCTCATAGGAATTAAGGGATGTATCAACTACAATCCAACGCTTGCTTATCGTCAATTGGGATATTCAATGGATGGACCTCCAAAGGTTGAAGAGGTGTCTGAATCAGTGTATTTCGCTAGAGGAAGTGATCCTGAGATGTTGAAAAGAGTAACAAGTGCTTGGAAAGGAATTCACAAGAAGGATAGAACTACTTTGGGCAAGAAGGTTCCTATTGCTAGGGTTCCTTACCTGGAATGGGTTAAAGCCAAGACTAAGATCGTACGATTACCATTTGCAAGGTCGGCTCCTCTATACAAGCAACCTCCTGCTATTTCAAGTAACACGGTGCCTACCGAGATGTTCACCCAGGTTCAAGTTGAGAATATTCAGCTTCGTGCAAAAGAATGTGAGGCGGGGATGAAACTTTATTGGGTAGATCAAGAAAGGGCCGACTTAGATGGCAAACTCAAGGAAGCTCAAGGGGAAACTTCTGATGCAACCAGTTTCAGGAAGAGGTCTCATGCTGGAATGGAAGAAGAATTGAGTAAGACTCAGCAGGAGTGTCGGAAGCTTCAGGTATCTGAGAATAGCTACCGGAAAAAGATTCAGAACCTGGAGAAGCAGCTCAAGGACAAAGATGCCCAGCTTAAGAAGGAAGTAGCCCAGAAGCGTGTTGCAGAAGATTGGTTCCAAGAAAGTAAAATAGTCGCATCTCAACTTTTGAAGGAGAATTCCAGACTTGAAGAGTATTATCAACATCTAGAAGCATGTTTAGTTCCGGAGATTTAGTCTTGTTATTTACTTTTAGTATGCTTGGTCACCCCCATAATTGTTGGAAGGGACCAATTGATTGTTTTTATTATTCAATTCTTTTTGCTTTATTTGTTAAGACATGTATTTAGTTGTTTATCATTTTACTCTTAAATGACCGAAGTCACTTGAACATCGTTTATTTTGCTTGTAAATAATTGAAGTGTCCATCTTATTTCTCTTATGATTGTATGGTTACACGCCGTGACTGATGAATAAAAGGAATCTTGGATACCAGGAAATGACAAACATATCATGCACATCATGTATTTCATAACATTACAGGTTATCTCAAGACGGTTTTCTTATTCTGTTGCTTTTCTTATTCAGAATTCAAGACAACTACTCATAGGTATTCCAACAGAAATAACTTGTTGAACTCGCTGAAATGAGGGCCCAGATGGCTACTCAAATGACTCAGTTCATGGAGGTCATCACCAATGTGAATCGACGACAAGAGGAACTAGTTGCCATCGTCAACAACCAGCGCCGCTATCCAGGGGATGGTGGAAATCAAGGGCTTTATCAGGACGTTTCTGTAGGATTGGGGGATGTGCAAGACCGACCTGCTGGAAATTTTCATTGGATACCCGGAAACCCTTTTGTGCGTAACTGTTTCCAGTGATTTCTGGTAAATAACCGCTAGTCTTCCAAACTATCGAATAATCTTTCTGACTGTTATTCAATTCCTCTGGTAACTCACAGGATCAACTAGATTGATCCTAGGACTCCTTGGATATTAAGGTTACTCTCACGATCGAACAGATATTCATGGTTGATATTGTATATGTGTTTGGCTTATAAGTTACACGAATAAATGCTAATTGTAAAGACATGTAAAATTGCATAAAGGTGAAGTAAATGGTTTCGACTTACAAAACAGTTAGTATAAAGGATTTCTGGAACGTAAAAGGTTTGAAATATGAAGAAAGCGTTTAATGCAAGAAATCTTTAAATGACTTTAAGTAAAAAGATGCGTTCGAAGGATAAGACTTGAAGGTAAAGGTATGGAAAATATGACAGATTTCTGAGATATAAAGTGCTTGAAACATGAAGAAAACATTAAAATGTAAAACTTTGAAGAAGATATTTCGAAGAGAAAAGACTGTAAATGCTAAAACTTGTAAATGTTATTCGACAAAAGGATAAAGGAAAGTGCTGGAAATGGTAAAAGGTTTTCATTAAATCAGAAATACATGGTGCTATCATACATACATTTCTCTTGCATTCGTTTCCCTTGTCATGTGGTAGTTTGAATGTTACTGAGTATTTTGTATAATAGATATGACACACCAAAATCCTAATACTAAGACTTCTACTTATACTAATTCGACCATAACGGTCTTGCTATAGGATCATGCCACGTTTAGAACATGCAGGACAATGCCTCTTTCGCCTTTCCACGTGTCCCCAAATGCTCCAGCACATAACTTTCAAACTTCGAAAGTCCCGCTTCCATTTGAATTTCAAATGCTTTGATACTTCTCCGTTTCGAACGCTCTTCCCAGACACAGCCTTGTTGTTATTTCGAGACTTCTTTAGATATGTTCCCATAATTGCCACTCGAAGCTCCAAGCTTTGATATATTTATTCGAAACACTGCTTCTGCTACTTCGAAACATGACGCTTTACCTCATTTCGATCAAAACGTTTAATTCATTTGGCTTCTAATAACATTATCAAAATCTTCAGCCAACAAATTGCCCCTTTAAAATATGTATTTCGATTCCTCTGAGAAATACCTATTTTAAACACCTACACAAGATTTTGATGGGACTTTCGAATCATCGTAACATTTAATGCATTTGACTCCAGTCACGTCAATCATAGCACCTTTTGGATTCCTTAACCGCCTGGAGCCACTTCATAGCATGGTGCAGTTACAAATAATGATTATCTTTAAATCACGCCTATTACCCAAGTTAACTTTACGCCACCTCTTCATCACACCAACCCATGATCTCCACGTATCACACCTTTATTCGGTGGATGCTTAAACTTCCCCATTATAAAACATCACCAACTTAATCTTTTTCTTCTCTTTTCACACTCTAAATCTTTTACCCTCATTCTCTCGTAAAAAAAATCTAGGCTTTCAACATCTTTCAAAAATGTCTTCTTCTACTTCATCCCAACTCAAGAAAGTCTCAAAGAAGAAAGGAAAAACTGCAGGAGCTACCATGGAAAGTAAAATCATCACTCACCAAGGTCAATCCGTTCTTGCCCCTCAGATGCTTTCAAAAGAAAAAGAAATGCTGTATGCGTCACAGGTACTCATTCCTACCAACGTTGCTGGTAAGAGGTTAGCTTTAAATGGCCCTCTTATGGTTTTTGAAATATTAAAAGACACCAGGACGATTTTCCCTGTTTGTTATAGCTTCAAACCCTTATTTAACAAAATGGACGCCCCTAAGGCAGTAGAATCTCCTAGTTCAAATACCATAGAAACCCCAACTGTTCCTCCTAAGGACCCCTTTGTTTTGGATTATGTAAAAAGTAATTTTAAGCCATTTCGATCTTGCCCCACCTCTGATATTGCTTACCAAAATTGGTTCACGAAAGTAGAAGCTAAGAAATCCCAGCAATGGGAAGAATTAGGCATCTATAACCTGATTAAGCTATCGAAGCCTGGTTTCACCTACAGCCACCCTCTGCTATTCGCGTCCCTTTATTTCTGGGATAGTACCTATAACACTTTCCATCTCCCAGGTGGAATGATCACCCCAACCTTCTTCGACATAGCGGCCATCACTGGGCTATCGCCAGTGGGAGAAACTTATATACCCGACAACGAAGAACACTCAAGCATAATTGACTTCGAAGTCAAGCTAGCCAGTTTTTCCAAATTTATCAGTCATTATCATGCTGAGGGGGACAATGTGTCTGACGTAGAGCACATTGCTTTCTTAACCCTGTGGCTGTCAAGATACGTTTTCTGTAGTAGATCCCTACAGGTAGCTAGTAGGTTCATTCCTCTAGCTAGGGACTTGCATGAAAATTAAAAAGTGTGCCTAAGTGAACTGCTCTTAGTTGACCTCTATGAAAGCCTGAGGTCAGCTGTTTCGAGCCTCAAATCCCATACCACCAAAAATATTCTATTGGCTGGCCCTTTTTGGTTACTCCAACTATGGCTAAATGCCATGTTCGAACCCTCCTTATCAACCGCCAACACCATTGATGAGCAAGATTCTGAGATAAATGATAGGATAGTCGAAGGCACTAGGCTTCGAAGATTAACTCCCAATGACGACAAAGATGATTTCAAAGTTCAATTCTCGAAGTACATCATGATATTCTCCAAAAGGCACAAGTTCGAAGAGAGCATGGCGCCTTTTGCTTCGAGGGCTCATGGACCTTCTTGGTTCACCATGGCTCTCTCAGAAGCTATCAAGAGCAAGGAGATTCAGGATGTATGGAGAGCTTTTTTGCTGCCTAGACTCATTTCTTCAAGAATAACCCCAGCCAAGAACCAAATTCTCCTATTTGCCTACCAACCAAACTTCGTTTCGAGGCAGTTTGGCTTATGCCAACTGATTCCTGAACCTTTATTTCATACTGAGAGCGCCATCACTTCTGGACGAACTTTCAAGGCACGGGAAGCCAAAATACAGCAAGAACAATATCAAGGCTTCGCCCAATTTGAGCTGATAACCTTCGAACCTACCCATCTCACGGCTAAAGGATTTCTGGAATGGTGGACCAAGTTTTATCAAACTTATATGTTCGATACACTTACAATTCAACAGAAACTAATTGATGCCTTCGATGTGCAGGTACCAACAAAGAAAGGTATGTTTACTCATGCCAAAGAGATTAAAGCTTTCCAAAATTATTTTGAAACTACTTATGACCCCACGCGCTTGGACTCCACTGTGCATCAAGCAGCTGAGACCTTGAAGGAAAAATTTAAACAAAAAGTTTCTAAGTTAAAACTTCCTTCAGGGCTGTCACCTGAGGATAGGTATAGGTTGGCATTCGAAATGCATCCACCTAAATTTCCCAGATTACCTACTTCAGAACTGGCTCTGGCTTAGTTTCCCCCATATCCATGGTGGTTTACTTGCAAAGAGATGTTCAAATATCTTCAAAGGAAACCAAAGCCATCTGAGACTGTGACATGGGCTCGATACTGGCTTCATGATTTCCCAGGACACCTTCGATACGACCTTTCTGCCATGTCAATTAAATCTGATCAAGGCACGGGTGTGAATGCTTGGGAAAATCCCAAATGTCTTTTATTTTCCATATCTTTAACCTTTGCTTTAATTGTTTCGATTTTCAGCCATCAGGATAAAGACAGCTGCCTCTAAGTCGAAGGAAGGGAGTGCCTCTCAAACCTCCATTGAAACTACTGACAAAGTGACTCCTCCCGAAACAACTACTATTGCTGCAACCACAACAACAACAATAATACCAACAACAACCAGTGTTCCAATTCCAACGGTAATCACTTAGCCTTGATGTTTCGAATTCACTCATGCTTTATGGTTTGCATCTAACTCTTTGTTCAAAAACTTTTCAGACCGATAAGCTTCCTCCTCCTACTCCCAAGAAGCGAAAATCAAGCACCACTGGGGAAGATCCCAAGGCTGGAGGAAACTTAAATACTGCTTCGAAGAAGAAACCAAGGAAAGATATTTCAAAAAGTACCGTTCCACCTAGTGTCTCTGGACTTGATTCCAGGGATGCTGCTCCCTCTCCTAAATCCAAAAATCCACCTTCGACCTCCAACCCACCGTTGGAACGTATAGCTAGTAACCTCTCCTCCGAGAGTCCACAGGTAAATTGAACCTTTAAACTTTGTACAATACTAACTTCTTATTACCTTGGTGAATGTTTTTAACATTCTGTTGTTCCTTGTAGAACATCTTGAATCTAGCTTCCACTATTTCGAACTCACCATCCAGAGCTGCTGCTCCGCGCAACTCCTCTCCTCAAGGAGATTCCAGCAACCTGGTTCAAAATAAAGGTTCCTCCAATATGGCGGTTCTGGCTGGAACTTCTGAACAGCAGGATGATCAAGGTACCTCCATTCCTCTGAAAGAGATAAACGAAACAACACTTCAAACGTCTACAGAGGATTTGCAAAGGGCTTCTCTTCAAAAGTCCCCTCTTGAAACTCTTCAAGAGGACCCAAAGGATACTCAAACTGAAGAAGAGAAAGCTGATTCTGGGCAAGGAGTCGAAGAATCTGCAGACGAAGAATCTGAGGAGGAGAATGCCAATGACGGTTCGACTGCTGGGACGGAGTCCAATGCAAATAGCAGTGAAAAGGATGGTATCGAAGTGGTGGACTTGGATGAGGATGAAGAAGATCAAGAGCACGAAACGAATGAAGGGGATGGTAATGCAACCAACGAACCCATAGAGGTTGAAATGGACGTGGCTCCCCTACGTGTGGAACTCCCTCAATCCTCTTTGTCTCGAATGACTGACGAGGAACTGGCACTTCTGAGACGAAATGACCCTATTGGGTACATGAAGGCAAAGTTGGCTCAGAGGGACGTCCCACTTGCTAGGGCTGGCACAAGTTCGACCAGCTATCCTCTCCCCACAGACGAAAGAATTGTTCTTCTTAATAAAATTAGGAAAACCATTCTCAATGTGGATATATTCGAAGTGCTTAAGCAAGATAGTACTGCTTGCTATACTATGAAGGAGCTGCTCACAAAGGTCAATCTTTCCACCTGCTCCTTGCCAGTTAGTACTCTCTTGTTCGATCTTCAGAATTTGCTGGACAACGTAACTGATTACCTTCTCCAAGACGAATCTGCTGCCAAGAAGGTTCAAGAGAAACGCATTGCCATGGATGTCGCTTATGAACAAGCTTCGAAACTCTCTCAAGAAGCTGAGGATCAAGCTATGCATCTGAAGCAGGCGAAAACTGATTATGAGGCTCGAGCTGAGTCCTTACTTCTTTGGGAAAGGCAGATTGTGGAACTTCAACAGAAGGTTAAGGAGGCTAAAGAACAACAACTAGCCTTCGAAACCAATTCTGCTGGTAACCAATTCGAAGAGCTTCTCAACCAGGGGCTTGCGGAAATGGAGACTGCAGAACAACTTAAAGGAGAAGTGGCAACCTTGGAAGGAGCCAGGCGGTTCGCTCAGCAGAAACTTGAATCATTTCGAAGCACTTTCAATCGATTGAAAAACAATTCTTATTTCTAGATTTTGGCGTTTATTTAACTATAATTTTGGTTTCTTACATGTAATATTCGAACAACGCCATTTTGGCATTTTATCTTGCCATCTTGGCTTTTTATAACATCTTGTTTATGTTGTTACTATTCGAATCTCCTGCAGGCTTGGCTTATATTTCTTTAAATATTTCCCATTAACCTTTAGGACACGTTTATCATCCATGAGTTCTTCGATTTCGTATGCATTGTTTGAGAATACTTTTAATATTCGAAAAGGTCCTTCCCAATAAGGTGACCATTTACCTAACGCTTTATTCTTCTTGTCCATAGGCAATATGACTCTCCAAACCAAGTCATTAATAATGAATACTTTTTTCTTCACCCTTTTATTGTATGTTCTGGCCACTCTTTCTTTTTGCCTCATCAAAATTTCCAATGCATGTAGTCTAATTTCATCCAACTCAACTAATTCATTCATCATCATTTCCCAATATAATGCAGCTGGGATTTCGTTTTGTCTCTGAATTCGAACTGATTGTAGATGAATTTCTACTGGCAACACTGCATCATGACCAAATGTGAGTTGGAAAGGCGTAGTGTTAGTAGCTTCCTTAGGAGATGTTCTACAAGCCCATAATATTTGGTCCAGAGTTTTGTGCCAGTTTCTTGGCTTCTTGCCAATATGCTTCTTGATTAATCCTATTATTACTTTATTTGCTGCTTCGACTTGTCCGTTTGCTTGAGCATAATATGGCGTTGATGTTAGCAATCTAAACCCCATTTCTTGGGCAAATCCTTGCATCTTTCTACCAGTAAACACAGAGCCTTGGTCTGTAGTTATGCTCTCTGGCAATCCGAACCTATAGATAATGTGCTTTTGTATAAATTCAATAATAGCCTCTTGATCAGCAACTATCAGTGGTATAGCTTCGATCCATTTGGTAAAATAATCTATTCCCACCAAGATGTATTTCTGTCCTTTGGACGAAGCAGGATTTATTTCTCCTATCAAATCCAATGCCCATCCTCTAAATGGCCATGGTTTGATGATCGAATGCAACTCACTTGCAGGGGCATGTTGAATTCCTGCATGTTTTTGACATTCCTCACATCCTTTAGCAAAGTCTATGCAATCTTTGAGCATGCTAGGCCAATACAAGCCGTATCGAAATAACAACCATTTCATTTTATGGCCTGCTTTATGTGCCCCACATGCCCCATTATGGACTTCAGACAATGCTAAGTATGCCTCACTTTCTCCTAGGCATTTCAATAATACACCCTCTTGGGTCTTTTTAAACAATTCGTTCCCCATGAGGAGATATGACAATGCTCTATATTTTGTTTTTCTATCCACCTTTAGAGTTGGGCCTGCTAAATAACTCTTCAGTGGAATTCGCCAATCTGCATCTGACAAAGTATTTATGGCTAATATTTCAAATCCCTGTTTCTCAGCATATCCCAATCTCATACTTTCCAGATCCGATGGTGTGAATCTAGTAGCCATAACTCTTCCCCTTAATTCGACCAAATCCTTGAAGTTCTTGGTAGACACTTTATAACCTGAAGCCAACTGCGCTAAGTCATTTGCTTCTTGGTTCTCTATTCTTGGTATGTGTTAAATATCCATGTATTCAAATTTCCTCAATAGCCTATTGACTATGACGAAGTATACCATTAAATTTTCCTTTATGCACTTGTATTCCTTTGTGATTTGTTTGACCACTAATTCAGAGTCTCCTTTAATTTCGACTCTGGTTGCCCCCAATTCCAACAAAGCTTCAAGTCCAACAATGAGCGCTTCATACTCAGCTTCGTTGTTAGAACAACGAGGACCATCTAATTTATACTTGAATTTTGTTGGAATTCCTTCAGGAGAAATCAGAAGGACTCCAACACCACTTCCATTCCTGTGGGTTGAACCATCAAAGTACAATTTCCATGGTTGCATTTCGACGTAACTCATGACCGTCTGCTCAACCAAAGAATGGTCCACAATGAAGTCAGGAATCACTTGACCTTTCATAGCTTTTAAAGGCATGAAAGTCAACGAATATTCTGTTAAGGCTAAATCCCACTTGCCAACTCTGCTATGCATTATTGGTTTTGAAAGCATATGTTTAATGACATCGAAATGAGATGAAACATAAACATCAACAGGTTGTATATAATACTTGAGTTTCATACAAGAGAAATACAAACAGAGACATAGCTTTTCTAAATTGCTATATCTGGTCTCTGCATCATTTAACACTTTACTTAAATAGTATATGGCTCTTTCAACGCCATTGCTATCTTCTTGTGCTAGCATACTACCTATACTAACTTCAGAGGCAGATATGTACAATCTCATGGGCTTCCCCCATGAAGGTGGAGACAAAATAGGAGGCTGAGAAAGGTATTCTTTTATTCTGTCAAACGCCTCCTGGTGAGCTTCGTTCCATTCGAAGGCTTGACCTTGCTTTAGACGAAGTAACGGAGAGAAAGCTTGGGTTCTTCCACTTAGGTTCGAGATGAATCTTCTGAGGAAGTTAATTTTCCCTAGCAGAGATTGCAACTCCCTTTTTGACGCAGGTGCTTTCGTCTCCATTATAGCTTTGGTTTTGTTCTGGTTGATTTCGATTCCTTTCTTGTGAACAACAAAACCAAGAAAATCTCCAGCCTGCACAAAAAATGCACATTTAAGGGGATTCATCTTTAAGCCATGTTTTCTCATTCGCTCGAATGATTGGCTTAAATGATGCAAATGTGTTTTTGCAGATATAGATTTGATGACTATATCGTCAATATACACCTGCATGAAGGTTTCAATGAAATCATGAAAAATTGAATTCATTGCCCTTTGATAAGTTGCCCCAGCATTCTTTAAACCAAAAGGCATCACCACCCATTCGTAGGTGCCTAAGGCTCCTGGGCAACGAAATGCTGTATTTGCAACATCTTCTTCAGCAATGAAAATCTGGTTATACCCAGAGTATCCATCTAACATACTCAAGTATTCGAACCCTGCAGCAGAATCTACTAGCATTTCTGCCACAGGCATGGAATATTCATCTTTAGGGGTTGCATTGTTTAAATCCCTAAAATCTATGCAAATTCTTAAAGAACCATTTTTCTTAATAACAGGTACTATGTTTGCTAACCATTCGACGTACCTTGTTGTTCTGATGAATTTGCAACGCAGCAACCTTTCGATCTCAGCTTTAATTTTTGTGAGAACCGCTGGTGCGAATCTTCTGGGAGTTTGCTTGATGGGCCTCTTGCCATCTTTGATTGGCAGTCTGTGTTCGACCAACTCCCTCTTTAAACCAGGCATCTCGTCATAATCCCATGCGAAGCAATCTTTGTTTTCCTTAAGGACTTCGATCACTTCCTTCTTGAGGCCTGGGCTAAGTTTAGCACTTATGTAGGTTACTCTTTTCGTTTTTTCATCCCCTAAGTTGACTTCTTCGAGTGGATCCTGTGCCAACATTTTGGCAGCTGAGTTTATGGGGTCCCTTTCGAAGCCTAAGGGTTCTTTATCATAGATGGCATCCAACCTTTGATCCATCTCAAACTCTTTGAAGGGTGAGCATTTCGAACCATCCCCACTTACTTCGTTCGTCTTTAGAGTTGATTTATTTATTTCAGCCTCTAAGGCCGCTTTTGATTCGTTCTCAGCCATATAGGCCGAAATCCTTTCGAAAAAGGTAGACTCAGTCATAGCTAAGGTTGTCGAAGTCCCAGCCTGCTGGCCGTTTTTGTATAGTGCTTTCGACTCCCTCTTCTTAACTGATTATTGTTCTATCCCAGTAAAGGCCATCATGACGAAGGGTCATGTAGTAGTGGGCGTTTCTAGTTTCATTAATCTCATCATTTGGAACACACGGAGCAATCTTTGCCAGATTTTTATCATAATCCCTCTTGTCAACTAAATTGACAGTTGACATAAAGTAACTCTGGTCTGCTTCGATGTTTTCCACGATTCCATCATCTCTCCACAGAACTAGTCGCTGATGCATTGACGAAGGAACTGCCCCCACGCCATGGATCCACTCTCTTCCCAGCAGTAAGTTATAGTTGGCCTTGGCTTCGATCACCATAAACATGGTGGGCCTACAGCTTGAGCCTATTGTCAATTCCAACTGGATCACTCCCAGTGTTTTGCCCACTTTTCCCTCATAATTGGACAGAACCATATTATGGGGCTTGATGTCTCCTTCGCGGATCTCTAATCTTTTTAGCATGAAATGGGGTATCAAATTGACTGCAGCACCCCCATCCACTAGAACTTTGTTCACACCATGGACACCAACTTTCGCCCGGATGAAAAGTGGCTTGAGATGGTTCTTCATTGCAGGTTCTGGACGTTCGAAGAACACATTTTGTTCCTCAACAGCCCCATTGTCCATCACATAGTAGCACACGGGCCTATGTTTCATCAAATCTGTGGTGTCTTCCTCTTCATATTTGTTGATTTCAGTTTCCTGCCCAAATTCGCAGGGAAACACAGACACCACGTTACAGTTCAAGTTAAATGAAGACTCCCCCTCCGATTAGAAGTTATCTGTTATCATATCTTCGTCCTCTTCCGGGCCTGGAGTGTATTCCTTTGGTTCATCGCGTTGTTCTTCAGAGAAAAGCCTCCTACTGACTGGAGGTTTGTCTTCAGTTTGATTTTTTGGTTTGTTGGTGCTAGATTCACCTTGGTTTTTTGTTGAAGTAACCCCTTTGTTTGCCACAGCCTCTCTCTCAGCCTTTCGAATCCTTTGCTGTCTGCGCCATTGGGATCTTGACATGGGGTTCCTTCCTTTGTAATTTTCTAATCTCACATCCTCCCTTTTTGCTGTGTTGAATTGCCTTCTGTATGTCACAGCATGGCGTGCATTTCGTTCAGCATTTCTCCATCTATCTTTGCCTTTGTCATTTCTGACCTGTAACCATCTATCGGTTGGTACTTCAGCAGGGAGTTTGAAAGTCACTCTTCGAGCAGCCTTGGGGTGAGGGCTATCATGCCTTCGCTGTTTGTGTCTGCTGTCGAAACGTGGGCCCATCTGGGCAGTTTCTTGGTTGTTCCAGCAAGGGGCGAAGGGAATCGTTTCGAAGGCCTTGGCCATGCTTTGGTCATACACAGCAAAACACCTTGGGCAAATCAAGCACTTGGTTTCCCCTTTGTAGCAGCGAAACACAAATTCCAGCAAACTTTCTCCAGCCTTGGGATAACACCTAAAAAGCTGGTTATCCTGGCGCCAATTGTTGCCAGTTCTAGTCCTCTGTACCCTTTCGAAATTCGCAGCGATTCTTTGATTGCAGAGGATGCTGCACCTAGGGCACAATATCATGCCTGAATCTCCTTTGTGGCATGTCATGAGATAATCCTTGAGACTAGCATCTCCAGTGTGATTATCCCCCATTCTATACTTTTCTTTTTCTAAGTATTTTTCCACTTCCTCCATCTCAGAGCGAGGTCTTTCCATATCCACCATATTTATTTCAACATCTCCCCCTTTATCTTCATCATCACCCCATCCTGTGGGCTTTATATCCTCAATCTGAACCTTCGAACTCTCTGGGGAAGAATATTTGACCAAATAGTCAAATTTTCCACTGGGTTCCCCTAGAGTGTCCCATATTTCCTTCTGAAGAGAAATTGGCTGAGTGATTTGGACTTTCTCCAATTCCAGCCTCAAGCCTTCAGTGACTTGTGTTAATTCTTGGTTTTGATTTCCCTGGCCTTCAGTAGCCTGGGTTTCTCTTGCAACAGCTATAGGTGCGGCAATCGGAGTCTCTGGTGTATTCTGGATGTCTTCAGTGACCTCCTCGCTGACTTCGACCATCACCCAGTTTTCAACTCCAGTACCCTTCTCTCCTGTTAGGGCGTCGCTTTGATCAGTTTCCACCATGTTGACCTCTCCAATGCATGCAGGCTCGGAGTAGTTGGTGTCTGCGACGTCCAAGGGATCTTCGTCCACTTTCATCTTCACCTTATCAGCAAACTTTAGTCTGCCATCTTTGATCGCGTTTTGAATCAGGTCCCTGAAAAGAAAACATTGTGAGGTTTTGTGGCCTAGGAAACTATGATATTTGCAAAATCCTCTCTTCTTTCTCTGATCCAAAGGAGGTATTTTGACATTTGATGGCACAATTAGTTGGCCATATTTGACAAGTAAGTCAAAAATCTCGTCACATTTAGTGACATCGAAGGTATAAACCTTCTTTGGAAATTTGTCACTTTTTTCATTTTCAACAATGTCTTTCCCTTTTGTGGGAACTAACAATTTGCAAGAATAAGGCGGGGCCTGTTTTAATTCAGCGAGGTCGATTTCGACCTCTTCGAATTCGAATTCAGGATATTCTTCCGCTTCCTCAGTCCCAACATAGGAAATCCTTTCTTTCTTTTTATTCTTAAAGACTCTGGCTTTTTCGGCCTTTAGTCTTTCGACCTGTCGAACCCTATCGGCTAACTGAGCCATATCCCTCAAATACTGAGTGTCTAGTTTCTTTCGAATAGAATAATCCAAGCCACCAGCGGCCATTTCGATTAACTCATGTTCAGGCACTACTGTGTAACATCTGGATTTCAAAAGCCTAAATCTATTCAAATAATCATCTATGGGTTCGGTGAACTTTCTCTTAACACTGGCCAATTCCTTCAAACTTATTTTCGACTGTCCCATGTAAAATTGTTCATGGAATAATCTCTCTAAGAGAGCCCAAGTGTCAATGGACCCAGGAGGCAAAGTGGTAAACCATGTGAAGGCATTTTTTGTCAAGGAACTTGGGAAGTATTTGATCCTGAGATCTTCATTATTGGCTATATCTCCCGCTTCGGTTAGATATCTCGCTATGTGTTCGACTGTTGACTCATTGGTATCCCCAGCGAACTTTGTAAATTTAGGGACTTTATATCCCCTTGGTAAATCAGTATGCATTATGCAGTCCAATATAGGAGAAGCGTAATTTGGCCTTCTCATTCCTGTGTTGAGGCCATTCTGGGCCATGACTCTCTCTATCATGGTGGTTAGGTTGTTTTCTGCCAAGATGTTATCGTTTCGAATTCTATGAACGACAGCATCGGCGTCTTGATTTCGACCAACCAAAACAACTCCCCTAGGTTGTTCTTCTCGAAACTCTGGGGCTTCTAGCCTTTCGACCCTTGCCCCTGGTTCCATAACTTCCCTTTGTGGGCCCGGGATTACTGGGGCTTCTAACCTTGGTGCCCTGGCCCCTAAGTTAACTTCTTCTCTGGGTGGTCTATAAATTGGGTCGTTAGCGATTTGTTCTATAACAGGCATGTTTGCTCGAAATCCCGCCTGATTCTGCCTACGCCTTTCTGGGGGATTAAAGAAATCTGCTATTCGACTCATATTGTCAGTGTTTTCTCTGTTTGTCACAGTCATATTTTGCACTATTGGGGCAAATATCTCCTGCATGGTTTGTGCTAACACCCCTATCATATTATGGTTACTGTCATCCATCAATTGCCTAAAAGCCAACTGGTTGTCTGTGGTTAAGATAGGCATTGTGCTATAACCCACCGACCCTTGGTTATTTGTCATAAACTGATTCGCCCCAGACCCAGACCCTAGTTGTGGAGATGAATTCGATGTGGAATTGTGTAAACCTGCCATAAAGGATGTTGGCACTCCATAAGAGGAATTTATGGTTCTATTCCCATCGAAACCGGGTGGTCTAGTTAATGGAGTGGCGAAATGGGATTGTGTCCCTTATGGTGGAACGAATCCCCCAGGGTATCCAATGGTTCCAGTATTTCCTAAGATCGAACTATTAGTTGATATGCCACTTACTCCATTGGTGGCTATGTTACTGGTCGAAGATGCAACAGACTGTGCATTCGAAGGGATTACATTAGATGTTCCGATCGAAGTGGACGCATTAGTGCCTGTTGTATGTGGGCCATTTTGGTCCCCTTGTTGATTGTCTGAATTAGACATTTTGTCCAAACGTTTTCTTCTGGATAAAGGTTGGTTGCTGTTGGTTATCTTACCACTTCTCAGGTTCATAAAACAGCAAACTTCTTAGGTTCCAACGTTTTTGTAATGGTTATGTCTCAACAATCCTTATTTCTAATATCCAATTATTGGTCCCACCAGGTGTGCCAATTTGTTTCCAGTGATTTCTGGTAAACAACCGCTAGTCTTCCAAACTATCGAATAATCTTTCTGACTGTTATTCAATTCCTCTGGTAACTCACAGGATCGACTAGATTGATCCTAGGACTCCTTGGATATTAAGGTTACTCTCACGATCGAACAGATATTCATGGTTGATATTGTATATGTGTTTGGCTTATAAGTTACACGAATAAATGCTAATTGTAAAGACATGTAAAATTGCATAAAGGTGAAGTAAATGGTTTCGACTTACAAAACAGTTAGTATAAAGGATTTATGGAACGTAAAAGGTTTGAAATATGAAGAAAGCGTTTAATGCAAGAAATCTTTAAATGACTTTAAGTAAAAAGATGCGTTCGAAGGATAAGACTTGAAGGTAAAGGTATGGAAAATATGACAGATTTCTGAGATATAAAGTGCTTGAAACATGAAGAAAACATTAAAATGTAAAACTTTGAAGAAGAGATTTCGAAGTGAAAAGACTGTAAATGCTAAAACTTGTAAATGTTATTCGACAAAAGGATAAAGGAAAGTGCTGGAAATGGTAAAAGGTTTTCATTAAATCAGAAATACATGGTGCTATCATACATACATTTCTCTTGCATTCGTTTCCCTTGCCATGTGGTAGTTTGAATGTTACTGAGTATTTTGTATAATAGATATGACACACCAAAATCCTAATACTAAGACTTCTACTTATACTAATTCGACCATAACGGTCTTGCTATAGGATCATGCCACGTTTAGAACATGCAGGACAATGCCTCTTTCGCCTTTCCATGTGTCCCCAAATGCTCCAGCACATAACTTTCAAACTTCGAAAGTCCCGCTTCCATTTGAATTTCAAATGCTTTGATACTTCTCCGTTTCGAACGCTCTTCCCAGACACAGCCTTGTTGTTATTTCGAGACTTCTTTAGATATGTTCCCATAATTGCCACTCGAAGCTCCAAGCTTTGATATATTTATTCGAAACACTGCTTCTGTTACTTCGAAACATGACGCTTTACCTCATTTCGATCAAAAAGTTTAATTCATTTGGCTTCTAATAACATTATCAAAATCTTCAGCCAACAGCAACGTAGGGCAGTTTCCTCCGTCTCCTGGACCTCGTCTTGTAGGGAACATAAGAGTTAATCAGGGCAGTATGAGGAACTATTAGGAGCAGGATGTTGACTTTGACCAAGATGAAGATCAGTTTTCTATTCGGCATTCAGAGCCGGGGGTTCAGATTGAGGATATGAAGTATCGTTTGTTGGAAGAACGTCTGAAGGCTGCGGAAGGGCAAGGATTCCTTGGTATGGATACTAATGATCTCGGGTTGGTGTCTGGGGTGAAGGTTCCTCCAAAAATCAAACCTCCAAAATTTGAAAAGTACAACGGAACGTCGTGTCCTATTACTCATGCAACTACTTATTTCCGGAAGATGTCGGTGCATATTGAGGATCAAGCGCTTTTGATTCACTTTTTCCAGGATAGCCTATCTGGGGCATTACTGGAGTGGTACATAAAGTTGGAGAAAACTCATATTCATTGCTGGAATGATCTTGCTCGGGCTTTTGTCAAGCATTATCAGTACAATATGGATATGGCGCCTAATCACACTCAGTTACAAAATATGTCACAGGGACCAAAAGAATATTTCAAGGAATACGCTCAGAAATGGCGTGAGTTGGCTGCGAGGGTTCAACCTCCACTCATGGAAAGAGAACTTCTTAATATGTTTATGAGTACCCTCCAAGGGTCGTTATATTATCACATGATAGGTAGTACTTCGGCAGGATTTGCGAACTTGGTTATGGCTGGTGAAAGGATTGAGATAAGTTTGAAATTGGGGAAATTCGGATTGGAGGTTCTAGTGGCTCATCAGGGGGCAAGAGGAAACCATTCAATACTTATCCTAAGAAAAGGGAAGGCGACACAAGCGCGGTTTACTCTCATAGAGGAAGAAGAGAGGATCGTCAGAATCAACAAATCAATGTTGTTTCTATTCCTGTTAATGCTCTTCCACAACAGAGACCGAATACAGTGCCTCAACAACAAAGGTAGCAAGATGCTCCTCGTCAGTATAATAACCAACAGCAGAGACAACCCAGAAAATTCGATCCCTTTCCAGTAACTCTTACCGAAACGCTCCACCACCTACTTGATTTGAAGTTGATCAGTTTGAGAAATATGCCACCGCCACCCGCAAGGCTTCCCGTTAACTATGACGCTAATGCAAGATGTGAATTCCATTCGGGCGGAGTTGGTCATTCTACTGACAATTTTTTTGTGTTGAAGTGCAAGGTACAAGACTTATTGGACGCTAAGGCAATTGAGTTTACTCTGGTAACTGGTCTGAATGTTACTCAAATCCCAATGCCAAGGCATGGAGGGGGTGTTGTTAACATGATTGATGATAATGGTGAAATGCTGAATTTAATCATGGATGTGGAACAAGTAACTACTCTGTTAAGCTTTGTTAAGAGGTATTTGGTTGATAATTTTATTTTCCCGGGTTGTACTTCAGCATGTGCCAAGTGTAGAGAGCAACCGAAGGGCTGTGATGATTTAGAAGCAGGTATCCAGTTGTTGATGAAGGAAGGTTCCCTATAGTTTGATAGAAAACCGGACTACCGTAAGGTTATTGAAGAAGGTGTTGTTGTGATATATATTCCTTACACCCCTGCACGCATTCCAGCTCCATCAAGGGCACCCCCTCTGATGATTACGGTACCTGGTCCTATGCCGTACACCAGTGAGAAGGCCATCCCGTGGCATTACGGTGCCGATGTTTATTACCACGGGGTAAAGCAGGAGGTTAATGCTCATTTGTCTGAGAAAGAATATGTTGAAGATGATGAAGAGGAAGTCCATAACTTTTCTGGTGTGGGTCGAATGACTAGAAGCGGGAGAGTTTTTGGTCCTTCCAATGTGCAAGATGCGGCAGATGCTTCTGCAAGGGAAAAAGGAAAACAACAGGTAATGATTGGCAATCCAAGGGTTATGCCAGCCAATGTGACTCAACCAATTCCAATACCAGGAGCTTCTTCAGTTCTCGATGAGGTTGAAGAGTTTATGCGAATTATTAGAAAAAGCGATTATAGCAAAATTGATCATTTGAGCCATACTCCTTCTAAGATGTCTATCTTATCTCTGTTGATTTATTCAAAACCTCACAGAAATGCTTTGATGAAGTTGTTAAAGAATGTGTTCGTGCCACATGAGATAACAGTTAATCAATTTGAGAATGTCTGTGCTAATATATCTGCCAGGAATGGTTTGGGCTTCATCGATTTTGATCTTTCTCCAGAGGGACCAGACTATAATAAAGCGTTGCATATTTTAATGGAGTGCAGAGGCACTACTTTATCCCGGGTTTTGGTAGACACAGGATCGTCCTTAAATGTATTGCCCAAGTCAGCATTGATGAAGATTGATTATTCTGGACTAGAGTTGCGCCCTAGCGATTTGATGGTGAAGGCGTTTGATGGGTCTCGAAGGTCGGTATTTGGGGAGGTGGAGTTACCAATCAAGTTCGGTCCTCGAACCTTCACGGCTAATTTTTTTGTGATGGATATACAACCAGCATACTGTTGCTTGTTGGGGAGGCCATGGATTCATAAAGCAAGAGCCGTCACTTCTACTCTTCATCAGAAACTCAAGTATCCTGCCGAGGGAAAGGTGATAACTGTATGCGGCGAAGAAGAGTACATCGTAAGTCATTTGACATCATTCCGTTGTGTTGAAGTTGAAGGCGAGATACATGAGACTCCATTTCAAGCGTTTGAGACAGTTCATGCTGTCAACTTTCCTCCTCCAGAGTAGAAAAGGAAACCGGAAACTGCTATGTCTTCTCTCAAAGATGAAAAAGCCGTATTGGAAGGTGGTAACCCTGAAGGTTAGGGTCAGGTGCTGGATGTTACTCCAAAGTTTGATAAGTTTGGTCTTGGTTTTAACCCGGGTCAGCAGAGTGCAACTCCCAAAGCGGCCAATTTATCTACTCCTGTGATGTTTTCTCGTCCTTGTGCTACTCAAGAAGGGCACGTCAATGCAGTTGGCGATGATAGGGTTGATGGCTACAATATTGAAGATTGGATTCATCCGAGTATTCTGGGCCAAACACTCAACAATTGGACTTCTGTGGATGTTATCCAAGTTTCAAGCGCTGAGGAGTAATTTTCTTGTTTCTTTTACTGTCATATCATAATTCCTACGCTCTGCCCAAGGTGTAGTGAATCATTTGTGTAGGGCCACCATGTCTATTTTCAAGTTTATCATGAAATAAAGGATGTTTTTGCATTCAAAGTCTTGTTCCTTTTTCTTTTTATTTTTAAATGGCAATGTTTCTCATTATGACTTTGATACTCCTATTTATCAAGCTGAAGAAGAAGCATGTGAGGATTGTGATCTTCCTGAAGAATTAGCAAGATTGTTAAAACAAGAAGAGAAGGTTATCCAGCCGAATCAAGATTCAATTGAGGTGGTGAATGTTGGCACATAAGAGGTAAGAAGGGAAGTCAAGATAGGGGCAGATCTCGAAGAAAGTGTAAAGGTCAGACTGATTGAGCTACTCCGTGAGTATTCTGATATCTTCGCATGGTCTTATGAGGATATGCCTGGGTTGGATACAGACATAGTGGTGCATCAACTACCACTCAAAGAAGGTTGTTCTCTTGTCAAGCAAAAGCTCTGAAGAACTCATCCTGAGATGTCCAAGAAAATCAAGGAGGAGGTCCAAAAGCAGTTGGACGCAAATTTCTTAAAAGTTGTCAATTATTTGCCATGGATTGCAAATATTGTGCCTGTGCCCAAGAAAGATGGTAAGGTCACGATGTGCATGGATTATAGGGATTTGAACAGGGTCAGCCCCAGAGACGATTTCCCTCTTCCGCATATTGATGTGCTGGTCGATAATACTGCTTATTCCAAGGTGTTCTCGTTCATGGATGGTTTTTCGGGTTACAATCAAATTAAGATGGCTCCGGAGGATATGGAGAAGATAATATTCATCACGCCGTGGGGAACCTTCTGTTATAAAGTGATGTCGTTTGGTTTGAAAAATGTCGGGGCAACATATCAGCGTGCCATGGTCACCCTCTTTCATGACTTGATTCACAAAGGGATTGAGGTATATGTAGATGATATGATTACTAAGTCTGAAATGGAAGAGGAACACCTTGTTCATCTGGAGAAATTGTTCGAGAGACTGAGGCATTTCTTGCTAAGGTTGAATCTGAATAAGTGCACCTTCGGGGTGAGATCCGCAAGCTGTTGGGTTTTATTGTAAGTGAAAAAGGTATCGAGGTGGACCCGGCCAAGGTCAAAGAGATACAGGAAATGCCTGAGCCAAGAACAGAGAAGGAAATATGTGGCTTCTTAGGAAGGTTAAACTATATTTCCAGATTTATTTCTCATCTCACATCCACGTGTGAACCTATATTAAAATTGTTAAAGAAAAGTCAGACAATGGAATGGAATGAGGATTGTCAAAAGGCCTTTGACAAAATAAAGGAGTATTTGCAAGAACCTCTGATTCTCATTCCGCCAGTGGAAGGAAAGCCACTAATCATGTATCTAACCGTGTTGGAAACCTTAATGGGTTGTGTCCTCGGTCAGCACGACGAAACAGGGAAGAAAGAGCAGGCTATTTACAACTTGAGTAAGAAGTTTACGGAATGCGAGTCGAGAAACTCATTGTTGGAAAATACTTGTTGCGCACTTGCCTGGGCCGCCAAACGCCTGAGTAAATACATGGTAACTCACACCACCTACTAGATATCCAAAATGGATCCAATCAAGTACATTTTTGAGAAGCCAGCTCTTATAGGCAGGGTAGCCCATTGGCAGATAATACTCACCAAATATGATATCCAATACACTACTCAAAAAGTAATTAAGGGTAGTGTACTGGATGACCATCTTGATCATCAGCCCATGAACGATTACGAACCGATGAATTTTGATTTTCCAGATGAGGAAATTATGTATATTCGGGATTGTAATATGCCAGAACCAGACGAAAGACCCGAGTCGGGATCACGTTGGACGCTTGTTTTTTATGGTGCCTCCAATGCCATGGGCAACGGTGTCGGAGCTATTATCACTTCCCCCGAGGGATACCATATTCCTTTCACGGCTCGTATCTGTTTCGATTACACTAACAACATGTCCGAGTATGAGGCTTGCATTTATGGCTTTGAAGCAGCGATCGACCTGCGCATCAAATTCTTGAAAGTTTACGGGGATTCCAATCTTGTTATCAGCCAGATTAATGGAGATTGGGAGACTCGCCATCAGAATCTAATTCCCTATCATGAGCATGTTATGAAGATGATTCGGTACTTCGAAGAGATCAGGTTTGAGCACATTCCCAAAGAAGAAAATAATTTAGCTGATGCACTGGCAACTTTGTCCTCCATGTTCAAGGTTAAGTGGGATAATGAGGCACCTTCCATTACTATCAGAAGTTTGAGTGAGCCAGCTTTCTATTTCGAGGCCTGTTTGGAGCCAGATGGTAACCCCTGTTTTTATGACGTTAAGCGATATCTTGAAACACAAGAGTACCCTGAAGAGGCATCCATCACAGATAAGAAGTTGTTGAGAAAATTTTCAGCCAAGTTCTTTCTCAGTGGTGGTGTGTTGTACAGAAGGCATTATGATGGTTTACTGCTCAGATGTGTTGACAAGAAAGAAGCGGCTAGAATCATTGAGGAGATACATGAAGGTGACTTCGGGACCCATTCCAACGAGCACACCATGGCTAAAAAGATTTTGCGAGCAGGTTATTATTGGTCCACCATGGAGACTGACTGTTACAATCATGCACGGGTTTGCCACAAATGTCAAGTCTATGCTGACAAGGTGCATGTACCGCCAGTACCTTTGAATGTCTTGACCTCCCCTTGGCCGTTTGTGATGTGGGGAATTGATATGATCGGCAAAATTGAACCGACTACGTCCAACGGGCACCATTTCATTCTGGTTGCTATCGATTATTTTACAAAATGGGTCGAAGTTGCATCCTATGCCAATGTTACCAAGCAGGTGGTAACTTGGTTCATTAAGCATAACATTATTTGTCGTTACGGAGTGCCCGAGAATATCATTACCGATAATGGGTCTAATTTGAACAACAAAATGATGAAGGAGCTTTGTGAGTCCTTCAAAATCAAGCATCATAACTCTTCCCCATACCGACCAAAGATGAATGGTGTTGTCGAAGCGGCCAATAAGAATATCAAAAAGATTATGCAGAAGATGGTGGTAACCTATAAAGATTGGCATGAGATGCTACCTTTCGGTTTGCATGGTTATTGCACCACGGTGCGTACTTCGACTGGGGCAACCCCATTTTCATTGGTTTACGGCATGGAAGCGGTGATGTCGATAGAAGTCGAGATTCCATCTCTTAGGGTCATGAGAGATATTGAGCTAGATGAAAGTGAATGGGTACAGAATCGGCTGGATCAGTTGGAACTTATTGACGAGAAAGGATTGACGGTTGTATGTCAGGGTCAGGTATATCAGCAAAGGATGAGAAAAGCTTTTTATAAGAGGGTACGACCTCAGTGTTACAAACCAGGTGACCTTGTGCTCAAGAAGATAATTCTCCCCTAGGGAGATCCAAAGGGCAAGTGGGTTCTGACTTATGAAGGTCCTTTCATGGTCAGAAAAGTTTTCTCTGGAGGAGCGATGATGCTCACGACGATGGATGGAGAGTACTTCCCTCTCCCTGTGAATGTTGACGTAGTTAAAAAATACTTTGCATAAAAAATATAAAAAAAACCCGCTAAACTGAAAACCCGAAAGGGCGGTTTAGGCAAAAAATGGGTGTCCTGGTGAATCAAAAACTCGAAAGGGCAATTCAGGCAAAATTTAGGGACTTAAAAGCAAATGACTACGCTCAGCATGAGCCCTTTGTTTCTTTCCTTCATTCTATCACCTGGCATAAGCTCGAAGCTAATCCAAGTATGATCTGTCTGAAAGCAGGAAGATGAGAGTTATAAGAGTCATAGCAGGGTCGGGACTCGATGGATATTCACATTCACATTGCCATTTATAAACACTTGTTTGCTTTGATTTTGTAATTTCTTGCTTCCCAATGTAAATGCCTTTTTCACAGGCAGATTTCTCAAAATCAATAGAATATCTTCTTTCAAGTATACGTATGCTTTTCTTTTCTCTCTTTTTGCTATTTTATTTGCAAAAACGTCCAATATTTTTTGATAAGCATGTGCATATAAACTTCGTGGGTATTACACGGATATGGTAATCTAAGTCATGGTTAGTTGATCGCTTGAAATACGAATAACAAACATCACCATCGCTGTGCAAGGGGCATGTTTGTTTCTCTGTTTGGTGGGCTTATCTTTCACTCTTTTAGGCTTTTTGCCTTGCAATTTTGTTTCACAGCTCCTGGCCATTGGTAAGGATCATAGGTCAGGGTAATGTCAAGGTTACAGTAAGTCAGTGGGACCAGTGAACCTGGTCGGAGATATTGCTTCCTCGTAATGGCTTTTATTATGTTTCTTTGCTGCACTTCCATGTGTTATCTTGATTGATTGTTTTAGCATTGTCTGCATATAGGATTTTGTTTATAGCCGAATGTCAGCCTTGATGCATTGAATATTTTTGCCTTCAAAAAAAATCGGTTGTATCATTTTACCTAATCCATCCAGCATCACTTTTTAATTGATTTTTCGGGCATTTTTTATACCAGCTGTGCCAATTCTTCTGCATGGCCAAGAATTTGGAGGAAGGAGTTTAGCTAAAAAAACAAAAAAATACGATGACTGTAATGGCATGCTTTTGAGTAGAACCTTGTTGACGATGTACAGGTATTGTTTCAATCCCTAAACACCGAAGATATAAGGGAGTTAGACCCTCGTTAACCCCTCTGAGCCTTCAAAGTAGAAGTTTCTTTTCCGTTCAAAAAATAAACCTTCTTTTTTTAAACCAAGGGTAGGGTAGATGTTCAGTTGATTTGTCCAAGCATTCAAATTTTAGAAGGATTATCCCCTATGAGGATCACTGCATTTGATCTTCCACCTTATAAGATCAAAAAATGTCTAAACCGTGATTGTCATTTTCCTCACAGAATCCTGAGGTCGAGATCGAATCGATATAATAATGGCTATCCCTCGCTAACCAAGGAATGGGGCATTTGTTTTCAAAAAAAAGAGAAAGAAAGAAAAAGTCCAAAGATCTAAAGTCACATTGACTTGTTCAAAATGGAAAGCAATAGTGTAAAAAAAACAACAAAAGGCCCCGCTAAGTCGAAACTTGAAAACAAGTCGCTTAGGCAAAAGTTAGGGCATCCCGTTGGACTCCCAAAATGGAAATTCAAAAGATATTGTCCAGGAAAAAGTTAGGGAAAAGAATAGCCTAAAAAGTAAAAAAAATTGGGGGGGGGGGAGATTATCCCGTAAAGTTTTCATCAAAGGAAAAACAATAATGTCAAAAAAAAAAGACCGAAGTAGCAGAAGTTAAGTGACGGTCATGATGGAGGATTTGTCGTGATCACTCAGTCCTTATAAATCTTTTTGAAAAAATGAATGCTTGTGATAATTCAACTGAACTTAGGACAGGAGAATATCACGAAGGGGGTGGGCACCGAATAACTTGAGCCTTGAAAAACCTTTTTCAAAAAGAACCTTGAACCAGGGCACGTTACAACCTCTGAAAGTCCTAACAGAAACAAGGGTTTAACTCGAAGGCGTACTGCAACAGGATAGGATTTCCTAAACTCCCCAAATATGTGTTGCATGTCCGTGTTGGTATCTTAAACACCCGCATTTTGACTCATTTTTTTCAAAAAGGAAAAGAAAAGTTTTAAAACATTTGTGCACTCTAGCAAGTGATTCATTCACAACAGAGATGCGAAACTTTGTTAAGTTCTTCAAGGTTTAAATAATCATTGCATCAGGTCTATCACTCTCAATAAACATTTTTCTGTATGCAAGACAGTTGTTTGACATCAAAAGAGTTTACACGTTGAACACTTGTAAAGAGCTTAATGATGGTCGAGAAGGCAATGTTCGGCTTTCTTCTGTTTTGACAGAGTCCGTGTTTGATTAGGACTCTGTTGGTCCCCTGTGAAGTTTCCTTTCCCGAGTGAATTTTCCTTTCCTCGGTGAAGTTTCGCTTCCACAACAAAGTTTTGTTACTCCAAGGATTTTCTTTCAAGAGCCCGTTCCAAGACTTCAAGTTTGGATATGTTGCCTATCCCCAATGGAGTCGTTAAGCAGGAACCTACATTCTGAAGAAGTTTCAACTCCCCTTTGAGATTGTCAATAGAGATCCCTCGCTCTGACCTCTCTTTTCCCAGCCGATCTGTTGACCGAGGCATCCTTTGTTAAGGATCTCCTTTTGTGCCCCAATAAGGTCGTTACTGTGTGACTATCTGCAGGATTCATCCTTTGGTTGCGTTCCAAGAGAATCTCTCTCCAGCAAGAAAATCTTTAACAAGGTTATATCTCCCCGGTGATGTCCCATCTCTTCAACAAGGCTTTGTTCTCCCTTCACGTTGGTTTTTGTTGTCTTGGTGTCGTCCTCAGCACGGCCATGTGCTGTCTTTCCCAGAGGTTACAGTCTTACCTTGATCCTCTCTCTCTTTGTTTGTGGCCAGTTTCTACTGGTTGCTCGTTTGTTATTCCCAGCAAAGCTCCATCCCTTCGAGGTTCCCTCTCTAGTGGTTCTCCGTGTTTTCTCCTCTCCTTTGGATTTTGCAATTTATTTTTGCAAGTCATGATAAATTCTGACTTCTTGGTTATTGGCTTTTCAATTGGCCGTTCCATAGTGAATTTTTAAGCATGCATCATTACATTGCATCCACCAAAACGCGTAGCATTTCCATCATTTGGAGCATTGTGCTATACAAAAAATTCAAACATGCATCGGAACATAAGCCATTACTATTTCCGTCATCCCTAGTGATTTTGCTTTTACTTTGGATTATATACCCAGCGAGGTCTTCGTCCTCATTATACACCCCATACCAATATCCTTCTGACGTCAATATTTTGTTTAGATGTCTACTCTTGATTGTAGTTCAGTTTTGCCCTGGCGCGGTCTTTTCGAGTTTAGTCTTCACTACTCTCTCTGGTTCATTCCGGTGTCTATTGATACACCTTTCGAATACCAGTTTCCTCCTGATTTTCGCTTTCAGCAGTTTTTTATGTGTACACCCTAATCTCCTCGCTTTGGGTTGAGCTCAGAGTTTCGCCTCCTCACCTTGTGCATGAAATCCAGTTTCGTCCTGGTACTCATCTAGTTTAGTTTCGCCTAACTAGTTATTGAGTCGAGTTTCGTCTCTTCTTTGTTTTCATACTTGGACCTTTTTACGGTGATCGTTTACCAAGTGCAGTGTTCGTACTGTGTCCCTGGCTTGAAATCAGTCTATGTTGTTCCTTGGATTCTTCTATCAGTTTTCATCATTGTTTATCCATTGATCTGAGACCAGCAGGTGCTCTGAGAAACATGCGCTCTCATCACTTTGCTTTGGGTCGAGTTTCGCCTCATTACCCGTGCGTGAAATTCGGTTTTGTCCTGGTACTCATCTAGTTTAGTTTCGTCTAACTGGTTTTTGAGTCGAGTTTTGTCTCGCTTCTGTTCCTCATCTCTGAGATTCCTTCAGTTCCTTCATACTGTATATCTTATTTAAGGTTAGCAAGTGCTCCTAGAATCACGCACTCTAGCCACCTTGCTTTGGGTCGAGCTCAGAGTGTCGTCTCCTCACCCGCGTACGTTTTCCTTTCTAGAGTTTAGTTTCGCCTACTCTGTAGTTTGAGTTTTATCTCACCTTTTCTGAAGCCCAGTTTTGCCCTGGCACGTCTGTCCGGAAGTTCAATTACATCTACCCTTCTTTGTCTTCTTATGTTTCTTTCCTTATCAAGAGTGTAAATTTTCGGGTTCTTTCGTATTCAATCATCTTCAACCCTGAACGCTCAAAAGTTATCACTTTTCTCACTTATCATGTTGAAGATATTTGAATAGGGGCAGTTGTTGCACCCCAAAATTTACCCTCTTGATTGTGGCTTGTGTTTCATCATGAATATGATATTGCATTGCATTCATACATTTTTATGGGATCAAAGCACTTTGGTCGTCAAGTCTTCCTCAAGCCTTGAAGGTTGATTGCATTGACAAGTTGCCCAAGAAATATCTTACCATCCAAATCTCTGGATCTTTTGAGCTCAAAGGTTATGGCATATCTCAAGATGTTTTTACCCATCTCTTTGGATCATCAGAGGATTGAAGTTTGTGTTTGATCACAAGGAGAATCACTCTTTGGATTCACCGGTCAAATTAGGGTTTGCTTGAGCAAGGTTGTTGGCCAATGTTCAAGACTTGATTTAGGTAGCTACAACATTTCTTTGATATTTGAGAGGCCTTTGTACAAGGAATTGGTCAAGATGCCCAGAGGATTTGAAGTTTGGTAGATGATTCATCAATCTCCTAATGTGTTAACCAAAATTAGGGTTTTGGTTTTCATCAAGATTTCTTGAGAATTTTGAAGTAAAACTTTGCACATGGCCTTTATATGTTTGGAAAATCATATGTTTGAAATTTTGATCATCAATTTTGAAGGGAAGTGGGTCAATTGATTCAGAGGGGCAAAATGGTCATTTTGGTCAAAATCAGTCAAAGTCAATGTTGACCAAGTGAATTTTTATCCAATCATCAATTCAAGGATGTACCTTTCATATTTCAAGTCAATTTTGGTGATTGGATCAGAGAGATTGAAGTTTGGGTTGAAACTTATTCTTGAAGAAACCTTAAAAGTTACTAATTTTGGAAAATAAGGGCTTAATTTCAAAAAATCATATTTTATTCACCCTTGATCAAGAAGATGCAAATGAAATATGCTTGGAAATCTAAGAGAATTATCTTTCACCTCCTTTTGGTCTCATGACCAAATTGGCAAGGAATCAAGAGTTATGGTCTTTTGAAGTTACAAAATTATAGGTCATTTTTCAAAATTAGTGAACTTCAAGACAAATTTTGAGGACCTTAATGGATTAATTTGCAAAAACTCAAAACTATGGGATTGTATATCTTTTCAAGACCATTCCAAATTGTGCTCATTTGTGCCAAAATTCAAAAGTATGCACAAGTTGTGGACTTTGGAATTTTGAGACTTTTCATTGAATTCATGCATGCCATGCAAATTGCAAATTGTTGATAACTTTATTTGTGGCCTTTTGTTCCACCTCAAACTTGGCCCATGACCAACATGCAATGTACCAAGGCCCGTCATGCCAAGGCTTGAGCTGCACATGGGCAAATGAGAAGGGAAATCGTGGTTTTGCAAAAAATGGCATGAAGTTGCCTAATCACCAACACTAGCTTAATGCAAGGATTTAAGTCCTAATCTTGTTGCTAATCTTTTCCTGAGGGCAAATGGATTAAAATGCACGAGAAAAGCAAGCCAACGCACGAGGGATTTCAAGGCTGCATGTGCATACTTGATTTTGGCCAAAAGAAGATTTCTTTGATTCCAAGAGCTTTCAGCGCGAAAAACCTATCCTACCCTCCTCCTGATGATCTATATATTGAGAAGGAAGCCTCAGTGAGAAGGGTTTTGGCCAATTCTTCTTGAATTCTCTTCTCCAAGTGATAAGGATTGTAGATCGAGGCTTGGATTGCAACTTGAGTGAACGAGACAGTAGATCCATTTTTTCTCAAAGGTTTGAATTCTCAACTTTGAATTCTGATTTCTGGACATGCCTCGTGTGATTTAAGTTCATAATCATGTTGTTTGAAGTCTATGGAATGATTCTGAAGCTTTATAGCGTTTAATTTGATGAATTATGCATGATTGCCTGCTCTAAAATTCGCGATTCAGATTGTTTTTGTTCATATTCATGACATGATTGTGGACAACATGGTTGATGATTTGATTTGATTCGAATTGTTATGGATCCCTTGCCATGGTAGCTTTGATTTGCCTTTGATTTCATAAAAAATAATGCAAAATTGAGCATGTTATGTTGATCTGAAAGTGAGCCCTAAGCTTGAGAAAATGCGCGCGTTTTTGAACCATCCGGAGGTTGAAGATGATGTGGTGGCACATCATGATTGGCCTGTTTGAATTTTTTGGTTTATTTAAATTTTTGTTTTATTTGACATTTTGTTTAATTTTGTTTTCTGATCAAAACACATTCAAAAATTCAAAAAAAATCACCATAGGTCAATATTATTTTCTAGTATTTGTCACATTGTTTTGGATTTTTTTTAAAATAATTTGATTGGTTTAAAAAATTGTTAGGTTTAATTAATTAATTGATCAAAGTTTATTTTTATTTTAATAGTTCTATTGATCTAAAAAATCCAAAAAAATTATTTGAGAACCACAAAATAATGTGAAAATTGATTCTGACTTTGGTTCATCATTTTTCTTATTTTTTATTAAAAATTTAATTTCAAAAGGTTATTTGTAATATTTGTTTGTTTTTTTTATTTCTAATACTTCTATTAATTGAAAAATTCCAAAAAAAATCATGTAATCTTGTTTTTAATCACAAAATCTGAATATATTTTTTACTTTGACCATTTCATGATTTTTGGTTATAGTTTGTTATTTCTTGCCTTTAAATAATAATTTTATTATTAATTGTTTTTTTTTTGTTTTTAATATTTTTCCCTTGATTCAAAAAAATCTACAAAAATTCAAGGATAAGTGTTTTTAGCCCTAATATTTGAATATAATTTTGGTTGACCATTTTTCTGACTTTTTGATTTAAATATTTTTTTATATGTGAATATTTGTTAATTACACAATTATTTGGAATATTAATTTCTTTCTTGACTTTTCTTAATTCAAAAAATGTGAAAAAATATATTTTCTGACCTATAGGGTTTCTTGATGTTTTTCATAACCTTGGTTTAATTTTTTTGAATTTTGATCTCATTTAATCAATATTTGAGATAAAAAGTCGAAAATTAGGGTTTTGTTGCTTATGGTGCAAGTTTTATTTTCAAAACCACTATGCCCTGAATTTTCTATAGGATTCAGGTCTTGTTTATGGTTAATGAATGTGTTAGGAATTTAAAAACCATTTTTCTTGAATTATTTGACTTGGTTTGACATTTTTCCACAAATAATTTTGAAAACTTGTCTAGTTTGGTGGTTTTGCCAACTAGTCTTGAACTTTGAATTTAATTTGGTCTCCTCCTCAATCATTCATGAACTTAGAGCTTGCATTCTGACTTCTAAACACTTCCAAGATGTTAAGATATTTTTGGTTTGAATTATGGATCTTTATTCATTATTCCAGACCGCAACTTCTGATATTCTTCACGCCTAATTCTGCGTTTTCATTACTGCTACATTCAACGTTTTTCATCACAGCATCTCACCAGGGTTCCATAACTAATCCCTAAAACTTAATCTAATCAAGACAATTCATCACCCATAATTACCCTATGATTCTACATCATTTTAACAGCATCAAGGCATCAATATTCATCAAAACTCAGCAATTCTCATCATACATCAATCATGTATACTCAATTCAAGAACAAGACAAAAACCACTACTAATCCCACATACCAATCATCATAAACCCAGTTATAGATTTAGAACCCCACCCTTACCTTAGATTGAAGGTCGCTCTACAATTTCTGATTGGATTCACATTCTTGTCGTTTTTCACGTTCTAGCAGCTTGAACATTCTCTTCCAAATCCTTATTCTTCTACTGTTTCTTTCTTCTATTCTAACAACAAATAATAAAATAACCCTATTATTCTATTATTCCTTATTGGGATTAAAACCAACACACACCCCTTATTACTTCTATTCTCTCAAAATAATCCCACCTTAAATAATATTACACTTCTAATATTAATTCACCACATAATATTATATCTCTAATATTATTTCTCCACTTAATAAAATAAATCCAATTATAACACATCTTCATAAATATTCCAAAAATAATTTAATTAAATAATTAATTAAATTACGGGAGTTACAACTCTCCCCCACTTAGAATATTTTCGTTCTCGAAAATTTACCTCAAACAAACAATTCAGGATAGGAGTCTCGCATCTTGCTCTCCAACTCCCAAGTCCTGCTTTCACCAGCAGCTCCTAGCCAAACCACTTTAACCAAGGAAATCTCTTTGCCCCTCAGAGTCTTTATTTCACGATCCACGATCGGTACAGGCATCGTCTCCATCGTAAGATTATCCCGTACTTGTACATCGTCCATATGATTCACATGAGACGGATCTGAAATATACTTCTGAAGCTGCGACACATGAAACACATCATGCAAATTCGAAAGATTAGGCGGAAAAGCCACTCTATAAGCAACATTCCTCACTCTCTCCGAAATCTAATATGGTCCAATAAAACGAGAAGTGAGCTTCTTAGACTTCAATGCACGCCCAACACCAGTCACATGTGTAACTCTCAAAAACACATGCTCACCAGCTTGAAATTCTAAATCATTCCTTCGCTTGTCATGATAACTCTTCTGTCTACTTTGTGAAGCTTTCATCTTTTATCGAATCAACTTCACCTTCTCAGTAGTCTCACGAACAATTTCAGGTCCAAGTACTACACTTTCACCAGATTCATGCCAACATAACAGAGTTCTACATCTTCGACCATACAACGCTTCAAAAGGTGTCATTCCAATACTAGAATGGTAACTGTTATTATACGTGAAATCTATCAACGGAAGATAAGTATCCCACGAACCTCCCTGCTCAAGAACACGTGCCCTCAAAAAGTCTTCCAATGATTGAATCATCCGTTCAGTCTGACCATCTGTCTGAGGATGATACGTTGAACTCATCCTCAACTTAGAACCCAACGCTTCATGCAAACTCTTCCAAAAATCAGAAGTAAATCTTGGATCTCTATCTGACACAATGCATAAAGGAACACCATGCAACTTCACAATTACATTGATATAAATCTCAGCCAACTTCGGCACTGGAAAACTGATGTTAATAGGAATAAAATGAGCTGACTTCGTAATCCTATCAACAATCACCCAAATCGAATCATGTCCTCTTAAAGTATTAGGCAATGCTGTCACAAAGTCCATTGAAATGCTATCCCATTTCCATTCTGGAACTACCAACGATTACATCAATCCTGCAGGCTTCTGATGTTCAACTTTCGACTTATGACAAGTCAAACATGCATACACAAACCGAGCCACATCACTCTTCATCCCAGGCCACTAAAATAAACCTTTCAAATCTTGATACATCTTTGTAGATCCTGGATGAATACTCAACTTACTTCGATGGCTCTCTTCAAGTATCACCTTTTTTATCTCAGCATCATCAGGAATATAAATCTGGTTATGAAACCTCAATACACCTTGCTCATCTAGCTTAAAATAACTATTCTCAGACTGATCAATCCCAACCATCAAATCTACCAGTTTCACATCCAATTTCTGAGCTTCTCTGATACTGTCTAAAAATTCATTATTAATCTTCAACATACCCAACATAACACTTTGCGGAGTAACCTCGCAAACTAAGCTCATATCTCTGAACTGCTAAATCAATTCCAACTCTTTAATCATCATTGCTAACATATGTCGATGAGACACCAACGCTTAACATATTACACGGTCCACATTACACTCACTTAGCCTTACTCGAAGGTTAAGTATTCTCCAACTAAAAAATTACTTTCTTTATCTCCACATCATCGGGAATACAAATTCGATTACAGAATCTCCACATACCTTGCACATCTAACTTTAAATCATCATTCTCAGACTGATCGAGTCCAACCACCAAATCTACCAATTTCACATACAACTTCTGAGCTTCTTTAATACTGTCCAAAATTTCATGTTAATCTTCAACATCCCCAACATAACACTCGTCGGTGTCACTTCGCAAACTAAGCTCATATCTCTGAATTGTTCAATTAACTCCAATTCTTTAACCATCATTGCCAACATTTATAAAGTCTTTCGACTTAAAGCATTATCCACGACATTAGCTTTACCTGGATGATAAACGAAACCGACATTATAATCTTTGAACAACTCCAACCCTCTTCGTTGTCTCATAATCTATTGAAATCTCATCAACGCCATCCACACCATTTTGGTGATAGAACCTCTCCAATTCTTCTTTTACACATTCCACTACCTTGGCATCATAAACAGGACTCTAATTCCTCTTACAAGCATCTTCCTTTAAAAGGAAATCTTCTCTTCTTAAGTTACATCTATATGCGCTTCTCCAATACTTTCACTTTTTTTTATAATGTCAAACATCTTATTTCTTAACTTATTCGCCAACAACATATTACGCTTGACCCCGTCTCGAACAACTGTGATGATAACTATTTATGCCCCAAAAGCCTCTAGTTCCATAAACGACTTCAGAGTCCCTCCACATGGGAATGCATCAACCATACTTGAAAATACATTCATATGATAGAATAAAGTTTTATGTCCTCATAGGTTTAAACCGAACACTAATCTGATACTCGAAACACAAGACATGAATTTCCAAAGTTACCCGAAAATGCGGACACCGACGTCATGCAACGACATACTATTACACATCTTACGATAATATCAGAACATAATTTCTTTGTACCAGTACCAACACTTACCATCCTTGAGATCTTACTCATTTCCTTGAATTTCCGACTCTGACTCGCGATTCAAAACATTCCAATAACTTCAACAACTTTTATAATCACTCACAAGGATTCCACGACAAGGTCTACAACAATCTATCACTCTATCACCATTTAAACGTCGACATCTTACGCAAGGACAACCCAAACCGACAACTTCACAGTCTACCAGCAGCGCTGAAACATCGCAACTTTCTAAATACCATCTTCTAAAAATTATCCTTGTTACTTAACAATCACCTTCAGAAATATCAGGGTTTTACACTCTACTCATATGTCAACAACCATTACATTGCTCCTCATCCTTCGAGAAGTAAAAATCAACAAGGTCTGATCATTCTCCCTCAAGACGCTCTAACCTGATTAATAACAAAATCTTGAATCCATGTCATCTTCGAATTCGGGGAACAACAAAACTTCAACAATACTTGCATTGTCTCCATCAACAGCATACTAAACTAACATCTTACAACTGAAACATATCCGAGAAGCAAAGCTTCTCCCCCACTTATCTTCAACCCAACTCCTGCATACAACTTGATTAGAAAAACAACAAGCACTGACAGTGTTTCACACACTTGTCGCGCACTAAGGAACAAATAACGTTAGACAACTTAGTCGTACGGACCGACCTGCTCTGATACCACTAATGTAACATTCCAAATCTACCCGACGGATAATAAAATCAGAGTTCAACACAAATAGGATGCTACATTTACAACTCAAAATCAAACTTCATTTAATCGCATATAAAATAGATACATAACACTTAACTCGGATGAACCGATGATAACCTGATTTATTTCTCAAAATCAAAGAATTTTTTATTGATATGCAGCAGAATTTACATGCTCAATTTCAATTCACTTAACATCTTTTATTCAACTAAAACCACTTCAAGACAACAATTATTTCACGTAACCAACTTAAAATTAAGCAACTAGAATAAATATCAACAACTAAACATCAAGCGTTCATCCCCCCGAGTGCTACGTATCAGAGCGACCACACCGACTCGAACTAATGAGGTAACAACTAACCTTCTTGATTACCTTCACATTACCAACAGAGGGCAACATTCAAACAAAAGGGGTGAGATATCGGATAATATAATAAGTTGTATGATAAATAATATATTAAATCGGATCATATAAAATCACCACTTCACAAATTACAAACGACTTTAATCACGACAAAACATCAATATGACATACCTACTAATTCTCAGCTTTTAGATAATACAGGTCACCATAAGTCAACAACATAAAGCAAAAACAAATATATCATCACGACAACTCAAGATGCATCATCAAGTGCGACTCAATTACAATGCATATGCATGTGGTACCATTGGAGCAGAACTCCCAACTTAAAAATCTGCCAATTAATAGAGGCATCAACAAGGCATAAGCCTTCTTTGCAGTTTTCCAATCTAGGCCATCACAGAGTATGAAAATGTATATGACTTAATGAATTCACTATCACATACTCACAACAATCATCATCCATCGCAATGCATAAGCCCACATCAGCATTATTACCAGTAAATAGTGGTAATTCATCATCATTTAAAATCCCCTGAAACTTCGCATTACCAACAAGAATTCACAATGACAATCACAACAACACAACAACTCAACATAATTCAACATTTGCCATAAGCCTAAGAATTCAATACCACCTGCAATTCATATTTTTCAGCCAAGTATTCAACACACTGCATCGACTAAAATATACAACAAATATTCCATATAGTTATTCGGACAAATCGACTAAATCCTGCTAATTTATTAATTCTCCACTGTTATTTTATTACTAATAACATGCTATTACTAATACACATCTTAGTCTCTACCTTACAATAACTTATACAATCCACTATCTCAACCGTAATATTTTACAAACATTCCGCGTAATTATTCAAACAATTTAACTATATTCGGCTAAATAATCCTCTGCTAAAATTGCTAGTATTTCTACTCCATATTATTATTATTACGACCATCCTGGTACTGTGATTTCATAAGCTCTGCTACTTGTAATTACTATCCTGCTATACTATTCTCCTACTAATTTATTGTTGTTACTTCTATTTATATATAATAATCTTTAATTAAATATGAACTACATGATCAAGGGATACTGAGTTCTTCAAATAAAATATGGAGGCTTTACAATAATCAATTATCAAATGGACTAAATTGGGAAACTATATAAAACTAGTGTGCCTGTCGCCACAAGTGGTGTTCCCCTTGGCACACCTTCCTTTTTCCAGCATGATGTCGGTCGACACCCATTCACATTCCCCTCGGCATGCCCATTATCTATGTGCCACTCGACACACACATAGTGCCCCTCGGCACAATGTGTTTCCAGCCCTCGGTTATGCAGACTTCTGTAATTCCTTTTTTGTTTTCAACTTTCCTTTGATAAACAATCTCACATCAGAATAATATATATCATTACAGCAACATCAATTTCACTGAAACACAATTTTCCAGAACCAACAACATGGAACCACATCAATATTACAACTAAATTAAGACAAATTAATTCTAAGCAACATATTCATAGAAATCTGATAAATTTCCAAAACAACTAACCACAACAATATACACATACAACAACGATTTTACACACCCAACTCTCACATACTATTCATCATAATTCCCATTATAGAGTCAGAACTTCATCCCTATATATCTTGGATTGGAGACCTCTCTATAATATTCCTATTTAACACCTAGCTTTTCCTCTTCTCTGCAACTTTGTAACTTCCATGTTCCCACAAAAATACTCAAGACTTTTTTTCCTTATTCCTTCTAATTAACGGAATCCTCATAATTAGCTTAACCTTATAATTATTACTATTCTTATTGGGTCTAACTTTCACACCCTCACCTATTACTCCACACAACCAAATAATGATCCCAACTAATAAACCTTATATTATTCTAATATCCATATTAATATTATTGCTAATATTAATCAACCAATCAATTAAATATCAACCAAATAACAACTTAGCAACTTAAATGAACATTATTCGGCATTTCACAACTTCAACAATTTCAACAACATTTTCAACCATTAATCTGTAATTAATTAAATTAAATGATTAATTAAATTAATGGGCGTTACACACATCGGGGAGCTATTACAACATTAGTTTTAGATTTACATTTTAGTTTTTCAATTTTGTACTTTCGGAAGCGAATCCTGCCGACATTTATGGAGGATCGTGAAGTAAATTTTCATTCAAGTTGCAGTCAAGTTCTTTTGTACTAGATATTATTTCCAGGATTTTGATTCAAGATTTATTTATATTTCCTATATAGAAATCATGTTCTATTTTATGATTAACTACTGTTATAACATGTTTCTATTCAAAACTATGTCCGACTAATTTCCTTAGATACTGGTATATAAAATTATATAACCGAAGGGATTCGAAAGTCTATTTGTATAAATATTTACAAACTACTTTCCTGGTTTTGGTTTCTAATTAAATTACTAAAACTGTTTTTGTTACGAGAGTAAAAGACAAGAAAGGTTAACATCAATACAACGAGAGTTTGAGATTTTTAATCGGATAGTAGTAACTGAACATTGATTCTAAATACATCGAGAGAACTTTAGGAGTAATTAGATTTTATTGGTTTCCAAAAAGTATTCTTAAAAGCAAATGAGACACCGAGAACAAGCATTTAGATTTAAGAATACATTCTAAGTCAATAAACATGTGAGTGTGAGATAAGGATTTTTAAACTAATATTTCTACTGAAAAGTATTTATAAGAAGAAAACCAATGGTTAGTCGGATCTCTGAAGTCGGATGAATTACATACTGGTATCCTTTATTTTGAATATTTTATTAAACTTGAATTTACTCCCTATTTCTCTCAAAAACCCAAGATTAATTTTCAGCCTTAGATTCTAGAGTAACATTAGATAACATTAGTTTGATTAGCATTCCCTGTGGGTTCAATATCTTTTAAAACTAGATGATTAGAATGTGCACTTGCAGTCAATAATTCCGACAAACTCTTAAAGTCTCGATCACTAGGATATGATAAATAGATAAAATCTGCATTTTAAAGTTTATTATGCTAGTCTCAAAGCATTGGTTGGTCAATTTTTAAACGTATGTTATTTACCTCCTAGGTTATGGTAAATACGCGAAAAGTCTACAATCTGTTTTAGGTATTGACGAGTTATCCGCTCGTCGTATCTAAGTCGAATCAAAATTATTTATTCAAACTCAGGTAAGTTGATACATCATCATCTGTGCCTATTTTTCGTACTCTTGGGAACGCGGTATAGTGTATCCTTATAATCTCTTGGTCAAATTTTGGGGTCTTCCATTATTTAATAAACCTCTGATTCGAATGTGCGAGACTTGTATATTCTCACACTATTCAATCGAAAAGTAATTAAATAGGGGAAACAGTCATACCCCAAATTTCCCCCAATAAAATGTTCATATTATTACTTTGTTTCTAATTTATAATCATATTATTTAAATTTCTTATTTTTTATTTTAAGTCTAATAGGGGTTTAAAATTTTGAGAGGGGTGCATTACTCCAAAGGGACCATCAAAGTCTGATGGTCCATTAGGAATTTGAGACCCATTTGTAAGTAATAAGGGTGCATTATTACAGGCCCATTTCAATTTTGGCCCGTTCAAAGTTATAAAAGGGGGGTGTATGCTTAGATGGACCCATTGCTTCTTCTTTTCTGAATTTGCAGACCCAAATCAATTTGTTTGATTGGCCCATTTACCTTCATTTGGAGTAACGGAAGAGGGGGATGTATGAACATCATAATCAGACGACTCATTATTTTAGGGGCCCATGTTCAATTGTTTGAAGATTGTACAAAGGCAGTATCTTTGTTTTTTGTTTACTGGCCCATTAGAAATTTGGGAAGCCCAATTAGTAAAAAACAACTGGCCCATCTAATTTTTTTGGACTAGGGTCCATTTGAGTTCTTTTTTCTTTTTATTTTGATTAAACTTGTGTTGATTAAGTTAATTAATTAAGTAAAGATTACTTAAGTTTTATCTAATTAATTTTAAATTAATCTAATGTGGACAAAAGACAAATTAGGGTTTTTTATCTTCGAGAAACCATGTCAAACTGTGTATTTTCTTCTTCTTCACAACAATACCCGAGGCCTAAGCAAACATGCACTGTAGAGATCGAAAGGAAAAAAACAAATATCCAAAAACGCATGAATAATAAAAGATCAATTACGAAATCAAATCTTTCTTTATGAAAATACCAAAATCGTCCAAAAATTCACAAATCTGGTATCATTTACAGAACCGTATCAATTTACAATCAATTTCTAATCAATCAACTCCAATCACTAAAATATAACAACAAATCAAATAAAATTTCCTAATATGTTCTAATCTAAAACCTATAAAACCCCCTAATATCTAAGAACAGAAGGAGAAAAGTTTTACAGAGAGAAAGAAGAGATTAAGAAGAAGGAGAAGAGGGATATGGGTTTCAATTTCTGAAACCCTAGATCTGAGATACACCTCTGTCGCCTTCAATCCATTGTCAATGTTGTACCCGTCATCTCTGTCACCTTCGAATCAAAGAAGAAGAGATTAACAAAAGAGATTAGACCGAAAATCAGAAATACACAAAAAGATTCACTACAACAGACGATAACCCTTAATTTCTTAGCTTTTAGGACTCGATTGATTGTTGTAATTGGTGTTTAATTGTGTGATTTTGGTTTGAGTTGAGTTTTCTGGGTTTGATTTGGGTTTAGGGTTTGTACACCTTAGGGATAGGGTTCTTCCTACCTAGGGTTAGGGTTCTTAATTCATAGGGTAAGGATTCCTCAATCTGTGTTGCTGGGTTTTGGATAGAGTTAGATTTAATCTCAAAACCCTAGGGTTCTTGGGTTTTTTGATGAATTTAGGTTAGGGTTCTTAGGGTTGGATGAAGTTGTTAGGGTTCGTGAGAACCCATATGAATACCTATGGTGGTCTTGGGTTGCCTACGGTGGCTTGGATGAAGATTTGAAGATTTCGGTTGAACTTCAACCGAAAATCTGGGATAGGTGGTGGTCCTATGGTGGATAAGGGTGGAACCACCGGCAGAAAAAATTTCCGGTCAGCGGGGTTATTTCCAATTGCCTAGAGAGAAGAGAGAGCTTCTCTCTTCAAAAATTACAAAGGTTTTGGTTTTTGTGTGTAGAGAGTAAGCGAGGAATAAAATGAGCCACAAGCTCTGATTTTGTTTTTATAAACTCCATCTGTATTCCGGTACATCACTCTTATCATACACCCTCCACCTTTATTCTCTAATCAAGATCAAGCAAGTGTAACCCTGCTAGTCCATGATAAACCTGTGCGTACACCACACTGGATCCACACGGGCTTCAAGCAAATTCTTCTTTGGGCCTGACTCTTCCTAATCGCACACCAACCCCATTTCCTTTACTCTTTTTAACTACAAGTCACACCCCTTGCATAATTGGACTCCAAACAAAATTTGGGCTCAAGCCCAATGTTATCCACATCCTACAGTTTTACTACCGCAATTAAACATTCACCCCCTGCGCGTTTTGGGCCAAATCCAATATCTGAATTTGGGCCCTAATATTCATAACCCTAGGATTTTACTAACTAACTAAATTTACACCCCCTACGTTTTTTTAATAAAACTAATTTATTCTTATAATTTATTTATTTATCATTTTAAAATTTGTCACATTTACCTATAATTTTGCATAATTAGTAAATAATTGTAATATTTATTTTAAAAAATATGGTAATATATTTTTAGTAAATTATAAAATATTTATTTACTAATTAAAATTTTTCATTCAAAATATTTATATATTTGCATTAAATAGCTATTTATATAAAATAGTTATTTGTAATATTTATATATTTGCATTATTTATATAAAATAACTATTTGTAATATTTATATAAAATAGCTATTTGTAATATTTATATAAAATATCTATTTGTAATATTTATATTTTTGTATTAAATATTTTTATTCAAATTTGCATTATATATTCGAAAACATCTAACCAATCAAATACTAACCTTTTCTATTAACAAAATTCAAATTTATATATTTTCAGAAAAGGATTATGAAAACTTCTTTTATTGACTGCGAACTACGTCTACAATTCCTCTATTCACACATTCAGACTTGGTTCAAGGATTAATTCAAAATATTTCCACAATCCATCAAAAAAACTAACCAAACACTACGAACTATAGACTCTGATTCCTTATAAGAGGATGCGTAGGCATACAACTTAAAAACCGTGGCGAGTTCCCCTAACTAAAAAGTTAAAACTCTATTCCTAAACCTAAAACTTAAACCCTAGTATCCTTGTGAACAAGGTAGATGAAGGTTCCTAACACCTCCCTTCGTCTAAAGTGAGTCAAAAACTTATAATCTCTGTATCGATTTTAGGGTTATTCCGTAATATTTCTGTCTTAGGATAAAAATTAATGGTGGCGATTCTATATTTTTTGCTAGTTATTACACATGGCTATCATCCTAACCCCAATTGATGCAAGGTGAGTTCCATTAGATAGAACTTGGGTAAGAAATTGGTAATAATTATATCCTTGGGATTAGATTGTGATTATATCCTTGCATGTGTGATTAATTGTTGAAAAGTGGGATTTTAGTGGGAGATAAATATGATTGTATGCTTAATCCCTTGATGAAAGTATGTTCTTGAGATGATAATGCATATCTTGTATTGTGAGTCTCTAGTTACAAACTTGGGGTTTTTTGGGAATTTCATGAGTTGAGGAAATTAGCGTTTTAGTGTGAGAACTCTTGCTTGCATGTTTTCCTAATCATAGAAAGTATATAAGCTGGTGTTTTGTGTGATGAAATTGTGCCTGCGTGATTTAGAATGTTATTGGAATTATGGGATGGTTCGGGTTTGGGAAAGAATGGATGTTGTAGCTGAAAATGCGGAAAATTTTATTTTTCCACAGGGGAAATCAGTTTCCGATTTCAGGGTAACCGATTACCCTACTAGGTTAAGCTAAAAATTCTAAACTTTAGAAATTCGTAACTTTCGCATTGGGTGTCAGAATGACATGTGGTTCATATCATTAGAAATATAATTAAAAGTAATTTATAATAAAATTAGTTACAAAACCATAATTTTTCATCTAAGAGTGTTGGAACCCCACTTAGTGAGTTTTTCTGGGTAAAATTGTATGTTTAAATTCCCCGGAGTGCAGTTCTATTCCGTTTAGGGAACCAGACGCCTCCTTAGTTTACTATGACTTATGAGATGTGTCGAGAAATGTATAATGCCATGTTATGATCACTTTTATACTACTTGTATAAATATGTATGATGAATATGAATGGATTATGTTAAAATTCTATATTGTGATCAATTATTGTTTTTCTGTCTGCTCTGGTTGAATGCTCGGAGGTGTTTGCCTGTGTGGCTTGATGTGTATTATGTTTTAGGTTTATTCTTGAATTAAAGTAGGCCTAAGCTACTAGGTGGTAAATCACACATGACCATGTCGGGGTCCAACTTTTTACAATTGCGATATGCTGAGAGGGTCGATAGAGGCGTTTCCTCCAACAGGTAAACATCTGTGTTCTTGGTAAGTCATACACACCTGAGCTAGCATTTCAATGTGATGAGCAGTTATGAAAAGGATTTTACTACAGTAGGTAAACAAATGCATGCTTGGTATGATGGGGTCGTGATGCTATATAGGAAATATGACTCTGGAGCTTACTCACCTCTAGTGATGCCACGTTGGTAACATCACTAGGCTTTCGCCCGGTGGGCTTGTGCAGTCCTTGAGGAGTATTTGCACTAACGATCACACATTCGTGTATGGATGGTTGAGAGGGTCGTGAAGTCTCAAAGATCATGTCACTTTGTATATACTCGTTACATATGGAATTCAATTTAGGACTAATCTGATTCATCTTGCTAATGTTCCCGTGCAATTCAATTGACACTAGGCACTTGGTTACTCATCGAGGGTGTGGTTTTATGTGGCCTAGATAGTAAGAAAGAACTTACTTCTGGATTCCTCGTACATGAATACGGGTCTGCATACTGTTTGTGTTTGGTTGTGTGCCTAATTTCTTGTTGTCTCATTGGTTTGTCAAGGGACTTCTAATGGATATATTATCCTTTGTTGTGTACTTGTACCAAGCCGTGAGGAAAACCCTGGATCCATGACAGATCCGTTTTGTTGCATGCAGCTTGTAGAACCGAGTGAACCCATAAGATAATGGAACTCAATAAGATTTAGTAATTTCACCCAAATCTTATTATTATTTTTCAGGCACGGGTTAAAAGTGTAGAATTTCTAGATGGTCTATATTGAAGACTGTGAACGAGCAGATGGCAGGAAGACCTCATCAGATCTTATATTTCTATTGTGTATTGCGGTAGACATGCTGATTCTATACATTCTGATATTGGGTTGTGTTGGATGCGATTTTAATTCATTGTCTTTTCCCGCTTATGTATGCTTCTATATACTATTTATAGCATCAGTGTATATTATTCTAGACGTATATGTACGGGCTGTTACAAAACTATTGAATATCACACGAGATGCATGTATTTTACAACTTTAAATTAAATATATGCGACATAGATACAAATACAAAAGAAATATGAAATCAAACGAAAAAATAAATCATTAATCATATTATTTATCAATTATTTTCACATTATTAAAATTTTCTTAAAAATTGTCACTGCAATGTTTTTTAAATAAAATTCTGTAAAATAAAATTTAAAATTTACTTTAAAATTTCAAAAAATTAACAAATAAAATTTAAAATTATTTTGCGTCACGCTGGTTACATGTATTTTACAATTTAAATCTAAATATCTAAAATATATATAGTTATAAAAAAATATATGATGTCAAATGATAAAATAAATTATTGATTATATTTATATACTTATTTAACTTTGCAAAACTAAATTTTATATGTCACTCTCAACATATAAGCATAAAAACATATATATTCCTTTTTATTTGTGATTAATTTCTTTCGTTGTATAAAATAAACTATTGACTATGTTTATAAAATAAATCTTAAAATAATTTAAACACAACACTAAATAAACTAACACTAATTTGCATATGCACATTTCACGATTATCAGTTATTTTCATATTATTAAAACTGTCATATAAATTCTCTATGTAATATTTTTTTAAATATAATTGTAATATCCCAAGTTTTACAAACATGGGAATAAAGGTTAAAGAAATAAAACGGTATCTAATGAGAAATAGTTGGAATAATCAAGATTTGGTTAGAATTGAACTAAATGGACAATTGGTAATTATTGCATAGTTTGAGAGCAATGTGGTCTTTGTAGCAATTAAATGAGAAAATTAAGTAGCTGTTTGGATGCAACCTCATTATTTTAATTTGCCAAAACACATTTTTGGGAGAAAGGAAGAGAAACACGTGAAAAAAAGGAGAAATAAAGGAAGACCAACTCCAACTTCAACATTTGATATTGCATGCATCAAGAACCCATTCAAGTTTGAGATTTTCCATTATCTTCTTCTGCTACAACATCATCATCATCTTCTTCTTCAAGTTCAGACTATAAGGTGAGTTCCATTAGATAGGAACTTCGGGTAGAATTTGGGAATAATGCATGATTAGTTTAGGGTGTAATCAATTCTTTGCATGTTGATTAATTGATGAAATATGTGATCTTTTGATGCCTTTGTATGCCATGAAATGTTGATACATGATGGCGTTTGGATTTGGATTGTTTAGGAAAACTAAGGATGTGTTATAACACTTTTGGGACTGGTTTTATGCAGGAAATATATCATTTTTTACTATGCTTCAGTAGTATATCGATTTAACTAGTATGTAAATCAATTTCCCTTTATAAAAACGGATTTCTGGGAAAAATTAAAGCATGTAAATCAGTTCATACAGGAAGTAAATCAATTTGCAACTGACTAAAAGTAACCTTCATATGTGTTGTTGTATATTTTTGTACTTGACCGTGAGAAAACCCTGAATCGTCGAAGGATCCGTTTTGATGCATGAACCCTATAGAGCCGAGAGAACCCATAAGATAGGGGAACTCACATAAATTTAGTAATCTCACCCTAATCCTATTATTGTTTTTCAGGCACATGTTATAATCGAAGAATTTCTAGATGGTCTATATTGAAGACTGTTGATGAGAAGATGGCAGGAAGTCCTTATCAGATATTATCTTTCCACTATGCATTGTTGTAGACAAGTAAATTATACAAATTTTTGTTGAAGATTTGAATCGTATATGATTTTATTTTTATCATTTCTAACTTTTGTATGTTTCTATGTACCATTTATAACATCACTACATATTATTCTAGACATCTATGTACGGGGTGTTATAGTTGGTATTAGAGCATGTCAATTCTTGTACATGCCATGAGACATCACTATCAATTCCCTTCTCCCTTACATGTGTGTGTTGCTAGCCTAATCTCTAATGTCATAGTATTCAGCTGTAGAGCCTGACCACCTCACCAACTGCATACGTGATGTAGAGGATCACGGTGGAGCCAACACGAGGAAGCATAAGATCCAAAGAAACTCAAGCTGAAATGGTAGAAACCGGTTAAGTAAGTAGAATGTTGGGATTATCAAGCATAAGTGGAGCTGAAATTCTGGCACTTACATAACACGATAAAACTGATGTTACAATCATCAAAACATGATGTCGTGACTGATGTTACAACATCTTGATACAGACTGTGCATGAATATCAAAATGATAAATTTTGCAGACATATAAACTCAGTGTCATAAAGAACACAACAATATGTTAACCCAGTTAGGTGAAAACTCACCTACACTGGGGGCTACTAAGCCAACAAGGAAATCCACTATCAGTAGTACTAGTTCAAAGCTAAATTCCCTCGTTTACAACTTCTCGTCTAATCCCTACCTAATGCAACTTCTACCTAGGTCCTTCCTAGATATGAGAAATCTTAATCTCACTTCTAATCACCGCAGTGATAAAAACTCCCAATCACAGGGAAAACAATTCCATCCACAAGAATTGTTAGGAAGTACAAACTCCCCGGTTACAACCAAAAAGACAATCCCAATCCTCGAAACTTCCAGGAAGAACATACTTCCCAATTATACATAGTTAAGACTCTTAACTACAAAAAAATACTTAGGTTTCTTAAAAGCTTCCACCAAGAACAATATTCAACTTGTGCCTATGGGATTTGAGTGAGAACAATACTCAACTCATTACCTAAAGGTTTCAGAGTGAGAACAAATTTCTACCACAAGTATCAAAAGTCACAAGGGTGACTTACAGTCACAAGAGTAGACACGACTCTCAAAACGACAAAACCTTATTCTAAAACCAAAAAGAACTAATAAGAATTAAATTTCCCTAGGTCTTGGTGTTCCTTTTATAAGCTTCAGCTGTCAATGGGCTTCAAAATCTCTGCCCAATTCTTCCTTAATCTATGTGCTAATTGTTGTAGAGAATATCTCCTAAAATCTTGAAAAAAATGTTCAAGTATCTAAAGTTTGGTTAACAACCATTCTTTTAGAAACTTTTAATGTTGATGGGGATTTGATTCTGCTGTTCCAAATTGAATATTCTTGACCTGTATAAATAACTGATATATATATATATATATATATATATATATATATATATATATATATATATATATATATATATATATATATATATATATATATATATATATATATATATATATATATATATATATATATATATATATATATATATATATATATATATATATATATATATATATATATATATATATTCAAAAGGAATCTCAGGAAATCAAATCAAATCTTGTCAAGAATTAAAATAGTAGCACTTGTTGTATCAGAGCAAGATGTTATAACATCTGCCTTCGATATCTGGTTAAAAACACAATAGCAGAACTGCTATGATAGTTGATGCAAATGTTATCATATCTTTCACAACATCAGTATAACCATGTTTTAGAACCATGATTAGCCAAAATTTAGCTAACCATAAAAACATGGAACAAACAGTCTCCCCCTTGGAAAATTTTGACTAAAACAACCAAAAACCAAATTCAATTGGATAGAGAGGAATAAAACCACAACACAAGCTACATGCTTATCATGTAAACTCTGTAAACAGCTACACAAGCTTGTACATAGAAATAGGTTAGCACCCCCCCCCACCTGTTGCACATAATAGGTTCTCCCCCTCATGGGTAAACCCACACTAGAGCACCTGCAGCGGAATAGTAGAAACAACAACAGCAACTTCAGCACACACAAGCATGAACACACATGCTCCCCCTCAATGATTGCATATCAACCATACATAGAACTACTCTCATAGAAGAAGTAGCATATAGTCCTATCATAATGCTAAATCAACATGTCAAGACATGTGATATTAACATCAGGAAACAACACCTTACTCCCCCTTTTTAGCCAAAATAATGACAAAAAGAACCAGAGTAAATGTACACAATGGAAAAGCACAAAAAATCAGAACACATTGCTCTCGGGAAACAACACATATGGAAACATAACTATGGAAACATGTTACACACAAGCAACAACATATAGGAGTCAGAAAAACACTAATGCAGATACACATATGGAATCACATATTGAAACACATAGAGAACCACTAATCATGAGCACCAGGTGGAAACAAATGGAAGCAGATAGTATTGTTAGGAATTTATTATAGACCCAACTCACACTGGATCATACTAGAAATATTTCATCCTTTAAACAACATCTTCATACCAATCTCCATATTCAAGGTATGTGATCCAATCCTCATCAACGTCCGAGGAGGAATCATGTACTTGAACATGACTTTTCTTGCATGACCTCACCTTTGTTTCAGACTTCTTTCTTGTCCTTACTGCTCTAGTAGACAATACAACACCTATCTTTCCTTTTGATCCAGCCTTCTTTGGATCAACTTTATTATCCTTCTTTCCTGACTTAACTTCAAGCAGAACCACCTTCTTATACCCAGCATCCTTAGATGATTGGCTCATGACTGAACCTTAGTTTTGAGATGACAAAGAGACGGAAGGGGTCACCGAGAAATTATTTTGCTTGTAACTGATTATTAGTCAAGGAGAGAGTTTTGAAGAAGGTGAAATTGATCACCACTTATCACAAGAGAGAGAACATTCTCTCGTTCTTCCTCTTTTTTTTAGACTTTCAAAGTTTTGATTTCTTGAAAAACTCACACCGCTTTTTCAAACATTGCCTTGACTATAGAAAATCACATTCATACATTGCAAGACCACTGACAAAATTGAGACCAGAACCAACTAGCTTCGTCTAGTAAAATTTACACACTTGATCACAAACGGTAATCAACTTGTCACAGCATAATGGCATAACATATTTTTTGACATTGCATGCATAAGACTAAGGCGTAATAGTTTCCTTTATCATAATACTTATCCTTATACTAGGATACAAATGAACCTTTGCTGATTTAGGTGACTAGATTGTTTTCCACGAACAGTCATCCCCTATTAACACCAACACCACCAGATTTGTCTTTATAAAGTCATAGGGTACCCGACTTTAATACCCTTATCAAGATCTCCTTAAATTATGAATACATGATAACACCAGACTTGAAAACTAAAGGAGATCCCTTTACAAACCAAACTCTTTATCATCCACTCTTCTGGATAAAACTCCTAAACTCTAACTGACTTGCGAAATTTATGATTCAAATTATGCAGATATTCAGAGTCTTCTAACTTGGAGACTCGGCTTCCTGATATGATGTTCCAACAATTTAGTTCATCATCCTCTCCTTCCTTAATGACAACAATATCTCTATAAATTTTACTAATAGTTGTGAAGCTCAGAGATATTCATTAAGTAGTTAGAATCCATAAAGATCTTTGAAGACTTCAAGGATGTCTGATTCTTACATGTTGTAGTCCACCCAGTTTCTTTTCAGACCAAACAACAAACCGACATATAGACATGCTTCTATTTACCATTTTGAGACCAACTTACCTTTGTAGAGGTTGATCTAGAACTCTTGATAACTTTTAAATAGATTAGATCTTAATTTTTTTTAAGTTTACCAAAAATATCAACAACTATAATAAGGGAATACAACAATGCAATCAAGGCTCTAACCTTGTAAACACCTGATGAGGTTCACAAGAGGAAGTTCTAGAAATATAGCAGCAAACTGATGTTGCAACCTTTGTTGTGAAATATTCACCTATACTTCTTTGGATATATCAACTTTATTCTTTCATTAGTGATCAGTTATTCACAACAAGACCTTGATCACACCAACTGAAACAACTCATCATATTAGATGTCAATCCTTTAGACAAGGATAACAACATGAGACTCCAGAACTATTCAGTTCTTTAGCTCCTTCATCTATATCTATGGTAACAACACCAAATAGAAAACCGGTAGAATGATACAAGTTGTTCACCAGCAACTTCCTCCTTTGATATATAACCACTTATAGGTCAACCTTGAGACGAGAGGATCTTTTGAGAAAGCCATACTTTTAAACTAAAGAGCAAGACTTAGCCTTTATCTTGAGTATCTTGATGTCCCTTCTAGATTTTCAGTCAACTTTCCAACTTGAAGAGCTCAGATTACTTCCTTGATAACAAACTTCTTTAAAGAGCTGAAAGCAATTGATATAACTAGATAATTCATGAGAGGTCATGAATCACTTTCATTATCATTCTTCTTTAAACAACTTAATCACATTATGGATTCCAAGAATAGTTCACTCTTTTAGCAATAAAACCATAAGCATATTGTTGTACCCTAAAATTTGCCCTCTCATTTTCTCAAGAAATCACCTTGGATCCTCAGGTTTTCTTCCATCCAATCCCGAGCTTTGAATTACAATTTTTTCAAGAAAATCGCCTACAAGGGCAAAATGGTCATTTTCACATTAAAAGGTCAAACTTTGACTTTTTGATCAAAACCAAGTTTCAAGAAACATATTTCATCAAGACATGTTGGAATATGAAGTTTATATCACCAAAAAGTTCAAAGTCAAATTTACTATGGAAAAGCCAAATTTCTAAATACTTGGGATTTTTCTAAATATTTAGTAAAAAAGATGACACTTCAGAACTTCTGAGCCAGCCTCCAGGCAGGTGCAGTCAAAAGTTGTGAACATGGTTCAGCACATAGTCTTCAGTCAGAACATGGCTCTTCAGCATCTATGCAAGTTCAGTCAGAGTTTGCTAGGATAATGAAAAGAAGGTAATAAAGCATACTACAAAGCCTGAAAGCTCCTTCAGAACATGCTAGAGCCAGAAGTTAAGAAGATCAGAAGATTGGATGCTACGCTGAAGCAGAACTTCTGATCCAGATTTTTCAAAGATAAATCAAAGAAGGTTACTACAAAGCCTGAAAGCTCCTTCAGAATATGTTGAGGCAACAAGGTACAATGATCAGAAGATGGATGTTTGTCCTAGATAGAACTTCTGATCCCGAATCAAGCAATGATGCAAAATCTCAAATTATAGGATTTCTGATTTTGACAAATCTCATCATTATTTAATGCTCATTAATGCTCACAACCACTTTTGAGTCTTTGTCCAAGGGACCTCTCCACGTGTGGCATAGGAATACTCTTGTTAACCTTAAAAGCAAACTTTTATACATAAGTATTGGAGGGTCCATGCATTACTTTTTGCTTTAGGGTTTAATTTTCCTTAATCCCTGCTTGCTAATCCAGTCTAGGCTAAAAAATTGTCAACTATCACACCTTTTTTTGGAACTTGCTTCAAGAGCAAGTCAGCATCTAGTGTATGATGTTGGCACTACTTGACATTTCAAAACCCACAAAACTTTGCCTATAAATAGAACACCATTGGTCATTGAAAAAGGGCCCAGAAAAAAGTTGCTGAAGAGAGGTCAAAGTTTTTTTGAGAAAAGAAAAGCCATGAATCCCTGCAAAAATTCCCAGAGTTCCAAGAACTGTAAACACAACACATAAATCCTTGTTAACTTTTGATTCCCTGCATTCAAAACTCCACTTGTTCTCAATTATTTCTTGACTAAAAATATTCACATAGTTTTTGATCCACACGTTGGAAACTACCTAAACTTATGTGTTCATACTACTATACACTCTCCATCCATCCCCTCAAAGAAATCAGAACATCACCTCTTTGCCAGGTAAGTTTCTGCTGACCCTCATTACATTACTTAAGCATTACCAGATTTACATGCTCAAAAATATAATATAGACATCATGTTTCTGATATTGCATATATATATATATATATATATATATATATATATATATATATATATATATATATATATATATATATATATATATATATATATATATATATATATATATATATATATATATATATATATATATATATTCTGAGGTTTCATGCACCTGCCTGTTTAAGTAGAGGATGAATCAGTTCAGAATTTCTTGGAGAGACTAGAACTCAGAGTTAGGATTAGCCAATGCATGCTTGCCTCTGATTTATAGTTCTGATATTTCTTATCTTCTGAAACTCTATGACACCTGTTATAATTGTTCTATGCATGTCTTCTGTTTTATGGAGAAATAACCAAATTACAGATGTTCTGACTAGCTTAGAGAGAGAGATCAAGTTATGAGAACTTCTGAAGTTTGTTTTGTTGTCAGTGGTATCAGAACTTCTGAAGCTTGTTTTGTTGCCAGTGGTATGAGAACTTCTGAAATTATTGTGTTCCCAGTGTGTTTAAAGCTTCTGACCTTATATATTTTCACTAACATGTTACTATTTTGTAGCGTGCCAGGGTCAGAACCTCTAACTTCATCAGCAACACGCTGATTCGTTTTTCCTCCTTTTTCTCATTATTTTGCTACCATTTTCTTTTCCATTAACCAGCAAACATCAAAAACATTTATTTTAGGCTTTATTTCATTTCTTAAAACAAAAGACCAAAAATATTTCCTTAAGACAAAAACATTTTCTAAGCAAGTTCATTTTACATTTCTCGTACATTATTTCAATATGGTTGTAATAGTAACTTAGGACTTAAATTCCTTGCAATCCCCATTCATAAATATGTACCCCCATCCCCTAAATATTGTAATAGTGTAGGACTTTACATTTCTTCAATTTATCGCTTTCAAAATGTAAATGCTAGTAATTAGGTGTGTATGGCAAGATAAAATCAACAATTAGATAACCCTAATTGAGACTAAATGCATGCAATCAAACACACTTGCACACATGCACCCTTAGGGTAATCTCACTTTGTTGCCAATCGGAAAATAGTCATGTCCCTCGAACATGGGCGTTTTAGCAAAGACCCTCGATAAAAGATCTTAGTCCCTCGATGACCCTTGATGTTGCCTTCGGTAAACGATCTAGTCCCTAAAGCGATATTGCTAAAACGTCCCATATGTTGCCTCCTATGACTATACAAATGTACCAACGCTCGTCCCTTCACATCCAATGATGGGACTTCTTATTAAATCAATGATAAGATAACAACATCTAAAAGAGAAGGAAAAACAAATCTAAGACCTTTTGAGTAGGTAGGTTTGCTCTCAGTTACTCGCTTGCTCACAACAAAAACATTTTATGCACCAACACCCTCACTTTGAAACATTTTCAAAAAACAACACTTTGTACGCGTTCTTATAAAGACGAGAGCCATTACAAAGGAAACCCTTTTCAAAATCATTTTCAAAAACATATCTCACAAACGCATCTTTGAACTATTTTTGAAGAAAACACTTTGTATGCGTTCTTATAGAAATGAGAACCTTTACAAAGTTATATTTTTAAAATACTTTCAAAAAACCACACCACAAACACAATTTCAAACAAAAGCAAGTGATCTAGCGAGTAACTACTCTCCCTCTATGGTTACTCTTATACCGAATTGATCCCTATTCCTAAGACTAGGAGTTTAAATCTCCTCAGTAGCGGAAACCCTAGAGGATGAACTACAACACTGTTCGCCGAAAGTACGCTTATCGAAAATCGTCCAGCTACCATAAATCATCAAGTATACAAAATTTAGTCATGACATCATTGCAAAATAATAAAATAGTTTCAAACAATGTTATTACTCGTATTTTTTTAAAATAATTAATATGATATATAAGAATTAAGTGGATAATAACATATAATTTTTATTTATTAATAAATTATTTTTCTATTAAAGAACAAAATGATGATCATAACTAATCTCCCAACTAGATTAGATTGTCCAATAAGCTAAATAATCTAGATATTGGTGGTAAAAATAAAATTCCTAAAAAAATGATCATCAAAACAATTGAGTTGATGTAGCGTTGCAATGGTGCAAGATTCTAATCCTGGAGAGGGGGTCTCTAATGTCCAACTTAATGAGAAGATGAGTAATGTGATGTCAATGAGCAGTGAAATTCATACTTAAAAAATGATTTATAAAATACTATTTATATTTTCTTTCTCTAACAAAAAAAATAAGAAACCTAAGGAAAAAATGAACCTTTGATCATATGTATCAATAATTTTCAAAACATTAAAATTTTCTTATAAATTATGAGTACAATATTTTTTTAAAATTTTACTTTAAAATTTTGAAAAATTAACAAATAAATTATAAAACTATTGCGCATAACGCGAGTTCCAGGTATTTTACAATTTAAAATTAAATATCTAAAATAGATAAAAATATAATAATACAAATTCAAATGAAAAAATAAATCATTAATCATATTATTTATCAATTATTTTTAAATTATTAAAATTTTTTTAAAAATTGTCACTGCAATATTTTTAAAATAAAATTCTATAAAATAAAATACAAAAATTTACTTTAAAAATTTTCAAAAGTTAACAAATAAAATTTAAAAATATTTTGCGTCACGCTGATAAATATATTTTACAATTTAAAACTAAATATCTAAAATATACACGATTATAAAAAATATATGAAATCAATTGAAAAAATAAATTATTGATTATATCTTTTATATTTATTTAAATTTGCAAAAGTAGATCTTATATATCACTCTCAACATACAAGCATAAAAGCGTAAATATTCCTTTTAATTTGTGATGAATTCCTTTCATTGTATAAAATAAACTATTGACCGCGTTTGTAAAACAAATCTTAAATTAATTTAAACACAACACTAAATAAACTAACCCTAATTTGCATCTACACATTTCATGATTATCAGTTATTTTCACATTATTAAAACCGTCATATAACTTCTTTATATAATATTTTTTAAATATAATTTAATAAAATATAATTTAATATTTTATTTATAAATTTTCAAATATTAACTAATGACTATAAAAAATATTGTGCATCTCACTGGTTACATGTATTTTAAAACTTTAAATTGTATACCTAAAATTGATACAAGTATAAAAAAGATAAAAAAATCGAACAAAAAGAATAAATCATTAATCATATATTTTATAGTTATTCAAATTTATAAAACTAAATCTTATATGTCACTCTCAAATACAAGCATATACTCTCTTTTTTTTTTTGTGATTAATTTCTATTGTTGTTAAAAAAAAGATTTTGATTGTAAAAAGAATTTCACAATAAACTATATTATAATAATTGTATTGATTATAATTTTAAAAAAAATATTAAAATAACTAAAAATCAACACAAAATACATTAAAATTAATTTACATCCGTCCGTCGTGTGAGTTATTGTCAAAACTATTTTTTTTACCATGCTCTCTTTCTATGATTCTTGAGTGTCATGTTAAATTAGATAGTCGGAGTGTTCTCTTCCATCTCAAAATTACTAAGAAGTCATTTCAGATTAGAAGTTGTGAAATTGAAAGAAAAAAAATTTGAAAACACACATAAAACATGATATTTACTTAACTATCTCAAATAAATAGTTTGGTCAGCGAGTTAAGAGATGTTTTATGATACATTTAAACACATAGATTATTGAAACCTGAAAAAAATTATATTTTCTTAATTTATCTATTAAAGATATACATGTAATTCATCACCAAAAAACTTAGTAAAAGTATAGACATCAACACTTAAAGTCTAACTAGGGGATCCTTCCGAATTTGATCAATTTATTATACAAAGGATTTGGTCTTGCAAGAACTTCATAATGAGAAACTACATGTATTTGATTTATTTTTCCCTTTCTGGTATTCAAAGAAGAGAAAATAGTAGAATAACTCCGGATAAAAAGAGTATAAAACTTTCTTTCTGATCCATTTTTGAAATCAACAAAAGCCATATGATTTACCAATTCATGAGACATGAAACCTTGTATCACAGACAAAAGAAAGTTGAGTATTTTGGAATAACGATACTTATGATTCGTTTAGAAAAAAAAATATTATTAGAATATATTGCCATAAGCCTATAACATCTATGGAATGGTTCATGAGTTTTATAATGAGGGAAAATAACCAAATTTAGAACAAGTTATTTTGCTTAAAAATAAGTGATATTTTCTTTGTATTTTTAGACATGATTTTTATAAAAACTTTTGCTAATTTAATTCATTTTTTACAAATTAAAAGATTATTTGTATCACCCAATAACATTAATAGTTCTAATAAAAATGTTCATCTCAAAATAGATTTATTAAAAATGTACGTCTCAAAAATATCTCCTTTAGCCTTTAGAAATCAAATGGCTAATAAATATACTTTTATATCCTTCTGTTTGTTTACCTATGCATGGCGCATATAATCTTCTTTAAATGATTTTTTAGATTTTATTTAACTTTATTAAATTAATATTACACCATGCTTTAAGTAAATTAAGTTATTATAGTATATTATTAACTCCGTAAATATTTTTTGAATTTTTATAATTTTTACATATTTTACTATTTCCGTTGTTTTTCTTTAATGAGTTATCAAAATAATAAATTTTTTTATATACGTTCGCAATTGATTGACTATATAAAAATAATTTACACCGTTAGACAGATTCTTTTTTATCAAATTTATCTGCCAATTATTCATAATTATAGATATTCTAAGTAATATCAGATGGAAAATACCATTTATAAAATATTTAAATTTTGCTATTTATCCGGTTAAATAAAAAAACGAAAAAATCAATACGTGTAATTGATCGCTTTGAGACTCCTATTCCACATTTTCCACTCCTTTTATTATTCATGTCAAAAAATATTCACCTAATTAATGAATATTGTAGGAAGACAAAAAAACATCTCACAATTGCCTAATTAAATTACCATAAATATATTCATTACAATTTCAAATTAAAAAATGGAATTGAATATATAATTAAATTACCATGAATATTTTCATTACAATTACAAATAAAAAAAAGGGGATGGTTTATATAGTTAAATTACCATGAATATGTTCATTATAATTACAAACAAAAAATAGGATAGAAATAAGAAAATAAAAACGAAATAACAATTTTTTAAAAAGTAAAGGTTTCTATTGTCACTCTCAAATTACAAACATATACATTTTTTTTGTGTTTGTGATTACTTTCTATTGTTGTTAAAAAAATCGATTTTGTTTGTAAAAAGAATTTCACAATAAATTATATTATAATAAATATATTGATTATAATTGTAAAAAATATTAAAATAATTAAAACTCGATACAAAATATATTAAAATTAATTTACATCTGTCCGTCGTGTGGGTAATTGCCAAAACTATTTTTTTACCATGCTCTTTTTTTATGATTCTTGAGTGTCATGTCAAATTAGATAATCTGAGTGTTCTCTTCCATTCCAAAAGCACTATGAAGTCATTCTAAATCAGAAGTTGTGAAATTGAAAGAAAAAAAGTGTAAAATAATTTAGATCACACTTAAAACATGACATTTACTAAACTATATCAAATAAATAGTTTGGTTGGCGAGCTAAGAGATATTGTATGATACATTTAAACACATAGATTATTGAAATCTGGACGCTTAGATTTTCTCTTAATTTATCTATTAAAAATATACATGTAATTCATCACCAAAGAACTTAGCAAAAATATCGACATCGGCACTTAAAGTCTAACTAGGAGATCCTTCTGAAAGAGTACAAAGCTTTCTTTTTGAGATATACATGTAATTCTGCTATTCAAAAGAAGAGAAAATATTAGAATAAATCTGGATAAAGAGTACAAAGCTTTCTTTTTGATCCATTTTTGAAATAAACAAGAGTCATATAATTGACCAAATCACAAGACATAAAATCTTGCATCACAGATAAAAGAAGGTTGAGTATTTTTGAATAACCATACTTGTGATTCTTTTAGAAGAAAAAAAAGTGTTACTAGAATATATTGCCATAAGCCTATAAGTCTATGGAATGGTTCATGAATTTTATAATGTGAGAAAATAATCAAATTTAGAGCAAATTATTTTGGCTTAAAAATAAATAATATTTTCTTTATATTTTTAGACATGATTTTTATAAAAACTTTTGTTAAAATAATAACTTCTAATTTAATTAATTTTAACAAATTAAAAAATTATTTGTATCATCCAATAACATTAATAGTTCTAATAAAAATGTACATCTCAAAATAGATTTTTTAAAAATGTACGTCTCAAAAATATCTGCCTTTAAAAATCAAATGGCTAATAAATATTCTTTTGAATCCTTCTCTCTGTTTACGTATATATGGCACATAATCTTCTTTAAAGGATTTTTTAGATTTTATTTAACTTTATCAAAGGAAATTAATATTAAACCATGCTTTGGGTAAATTAAATTATTATAATATATTATTAACTACCTAAATGTTTTTTAAATTTTTATAATTTTTATATATTTTATTATTTTTCTTTGTCTTTCTTTAACGAATCACCAAAATAATAAACTTTTTAAATATACGTTTGAGATTGATTGACTATAAAAAAATAATTTACACTGTTATGACACACTTCTTTTTATCAAATTCATATGCCATTTATTTTTTATTATAGATATTATAAGTAATAACAAATAGAAAATACCATCTATATAATATTTAAATTTCACTATTTACCCGATCTAATAAAGAATCAACCAAAAAATTAATTGATTACCTTTGGCACTCTTATCCCACATTTCCCACTCCTTTTATTCTTTATGTCAAATAATATTCACCTAATTAATGAATGTTATATGAAGACAAAAAAACGTTTCACAATTACCTAATTAAATTATCATGAATATATTCATTTCAATTTTAAATTAAAAATGGAATAGAATACATAATTTAATTACCATGAATATTTTTTATTACAATTATAAATAGAAAATGGGATGGTTGATATAATTACATTAACATGAATATATTTATTATAATTACAAATAAAAAATAGGACAGAAATAAAAAAATAAAAACGATATAACAAACACCAGTAAAAACCAAACCGCCCATTTTTAAAAGTAACAATGAGATAATTACTTTTTTTTAATATAAAGATAATTACTATTTTTATTATAAAAGTTTAGATTATATAATTACGTGTTTATACAAACTAAATGTAAATAAATATTATAATTAATAAATATAAATTCAATAGCAAATCCTGTAAAAAGTTAAAAGTATAATAACAATAAACAATTTTTTGAAACAAAAGCAAGTTATAATTTCATAATAAATAGTGCAGCAAAAAAATTGTACCCTTCACAATGCTTTATAACATAAAATGTCGTCAACTTTTACATATTTTTTTCTAGAAATTTCATAAACACATTCACTTATAATTTCTACTTTTCTTTCATCCTTCCGGATCAAATCTTTGTGGTATGATAGCTAAATCTTTGTGCTATGCAATTACATTTTGAAAGGTTCTTAAAAGAAATCAGAAAAATCAACTCTGACGGTTAGTTATACACATTTATATATTAGAATTGTTGGTGCACAAATAGATGAAAGGCAAAAGAAATATTTACTGACAGCTTTAAAATAAGGATTTACAATGAATTACAATAACCTACTCCATTAGGCTATTTATACACAAAATAAAATCTAAAATATATCTTCTAACAAAGTTATAAGAAGATCTAAGATATATATCTTTTAACAAAGATATAAACAATCTAAAAGATATTCTTAAATATAAATTAATATCTAATTAATTATAAAATCTAAATTAATTCTAACACCATCCCTTAATTTATATTTATCCAAAACTGACAACACTAATTCCATCCCGTAAACCAAGAAACTTATCAGTTTTGATAGCCTTTGTCAGAACATCTGCCAGCTGCTTCTGCGTGCTACAGTGCACAACTTCTAATATTTCATTATGAACTTGATTCCTCAGAAAATGATACTTAGTCTCAATATGTTTGCTTCTCCCATGAAACACTGGATTCTTGGCAAGATTGATTGCAGACTTCTTATCAATCATCAGCTTCAGAGGTTTATTTACCTCAATCTTCAGATCTTTCAGCAAGTTCAGAATCCACACAGCTTGACACACAGTCAGAGCGCTTGTAATATATTTAGCTTCACAAGTTAACAGTGCAACAACAGGTTGTTTCTTGGAACACCAAGAAATAGAACCTCCCAAAAATTTGAATAAGTACCTAGAAGTACTTCTTCTGTCAACTCTATCTCTGCACTAATCAGAATCAGAATAACTCAGAAGTTCTGATTCGATCTTTCTTCCAGACAGAAATAACACTCCATATTTCAGAGTTCCCTTCACATACCTCAAAATCCTTACTGCAGCTTGGTAATGAGACCACTTTAGTTTGCTCATAAATCTGCTAATCATTCCAACTGCATAGCAAATATCATATCTAGTATTACACAAATACCTCAGAGAACCAACCATCTGTTTGAAGGTTGTAATATCCACATCTTCTCCATCAGAATCAGAGTCCAACTTCTGATTTGTATCAGCAGGTTTGATAGCAACCTTGAAATTCTCTAACTTAAATCTCTTTAGAAGCTCAAGTTCATACTTCATCTGATGTAAAATGACTCCTTTCTCAGAATATATAAACTCCATCCCTAAAAAACTCATTTTCCCAAGATCTGTCATCTCAAACGCATTCATCAGAACTTTCTTGAACTCGGCTATCTCTTGTTCAGAACTTTCTGTGATTAATATGTCATCAACATACAAACAGACCAGAATCATATTACCATCTGAAGTGTGCTGAACATAAACACCATACTCCATTCACACTTCTGAATCCCTTGTTCCTTGAAATACAAATCAATCTTCAAATTCCAAGCTCTGGGCGCTTGCTTCAATCCATACAATTCTTTGTGTAATTTGAACACCGTCCCTTCCTGACTCTTTTTCTCAAATTCAGGAGGTTGTGAAACGTACACCTTTTCTTGTAATGGACCACTCAGAAATGCAGATTTTACATCTAAATGCATCAGAGGCCAATTCCTGTTAGCAGCTATTGCAATCACTAGTATGATTGTTTCATGTCTCGCTACAGGTGCAAACACTTCAAAGTAATCCAGCCCAGGCTTCTGTAGAAAGCCTCTTTCTACTAATCTTGCTTTGTGTTTTCCAATTGATCCACCTGGATTTAGCTTCTGCTTGAAAACCCATCTGACGTTGATGGCTTTCTTGCCTTTTGGAAGTTCTGTCAACTTCCAAGTCTTATTTCTCTCTATAGCATCAAGCTCTTCTTTCATGGCCTGTAACCAAACTTGCTTCTTAAGAGCCTCTTCTGTACTCACGGGTTCAAAGTCTACTAACATTGCACACTGAATAACTTCTCCTTCAGAGTCTACTTCAGTAGCTTTCTACATGTCAAACTCTGCAAATCTTCTTGGGATGCTTCTGACTCTTTGTTGCCTCTGAACTGGACCTTCAGAACTTTGGACACAGAACTTTCTCCTTCAGAAGAACTTGCTTCAGAATTTGGACTTTGTTTAGAACCTTGACTGTCTTCAGAGTCTGGATCACCATCGGAGTCAGAGTCAGAATCATCTTCTCCTTCTGTATCTTCTTCAGAGTCAGAGTCTTTACCAGCTTCAGAAACATGAATTTTTGACTTTTCTTCAGAAGTTCTCTCATCAGAGTCAGGACAAGACTTTTCTCAATTGCAGACTTCTGATTCCTCTACAATGAAGTCTCTGCTAAACTCAACTTTGTTAGTTTCTGGACAATAAAGTTTGTGCGAACCTGTACTGTGGTACCCCACTAGCAACATCACTTTACTTCTATCATCCAAATTCTATCTTTTGGCTTCTGGGACATGTTTATAATGAAGATGTAAAAAACACAAGAAGGGGGGTTGAATTGTAAAACTTAAAACAAATGCTTTGACAAAACAGTATTTTTATCCTGGTTCGTTTGATCTCAAACTACTCCAGTCCACCCGTCAAGGTGATTTCGCCTCTCTCCAACGAGGTCTTAATCCACTATTTTCAAAGGATTACAACAGTTACTTTAACAACTGTTAAAGTCTTCTTGATTATAACCACAAAACGGTTTATCTCAAGGAAATCTTTTACAAATAATTGAACAAGGATGTGTTAACGTTTTCTAACAAAACAATATATCACAACTGTGATAATTACACAACTTAAGCTTGGAATAAACTGAATTTTCTAAAGTGTTTGAATAAGCGTGATTTGAAGGCTTGGCAAATTATGTGAGTGCATGCGTGAGTCTTTTCTCAAGAAGACTTGTTTATATAGGCAAGGAAAAGATACGTTGTCCATAAAGCCTGTTTAATGATAATAACGCACTTTCCTTTTGAAGAAGATCTTGTCTGATGAGAGCCGTTAGCATTTAATTCTGTCTTGAATACTTAATAACGCTTCAGAGTCTTCTTTGCTTTAACTTATGATAACGCTTCATAGTGTTGATGACTTGGTAAAGATGTCTTTGATCAGAGTCAGAGTGTATTTGTTTATGCGCAGCTTCTGGTCATCAAGCTTCAGCGTATAATCTGGTAGCTTCAGCGTGTAGCACATATTACTGATCTTCTGATGCTGATTCCGTCAGAACTTCTGTATATACAAAACATAATTCTAAGAAGCATATTTGTTTTATATATATATATATATATCTTTGAATTTATTTATTCTTTATATTTTGTTATCATCAAAACTCTAATCAAGGGTTGTAGAATCAAACTATGTTCTAACAATCTCCCCCTTTTTGATGATGACAAAAACCAGATTTTTCAATTTAAAGATAAGAATAAAAAGTATAGAATTAAGAAGAGAAACTCCCCCTGAGTTGATTACTTCCCTTTAATTCCATGAGTCTTTGAGCATCAGAACCTTACTGTATCTTTCATCAGAGTTTTGTACATGTTCAAGCTTTTCAGAAGAGATAAATTTAAATAGATCAGAATGACTGAGACTTATGTCTTAGTAATCCGTTATTGAAAAATATCATTCTTTCTCCCCCTTTTTGTCAGTTATCAAAAAGAACATATAATCAGAGCTAAAATGCATTTATATTAAAAACCAGAATCAACGAAAAGTTCAGAACAACGTAAGAATATTATAGATAAACATGTTTTAAAAACGAGGAAATTCTAAGAGGGAGGAGGTAGACGCGTGAACAAGGCTTCCAACATGCTCTTGATCTGGATGTTGGTTTCCTGTTGCTGGGTTAACATGCTCGTGATTTCATCCATTTTGTTGTCCTGTTTATCCATTCTTTCCTTCATTAACATATCAGATCTTTTCAGGTCTTCTAGAGTCTGCCTTTCATAGGAGGAAGCTTGAGGATCTTCAGAAACTAGATGCTTCTCAGAGCATTCTGCAATATCCTCTTTTTGACCCAGTTCTTCAGCAAGAATCATCTGCTCTGAAGTATCAGTCAGATTGAGATCTTCTGACTCTGGTTGAACTTTGTATGCTGGACGATGTTCAGACCAGGGAGCATTATCCAGAGGGAGAACTTCTTCCTTGAGAAGTTGGCTCAGAACTTGATCTTCAATTACTTTCAGTAGATTGCTGAAGTTCTGTTGAACTTATCTGTAGCTCTGTTCTTGCATCTTACGAGTTTCAGAACATACCCATCTTCTGAACCTTGTCCAAAGGTAGTCTGATGCAGCAGGATCAATCAGCTCAAGACTAGCTTGCTTCAGAGAAGTGATCCACTTTTGTACTTCTGTTTCAAATATCAATAAGCTGGTACCAACATCTGGAGAGGGTTCAGATGGTTTTGGTTTGGGAATGGCTGTTTTGTGGGTTATGGCAACAAGACGTTCAAAAACGGTTAATTCAATGACAGTCTTGATGTTGTCATCTGGATTGTTCTTTGGTGAGGGAGTGGGAGAGTCTGGAATTATTATTGGACTGGTTGGGGAGTTTGGTGGATTTGATTCTAGTGATGAGGGAATTTGGGGAAAGTCCAGAATGGTTAGGGGCATACGGATGGCCAGAGGTTTAGGGATTCCAAGAATGGGAATGGTATCAGAATCAATAGTTTGGTTTGATTGATTGTTATGAGGTTCTGGTTCACAGGATTCAGAAGGTTAAGCCTCAGAAGTTTGAACTTCTGGTTGAAATAGTTCAGGTTGAGGAGAAGGTGGATGAATTTCTGGTTGTGGAGAGAGGGGAATTTCTAGTTGTGGTGCTTCTGTGGTGGTTTCAGGGTTTGGATTTTCTGGCATGGGAGCAAAAGTATGTTGATCAAAGGTTTCTATATCTGACAGAACTTTTGCAAGTTCTTGTTGGGTTGCTTCAATATTTGGATTTGGAGGTTGGGAGCGAGATCTTCTGAGAGTTAAGGTTTCTGAGGGGTCGAATTCAATGTCAAAGTCATCAAAAGTTTGTGGTGTGGGGTTTTCTGATTGAGTGGGAATTGGTATAGATGTTGATACAGAAATTGAGTTTAAAACAGTTACAGAAGAAGGATTACCTCTCTTTTTAGGAGTCTGCTGGGATGATCCTTCTGCTACAACTTTTCTTTTCTTGGTTTTCTTCAGCACAACTTCTGGAGCCTTCTGTTGCAGATCCTGAATGTTCAAATCTGGTGTTGTACCATCCGCCTTGAATGCATCCAGATATCTGACTATTATATCAGGTTTAGAATCAATCTCTAAGAACAGAGGAAAGTTATCCAGAGGGATTCTTCTGCTGGAGATTGCTGCAAAAGAAGTGACACTGGGTTCCTTCTTGACGTTCTCAATTAACTTCATTTTCTTCAGATTCTTTGCATTCAACTGTTTGCCAACAGTAGCTTCCAAAGAGCTAATTTCCTGAGCTTCTGTAAGGTGATCAATCAGCTTATTCTCTGTTAGAATATCTGATATAAGCCTTCCTAGGGGTATCCAGTCCCTTTTTGTACGCTCCTCTTCTCTGGTTTCCTTGACACTAATCCTTAGATGGTTAAACAGCAGATGAGCCAGATTCACCTTAATCTTCTGGGAGATGAAGTAGATCAGAAATTGCTAATCAATATTGATGTAGTCAGGAGAGCTGGTAGGCTTCCTGTGGTTTATACATCCCAGAATGATCTTGGCCCATATTCTGTGATGGTCTTTTAGATCCCTTATCTTGCTGGAGGGAAGACCCAGAGTGAAGATTTCTCTAGCAATTAGGGCGACATCAGCGCATCTTTCAGCCATGTCAATGCATCGTACACCACCACCACTGCAGCCTATTAATCTTGCAATGAGGTCCTCGGTTATAACTATCTTCTTCCCCATTATGTATGAAGTAACTTGATGGTTGGAAGATGAAGCATGAATCCAAAATTCCTTCACAAGGATTGGGAATGTTGGACCCACCAGTCTGTCAAAATATATGTCCCAGCCTTGAGCCTTTACTTCTTCCAATAGATTAAACCCGTTTTCTTGAAGACTGTTGAAGTCCACAATTAATTCAGAAAGAACTTCTAGATTTTTGATTGGTGTGAGAAGAGTTCTGTAGGGTTCTTCATATTGTTCGGAGGAATCTGTTTTCTGAGAACTGGAAGTAGGGTTGCTTTAGGAAGCCATGTTCACACGAAGGTTTTGAAAATTGAAAGGGTTTTGAGAAAGGATGCAAACTGAAATCAATAAGATTGTAGAGAGAATGAATGTGAAAGTAAAAAAGTGTAAGTGGTGAGAGATGTGTTTAAATAGATTTTTAAAAAGGATTTTGAAAACATAAACGGCAAGAGAGAGAAATAAATTATAATGACTATGAGCATTTAATGATAGCTGATTTTGGGGGATTCAGAAAGATATTGAAACGGTTACCCATGACATGTGTCCCAATGCATCCAATCAGCGCTTTTGACCTTTCAGAAACGTGAACGCATGTTCAGCCTCAGAAAGTAGCTGATGACTGGATGACACTTGTTTGCTTGAGTGAACTGCACATTTCTATCCTTGAAATGAAGCGCGCAGGTTTTCATGGATAGATTCTGATATAATCTGTACTTCTAAAGATCTTAAGAAAGATTGATCAGTAGTTCACAAAAAAATAAACAAAGTTCTGAAGGTTAAGATATGGAATCAAAACAGTTTTATTCTGGGCAGAGCTTCATGCTGAGATGTTTCAGAATGAAGTTGAACCTATCTTCAGAAAGAGGTTTTGTAAAGATATCAGCCCATTGATGGTTTGTGTTAATAAATTTTAAATTTAGAATCCCTTTCTGAATATAGTCCCTAATAAAATGATGTTTTATTTCTATATGCTTAGCCCTAGAATGCAAAATAGGATTTTTACTGAGACAAATAGCAGAAGTATTGTCACAAAGGATAGGGATGTTACTCTCAAATATTTTGAAGTCCTCAAGTTGACTTTTCATCCATAGCATTTGTGTGCTGCATCCAGCTGCTGCTATGTATTCATCTTCTGCTGTTGATAGAGCTATTGTGGATTGTCTTTTGCTGGACCATGAGATCATATTTTCTCCCAGAAACTGGCAGCTTCCAAAAGTGCTTTTACGTTCTACTCTGTCTCCAGCGAAATCAGCATCACAGTATCCTATCAAGCTGTAATCACTTGATTTTCTATAAAACAAACCCAGATTAGTAGTACCTTTCAGATACTTGAAAATTCACTTAACTGTTGTTAAGTGAGATTCTCTAGGATCTGATTGGAATCTAGAACAAATGCAAACACTGAATAGAATGTCAGGCCTTGAAGCCGTCAGATAGAGAAGAGAACCAATCATACCTCTGTAGACCTTCTGTTCTACCTTTTTACTTACCTCTTCTCTTTCCAGAATGCACGTGGGATGCATTGGAATATTTGATGGCTTACATTCTGAGAGATCAAATTTCTTCAGAAGTTCTCTGACATATTTGCTCTGATGAATGTAAGTTCCTTCTGGGGTTTGATTAATCTGAGTGCCCATAAAGAATTTTAGTTCCCCCATTAGGCTCATCTCAAATTCTGCCTGCATACATTTAGCAAACTTTCTTCCCATAGAGGGTTTAGTGGATCCAAATATGATGTCATCAGCATAAATCTGACATACTAAAATGTCATTCTTAACTGTCTTACAAAACAAAGTTGTGTCCACTTTCCCTCTGGTGAATTCTTTTTCTAGCAGGAAGTTACTTAGTCTTTCACACCAAGCTCTAGGAGCTTGTTTCAGACCATAGAGTGACTTTTTTAGTTTGAAAACATATTCTGGATTTTTGGAACTTTCAAAACCAGGGGGTTGGTGCACATATACCTCTTCTTCTATATAGCCATTTAAGAATGCACTCTTAACATCCATCTGATACAGAGTGATGCCTTTATTAACAGCAAATGAAATTAAGAGTCTGATAGATTCTAACCTGACGATTGGAGCAAAGGTTTCTGTATAGTCTATCCCCTCTTGCTGACTATAACCTTGTGCTACCATTCGTGCTTTGTTTCTGATGAATTCACCTTGTTCGTTCAGTTTGTTTCTAAACACCCATTTTGTACCAATGACGTTGAATCCTTTTGGTTTGGGAACGAGATCCCATACGTCATTTCTTGTGAATTGGTTTAGCTCCTCTTGCATTGCTAGAATCCATTCATTGTCCAGAAGTGCTTCATCAATTGTTGTTGGTTCAATTAGAGAAACCAGTCCCATGAGGGATTCTTCAGAGTTTCTGAAGCTAAATCTTGTTCTGATTGGATCTTCCTTCCTTCCTAGGATTGTTTCTTCTGGGTGATCCATGCTGCTTCTGGATGGTCTTTTCTGGAGTTGATCAACAGAAGGTGTTGGATTGCTTGCAGTGACTCTTTCTGATGTTGAGGGAGTGTCTCTGTTGAGAGCTTTTGATGATTTGTCTTTAGTACCTGTGAGTTCAACTTCCATACCTGCAAGGAATTCATTCTACTTTGACTTTTGAGAGTCAAGCTTATCATCAAAACGAACACTGATTGACTCCTCCACAATCTCTGTTTCTGTATTGTATACTCTGTACCCTCTTGAGCGTTCAGAATATCCTAACATAATACACTTTTGTTCTTTAGAGTCAAACTTGTTCAAATAATTTTTTGTATTCAGGATAAAACATGTACATCCAAATGGGTGAAAATAGGAAATGTTGGGCTTTCTGTTCTTCCACAATTCATATGGAGTCTTTTCCAAAATAGGTCTTATGGAGATTCTATTCTGAATGTAACACGCTGTGTTTATTGCCTCTACCCAGAAGATCTTAGCAACGTTAGTCTCGTTGATCATGGTTCTGGCCATTTCTTGCAATGTTCTGTTCTTTCGTTCTACAACTCCATTTTGCTGCGGAGTTCTAGGACAAAAGAAATCATGCATAATGCCTTTATCATTAAAGAATAACTCAAAATCTTTGTTTTCAAATTCTCCACCATGATCACTTCTGACTTTGACGATTCTAAGATCCTTTTCATTCTGAACTTGGTTGCAGATGGTAACAAACACAGAGTGTGACTCGTCCTTGTGCCTTAAGAACTTTACCCATGTCCATCTGCTATAGTCATCTACAATTACTAACCCATACTTCTTGCCACTGACTGCAGTAGTTTTAACTGGTCCAAATAAGTCAATATGCAAAAGTTCTAATGGCTTGGAGATGGAAACAACATTTTTGGATTTGAAAGCTGGTTTTGCAAACTTGCCTTTCTGACATGCTTCACACAGAGCATCTGAATTGAACTTCAGGTTAGGAAGTCCTCTGACCAGATTGAGTTTGTTAATCTGAGATATTCTTCTCATACTAACATGTCCCAATCTTTTGTGCCAGATCCATTGCTCGTTGTTAACAGACAATAGACATTTTACATTCTGACTTTTTAGTTCAGAAAGTTTTATTTTATAAATGTTGTTTTTCCTCTTTCCATTAAATAGGATAGTCCCATCTTTCTGACTAACAACTTTGCATGAATTTTGATTGAAGATTATATCATAACCGTTATCACTTAATTGACTTATGGATAACAGGTTATGCATTAATCCATCAACTAATAAAACATTACTTATAGAGGGAAGATTTCCATTACCTACTGTTCCAGAGCCAATGATCTTTCCTCTTTGATTGCCTCCAAAGCCTACGTGGCCTCCAGGCTTAAGTTCCAGGCTTTGGAACATATGCCTTCTTCCCGTCATGTGTCGTGAGCAGCCAGAGTCCAGGTACCATGATTGGTGTTTTTGCTTTGCTGCTAAAGATATCTGCCACATGTATTATTTTATCCTTAGGTACCCACATTTTCTTGGGTCCTGATTTGTTAGTTTTACCAAAACTCTGGTTAAATTTTGGTTTGACAGAGTAATCACTACTTGTATATTTTATTTCATGTGTGTGCCCATATATAAAGTGTGATTCAAGTGGAGTACGTTTTATAACTAAATCCATGGCATTTTTTGGTGTAGGTACCTTACCTTGATATCCTATCCCTTTTCTGCCATTTCTGCTAACTCCATAGATCATTGAAGCCATTTTTCTTCTGTCTATGTTTTTAGCTAGAAACTTCTGAAAGCTGTGATCATACTCCTTAATGATCTCATCAGCAATGCTGGGAGTTTCAGGGATTGTTTCCTTCTGAGAGTTTTGCAATTGGTTTTCTAATTTTGAAATTTTATCTTTTAACTCAGAATTCTCCAATTTGAGACTCTCAGTCTTATCAGAGTCAGAAGCAAGATTCCTTTTCAGGTTTCTGAGTTTGACTCTGATCTGCTGATATCTTTCCAGAATTTCATTAAGGCTTTCAGCTAGTTCAGCCTTAGTAAAGTTTATAGTAAAGTAAGGGAATACCTCTTCTATATCTGATTCAGAGTCTAACTCAGAAGCTTCAATGTCTTCTGTTATGTTTGCCATGAGATCTATGTTTGCTCTTTCATCATCTGATTCTGAGTCAGCTTCAGATGTGTCAGAATCATCCCATGTAGCCATGAGACTTTTCTTCTTTTCCTTGCCAAACTTCTTTTTGGGCTTCTCCTTATGAAGCTTTGGGCAATCACTTTTGTAGTGCCCTTTCTCGTTACATTCATAGCAGATGATGTCTTTGTTGTTTGGCTTTCTGTTTCCTGAAGAGCCTCCAGATCTTCTGTGTCCAGAGGAGGATTCTGACCTTCTGTATCTGGAGAAAGATTCATTCTGATTTTCTGATCTTTTGGGATTCCTGAACTTCCTTTGCCTCTGCTTCCACAATTGGTTCACCCTTCTGGAGAGGAGAGACAATTCATCTTCTTCTGATAAGGACCCATCAAAGGTTTCTTCCATATCCTGCAAAACTTTGGAGTCAGATTTTTTGTTAGATTTTAAAGCTAATGGCTTACCTTGCTTTTGAGGTTCATCTACTTCTAGCTCTATCTCGTGACTTCTGAGGGAGCTGACAAGTTCCTCCAGAGAGATTTTGTTGAGATCCTTTGCTAGCTTAAGCGCTGTGACCATTGGCCTCCATTGTTTTGGCAAGCTTCTGATGATCTTCTTAACATGATCAACAATGGAATACCCTTTGTCAAGAACTTTTAGACCAGCAACAAGAATTTGAAATCTTGACAACATAGTTTCTATTGATTCACTCTCTTCCATCTTGAATGCCTCATACTTCTGAATGAGTTCAAGGGATTTGGTTTCTTTGACTTGAATGTTGCCTTCATGCGTCATTCTCAGAGAGTCAAACATATTCTTTGTAGTGTCTCTGTTTGATATCTTCTCATATTCTGAATAAGAGATGGCGCTGAGGAGAATTGTTCTGGCCTTGTGATGATTTCTGAATTCACGTTTTTGCTGATCAGACATCATTTTCCTGTCAATCTTCTGACTACGTCCATCCACTGGGTGCGTGTATCCATCAGTCACCATGTCCCACAGATCAGCATCATGGGCCAGAAAGAAACTCTCAATTCTGTCTTTCCAGTAGTCAAAGTTCTCTCCATCAAAGACTGGAGGTTTGCCACTGAATCTGTCCCTTTCTTCATTGTTGTCATTGCTGATGTTTTGACTTGGTCCTACCATTGTGTTTTTCTGACGCTAGATCTTGTACTGACACGGTTAAGGGTTATAAGCTCAGAACCAGGCGCTCTGATGCCAATTGAAGATGTGAAAAACACAAGAAGGGGGGTTGAATTGTAAAACTTAAAACAAATGCTTTGACAACACAGTATTTTTATCCTGGTTCATTTGATCTCAAACTACTCCAGTCCACCCGTCAAGGTGATTTCGCCTCTCTCTAACGAGGTCTTAATCCACGATTTTCAAAGGATTACAACAGCTACTTTAACAACTGTTAAAGTCTTCTTGAGTATAACCACAAACCGGTTTATCTCAAGGAAATCTTTTACAAATAATTGAACAAGGATGTGTTAACATTTTCTAACAAAACAATATATCACAACTGTGATAATTACACAACTTAAGCTTGGAATAAACTGAATTTTCTAAAGTGTTTGAATAAGCGTGATTTGAAGGCTTGGCAAATTATGTGAGTGCATGCGTGAGTCTTTTCTCAAGCAGACTTGTTTATATAGGCAAGGAAAAGATACGTTGTCCATAAAGCCAGTTTAATGCTAATAACGCACTTTCCTTTTGAAGAAGATCTTGTCTGATGAGAGCCGTTAGCATTTAATTCTGTCTTGAATACTTAATAAAGCTTTAGAGTCTTCTTTGCTTTAACTTATGATAACGCTTCAGAGTGTTGATGACCAGGTAAAGATGTCTTTGATCAGAGTCAGAGTGTATTTGTTTATGCGCAGATTCTGGTCATCAAGCTTCAGCGTATAATCTGGTAGCTTCAGCGTGTAGCACATATTACTGATCTTCTGATGCTGATTCCATCAGAACTTCTGTATATACAAAACATAATTTTAAGAAGCATATTTGTTTTATATATATATATATATCTTTGAATTTATTTATTCTTTGTATTTTGTTATCATCAAAACTCTAATCAAGGGTTGTAGAATCAAACTATGTTCTAACATATAACATACAGAACCAAACACCTTTAGATGAATAACACTTTGCTTATCTCTAGTCCATTTCTGAATATGAACTATTTCCTTCAATTTCTTCGTTGGACATCTGTGGAGCATATAACATGCAGTTACAACAGCTTCTCCCCACATGGTATGAGGAAGCTTCTTCTCTTTCAGCATGCTTCTCACCATATCAAGCAAAGTACGGTTTCTTCTTTCATCAAGACCATTGTGTTGAGGAGTACATGGAGCAGTAACCTCATGCTTAATTCCATTCTCCTCACAGAAACTTATGAATTCTATGGAGTTATACTCACCACCACCATCAGTTCTAAGAATCTTCATATTCTGGCCACTTTGATTCTCAGCCTTCAGTCCGAACTTCTTGAATTCAACAAACACCTCGTATTTTACCTTTAGGAGAGATACCCATGTCATTCTATTGAACTCATCAACAAATGACACAAAATATTTATTCCCTCCAGTTGATGCTACTGGAAACGGACCGCACACATCAGAATGTACTACTCCCAAGGCATGTTTTGCTCTTGGAGCTACTTCTGATGCAAATGGTAATTTTGGTTGCTTCCCTTCCATGCACAACTTGCATGGCTTTTCAGGATTCTTGATTGTAGGAATTCCATGTAACCGATTCTTTGATTTCAGATGCCCTAAACTCCTGAAATTCAGATGACCAAATCTTCTGTGCCACAACTCACTCTCATTGACAACACTTGTTGCACTAAGACATTCAAAGTGTACAGTTCTAACATTCACCTTGAATGTTCTGTTCCTTCCCTGTTCTGACTCCATAATCAGCTTCTGATTACAGTCATACAACTTCAGAAGATTGGCCTTCATGGTAACTGAAAAACCTTTCTCAATCAGTTTTCCCACACTCATCAGATTGCTTTTCATGCCAGGTACAAACCAAACATTCTGAAACAAATTCAACAAGAAGAAAATGAAAGAAACTAGAAAGCAACCAGCTAATACTTGTGTCGACAGATTAAGATCGACAGACTTGTCCTTAGCTGAAACGTCAGTGAGATTTATCGTTGGGCTTTGAACCTCATTAACCCTAGGGGCACGAGTCGGAGTAACCAAAGCTGTGTCGACCACGATGGTGTCATCACCCAAATCCGAAGTGGCTTCAAGATTTTCGACCAAAACCACATTACATCTCCTTCTTGTAATAAGAGGAATTTAGACGTGAGTTGGCTCCTCTTATTCATCAACAAGTTTCAAGCCAACATTTGCTTCAGCACCCTGGGGTATAAGTACCTTTGTCTTCTTCTTCTTTTTCGCCACCTCGCCTTCAGTGGAGGAATCACTTTTCCTCTTATGACTTTTGGATTTGTGGGAATATTGAGAGGGCTGAACATTAGGTGATAGCTATAGTGTCAAAGAAAGATGTAAATCAAAGCAATTGTGTTAGTCGATAATGGAAGTTTTGAATCGACCGAATATACCTTAGCCCGCTCAGAAGTATGTTTTTTGTCTTTCTTGGACCTTTTGGATTTGTCAGAGAGAGCAGCCAAATTCGCTGAGCGTTTTTTACCCTAGAAAAAAAGGGAAATATTAATACAAGTTTAGGGAGTAAACAACATAGAAACAAGAAGTATATAAATATACCCACCGAAGAAGCCTACTTGAGTCAAGAATAAATGGGTTCTTCGTTGGAGGGTGTGTGGTCAGGAATGATCTACAAAATTAAGCTGAGTCAGATATGCCAAATCAAGAATGATAGCTGACAGAAAGTTGAAGTTTAAACCTGATGCGTTGAAGGTTTTTGTTTGCCAACAGAAACGGCTCTCGCCTGATCTATTAGTATAGCTATAAGACAAGTGTAAAACAATCAGATAAGCAACCAAAGTAAAATAAGCAGGGGGTAAGAATTTCCAAAAATCGTTACCAATTTGTGTAGTCAAAAGTACTCTAACATATCGGAGATCATAATGAAGATGCCCCAAATAGTTAGGTAGATAATACTTCGTCAGTACCACTCTGTTGCCCTTTGTCCTATAGGCATTTTTCATATCGGTATAGAGCAATACCACCAATCAGGAATAGGTGGGCCAAAGGCCAGGGCCAAAGGGCTGGATGGAAAAGGAGGAAATTTGATGTTTCCAAAATGAAGAGCGTAAAGATATTTATTGTTGTACCCTAAAATTTTCCCTCTCATTTTACTCAACACATGCCCATTGAGGTCCTCAACTTGCTCAAGGATACCCAAGAGTTGACCAGACAAACTCTATCCTAAGGCAATGTACATCAAACTAGGGTTTCCATTTTCATTAGGGTGTGGGAACTTTAAAGGTACCAAATTATTTCCATGGTCTCAATATTTTCTCAAGATCATCCATGTCAAGTTTCATGCCTTTCACAAGAAGTTTGCTCAGTCAATTGCCCAGATGCCTAAAAATCAATTGTACTAGGTCAAAAGTTAACTGTGGCCCACATATAGTCAAACTTCAAGATTTTTGGTCAACATCAAAATTTTGAAGAGATATCCATCATTTGATAAAGGGTTGATCATGATTCCTCAAGGAATGCCCCCAAATTCACCAAAACCCAAAAGTTGCTAAATTAGGGTTTCACGGGAAAAGTCAACCAAACTTTGACCAGGCATAACTTCTTCATACTTTATCAGAAATTTTCCATCCAATGCTAATTTGAAAAGGATGCAATTCCCTACAACTAATATTCATCCCACAAGTTCAAAATATCCACTCATCAAAAGATATGAATTTCTACATTATAGGTCCTTTTGAAAAAGTCAACAAAAACACGTTTTAGGTCAAAGCTTCTTACATGAACATGGAAGACCCAATTGAAATGAAACCAAAAGGGTTGTTTAGGGGACATCTGAAGCTTTCTAAAAAGTCTAAGAACACCTCTCTAGTGTTAAAATTAGAGGAGATATGCCTTGTCAAAGTTGACCATTTTTGCAAAATTGCCAAAAGTCAAATATGCTCAAAAGTGCATTTTTTGTCAAATGGGCGTACCTTCTCATGATTGCATCTTGTTAGAGACATAGTCCATGACCCAAATCAGCATCCACACATTTTTTAATTTATTTATTTATTTATTTATTTATTTTGATTTATTAAAAGTTAGATTAAATCAAATAAATTGCAAAAAAATATAAAAGATTGATTTTTGATCTGATTCTTGTAGGAATCACAATCTAATGAAGTTGGCAAAATCATATCAAATCAGATCAAGGGATAATTGGAGCAAATTGGCATGATTATTCTTATTTTGGAAAGATATCTTATAGCAAAGAAATCAAATCAAATTTCCATGATTTACAAAGATTCAAACCATTTTTGTTTCCCTAATTCATCACACTATATATACTGAACAAGAATAATGCGCAAGAAGAAGGTTTGCAGTCGTGGAAAGCATCAAGCAAAACTGAAAAATTTGACAAAAAGTGGTGAATCGTTTTCTAACCTAAAGGTCAATTCAAGCCATTCCAAAGCTCCTAATAGATTCCTGGACATCTCCAGAACGTTTTCAAATCGGTTGCACGCCTCCACGAGCCCAGAATCAGCCTACACGATCCTCACAGTTTGGCTTATTTCTTGAATCTTAGGTTGATAATTTACATATGATTAATCACTTTTAAGTATAGCATTGTGTTTGTATCATCATTTGGGATGTTTTGGTTTATTTAATTTTGCATTTTGATGCGTATATGGATGGTCACCATTGTTAGGGTTTGCTTTTCTGTTTTAGGGTTTTTCTATATAGGTTAAATTGGGCCAAGAAAAGAACACCATGATGCTCATGGCATCAAGACGAGTTGATCCATGTGCTTAGAATTAATTTATCATGCTTGCTGTTGATTTTTGAAACTTGTAGTGCTATAGCCATGGAGTTTGGCCGTAGGTAAAAGTCCCTAACCTAAAGCGACGGATCTATGGGGAAGACGATGGTGTGTCCCCGCCTGATTGGGCAATTCAAATTTCGCGCGTTTTTTTAGTTATCCACTTTGTTTTTATATATTATGTATTGTTGTTATTACATTAACAATTAAGCATTGCAACCCAATTGGTTAATCGCGCGTATGTTTGTGTGAGAGGACCTGGGTTCGATCCCAGGTCCCAGCGTTTTCTTTATTTTCTTAATATTTGACGATAGGTTCTATGCATACACGCTACAAGATGTCCACCATGCAGCTACGCAATCCAGCCAATGGATCATCTCCATCACCAATCCAGCGCCTCTGGATGCATCCCTATGGCACATCTCCAAGCTTGAACAACACTGAATCAGGCGCAAGGATTGGGCTGACCAGCTATTGGGCCTAAACAAATTCAACATACACCCCACTTATTGCTTCTAAATAGGCCCATCTCTTTACTTTTTTTTTAATTCTTATTTTAATTATTTACTAATTATTTCGTTTTACAAAATAACACAAAATCATTTTTTATCATAAATTCAAAAAATCACAAAAAACATTAAAAAAATCATTTTTTTTCATAAAAAATATTTTATTTCCTTAATTAATTAGATTTATTATTAAGGGCAATTTAATCCTTTTTTCATAATTTAAATCAATTAGAATTAGGGTTAATTTGTATATAATTTAATCTTTTCTCAAAAAATAACCTAAATATTTTTTCAACTAAATTTTTAGGTTTTCTAATTATTCTCGCATTTAACTCGCCGCGTGCATTTTTTATTTCCTTTTTATTATTATTGTAACTTCTCCGAGTTTGTAATAGTAATTAGGATTTCAATTCCGCATCTTTATTTTCAGTCCAAAATAATTATGTATTTGCAAAAGCCCTGTAATAGCTAGGACCTTTAACTTTCTCGCATTTAATTTCCACAAACTATGAACTGCTTAGATGTATGTTAATAGGATTGTATAGAAAGACAAACTGAAAATTAATACGGGAGAAAACCCTAAATGCGCAAAGATAAATTAACTGAAAATTACACTCGCACATGCTCACTCCTAGGGTTTACTCCACTCTGGTTGCCTTCAGTAAACGATCATGAAGTATAGGGTTTGTTAGTGGTTGTCCTATAACCCCGAAAGATCTAAAATGGCCCATTTAGATGTTTCCTCGTGTGATACGGTGGCAGAACCGACTGTTTTTACTGGTTTGCATTTTGCGTTTTGTGTTTGCAAAATGTTGCGGTAAGCAAGAGTCACCACCGACTTTTATTTCATCCAATCGGAAAGGAAAAAAGTACAGAAAAAAAATCCTTTTTCGAGATATTCTGAGTACGGGGGGTAGATTATAGAAAGGGAATGTGTTAGTACCCTTTCCATCCATGGTTTTCAATGGGCTCTTAGGTACTTGCTCATTTTTAAATTGCCTGTGTGTGCTTTGTTTTGAAAAGTGTTTTACTTCATGATAACCCTTGTATCAGTCCTCAAAGGTGTGACAAAGTTGTTTTGAAAATTCGTTTGAAAAGTGTAAGTGTGAAAAGTTTTGGTTTGAGCAAGTACCTACTAGCATCTACCTACTCGAAAAAATATTATTTCTATTCTTGTTTCTTTTAGACAGCGCTATCCTACTATTGAGAAATAGGTAGCACCGTTGTTGGAATTGTAAGGGCCAATTCAAAAGGGATGTACGGTCCCAAAGCAATATTAGAACACCTTAGTAATAACCCTAGAGTCTTAAGATCATATTCGAGGCAACATTTCCGAGGCAACATCTCCGAGGCAACATTTCCGAGGCAACATTCGAATGGGACATTTGATCTTTTTTAGATAGGAGGGCAACCACTAATACACCCTATACTTAATGATCGTTTACCGAAGGCAACCGAAGTGAGAGTATACCTTAAGAGTGATATGTGTGAGTGATTTGTTTCAGTTATTTAATCTTTGCAAGTTAGGGTTTTCTAACCGTTTTAATTTGTCATGCATTCTTGCCATACAATTCTATTAGCATACATCTAAACAGTTAAATATTTGCAGGAATTAAAAATACGAGAAAATAAACCTACGCTATTACAAGGCTTCGGGGAGGGGGATTAATTACATAGCCAAAAACCGGGGATTTAGACAGTAAATAAAAACCCTAAATAAACTATTACAAACCACGAACAGTTACAAAATATTGGCCAAAATAATTTACAAGCGCACGGCGAATTAAATGCGAGGCGATTAGGGTTTTGATCCTATGACTAAGCCTAATTGCAATTGATTTAAGAAAAAATGTTTTTGTCATGTTTTATTGTTTGAGAAAATAATGGAAAAATTGAATTAAAAAGAAAATCCTAAGTTCTAATTAATATTAACTTTTGAAAATAAATAAATTAATTCTATACAAACTAGTTTTTTGCATTTTATTTTATTTTATTTGAGAAAGAAAGAAAAATTAAATCAAGAGTTTAAACCTAATTTGTTAATTAGTTTTAATTAAAAAACAAGTTAAAATTTCCCTAAATTAAATTAAACTAAATTAAATTAAACTAAATTAAATTAAATTTGATAAAAAAACCTAATTCTAATTTTTATGATTTCTTGATTTTATGATTTTATGAAGAAAAAAAGTGATTAATTGTCAATTAAAATAATTAAAAGAAATATTAAAAGAATTAAAAATATGAAAAGAAATAGAAGTAGGCCTGATAGCATTAGCAATTCTGGGGGGTGTAAATCTAATTTCCTTGGCCCAAAACTCCAAAGCCTGTATTGACCATGCTAGATTAGGTGTAGGTGTTGACTTGAGGCGTATGATGGTCCCTTGCTATCTGGGCGTCATATCTGATGGCATGCTGGATCAAAGGATGGATGTTGAGGTTGTATGGTGGACGTTATCATAAGCAACGCGTTGGATCCCTTATCTGAAAATAACACAAATAAAATGCTGGGACCTGGGGATTGAACCCAGGTCCTTATGCTCGCTTCCAATACCACGCTGCCGGCTGAGTTGTGATGTTTAGTTGTAATTATAATAATAACAAAGCATAATATTCAAAACAAGCTAGTGGGGTCAGCCAAACGCGCAAAATTTCAAACGGGCCAGGTTGTGCTCGAAATTTCTTGTCTTTAGGGTTCCACAAACTTCAGTATATGTATTAAATCCAATTAGGTTAACAAACTTGGATCCAATATTGAGAATTCATGAATGAACTATTTGATTTTTAAGCCATATGATATCTTTCTCTTTTCATGCCAGTCATGCTTTTTTTGTACCAATTTCCCTTGATTCTATTTGATCATGCAAGCTTAGAATATCTTGATTTCTAATCTGTAAAAAAACAAATCAAATCATATCTTTGATAATTTTCATCATTTATTTGATTTAATTCACTTTTTAATTAATGAAAAATCAAAATAAATTGAAAAATGAAGCAAATAATGTGTGGATAAGTATTTGAGTCGTGGACCACTTTATAATTGAAGTGCAATCATAAAAAGTTGGGCCTATTTAGCAAAAAATGCAAACTTGAGCACATTTGACTTTTGGCAATTTTGCAAAAATGGTCAACTTGGCCAATGCATAACTCTCTCAATTTTGACCCTAGAGAGGTGTTCTTGGACTTTTTAGAAATCTTAGGATGTCCTATAAGCAACCCTTTTGGTATCATATCAATTGAGTCTTCCATGTTCATGTATGAAGCTTTGACCCAAAAGGTGTTTTTGTTGACTTTTCAAAAGGACCTATAATGTCAACATTCATATCATTTTGTAAGTGCATATTATGAACTTGGGAGATAAATATTAATTGTAGGTAATTTAATCCTCTTAAAAATGAGCTTTGGATGGGTCATTTCTGATAAAATATGAGAAAGTCATGCTTGGTCAAAGTTGAGTTGACTTTTCCTGTAAAACCCTAATTTATCAACTTTTGGATTTTGATGAATTGTGAGAAATCCCTGAGGAATCATGATCAAACCTTGATCAAATGATTAATAATACTTAAAAATGAGGATGTTGACCAAAAATCTTGAAGTTTGACTGTACGTGGGCCACAATTGACTTTTGACCTAACATAGTCGATTTTTAGGCATTTGAACGATTGACTGAGGAAACTTCTTTTGCAAGGCTTGAAACATGACATGGATGATCTTGGGGACATATTAGGACAATGGTGAGCATTTGAGTCCTTTGTGGTTCACACATCTTGATGAAGATGGAAACCCTAATTAGAGATAGACTGCCTTAGGAGAGAGTTTGTCTGGTCAATTCTTGAATTTCCTTGATCAATTTGGGGACCTCACTTGCCATGTGTTGAGAAATATGGGAGGGAAAATTTTGGGGTACAACAGTTGCCCATGTTCAATCTTCTTAAACCTGAGGATGTAGATTGGCTCGTCTGCCTTTCGTGATCTGAAGGTGGAAGATGATTGAACACTAGAGTACCCAGAAATTTTCACTCGCATGAAGTGATACTTGATTTGTGATATCAGGAATGGGCTTATAGATTCCATTTGGTAGTTGCTGGAGAATTGTCGGAGATGGGCTTAAAGATTCCATCCGAAGAAGTGTCGATCGCACAAGATATTCCTTTGCGAGAACCTGTATACCTGTTGTTGAGGAGGACTTCGCTGGGGAATGCTGGTCTCTGTCTTGAGAGAAATAGAGTTTTAGGAGCTTCAATTGTCCGTTACTCTACTGGGGAATAATTCCGTTTTGGGAAGCAGAAGTGAACTGTGTGTTTGGTCGGGGTATATGCTGCACCGCAACTTTTTGGGGAAATGTGAAATCAATTGTGTTTGATCGGGTCCCAGTTTTACAGTGCTATGGACTGCTGTCTGGGGATAAGAGAGGAAGAACCCAGATAGTAAGGTTATGAGAAGGAACCTGGATAGTAGGGTTACTCCGATATGAAAGCCTGAATAGTAGGGCCGTGAGAAGGAACCTGGATAGTAGGATTACTTCGATATAAAAGCTGGGATAGTAGGGTTGTGAGAAGGAACCTGGATAGTAGGGTTACTTCGATGTGAAATCCTGGATAGTAGGGATGTGAGAAGGAACCTGGATAGTAGGGTTACTTCGATGTGAAAGCCTGGATAGTAGGGATGTGAGAAGGAACCTGGATGGTAGGGTTACTTCGACATGAAAGCCTGAATAGTAGTAGGGTTGTGAGAAGGAACCTTAATAGTAGGGTTACTTTGAGATGAGAGCCTGGATAGTAGGGTTGCTGAGAAGGAACCTGGATAGTAGGGTTACTTCGAGGTGAGAGCCTGGATAGTAGGGTTGTGAGAAGGAACCTGGATAGTAGGGTTACTTCGACATGAAAGCCAGGATAATAGGGTTGTGAGAAGGAACCTGGATAGTAGGGTTACTTCGACATGAAAGTCGGGTTAGTAGGGCTGTTGTGTGAGGAGTTTGGGTAAAACTGCAGAGGGAACCTGGGTAGGGTTGTTCTTGTTGCACCGATGATTACTCTATTTAGCTTCGAGTGTTGATCCTGGACCTGCTGGAAATTGTTGATAATAATTGTCTTTCCTGAAAGGAATACATGGTTAGTTATGTGCGATGCATGAGATGCATTGTGATGAGGTTCTCAAAATAACTGAGATCATGTTATATGTAATGTATGCACATGTCATGATGTATGAACATGAAATGCTGACGTAATAAACTGAGTCCGGGAAAATAAATCCCTGACTGTTGTTTGGAGAGTATGAGAAATTGTATTCTTGAAGGCTATAAAAACCATAGTTCCTATACTTCTATTGGGGATGGTGAACAAAGATGTCTATGATGGGGATTTGCCCCTCGTTTACGGATATTCTGCCGAGGAGAGACTCTATTTGAGAACAACTCTGCGGGAGAATAACCTTGTTAGAGAGGAGATACTCTGTTGATAGAGATGCCGACTTGGAGAAATAAACTCAACCGGGGATGACTTTTCGTTGCTGGTAATAATGAATTCTGTTGGAGATTTAATTTCTGCTTGTGAGAGAAATAAACTCTGCTTGGGTAAAATTTTACTGACTCGCTCGCGAATGTGAACCTCAGCTGGGGAGAGTTATGTCCTGTTCGGGAAAGTTAGCATCATTGTCTTTGGATAATTTTTACTCTGTGGGGAGTTTATGTACCACTACTCATGTTCTCAAGCTGGCCCCATCCCGGTACCTGATGGGTAGAGTAACTGTAAGGTTTGGGCACTTCTTATTTTCCCTGTTCCTGGAATTACGAGTAATCGTTTTTTGTTTCTTATGTAAATATTTATGAGTAGCAATTATTTTCAAATGCATATATCGGAAATGAATCATTGGACGTTCTTGCAAAACAAAATAGAAAAATAAAAACAAATTGGAATTTCTTGTGAAAATGAATTGTATTGATTTTTGAAGTTGGCCCGTGTGATCGGTGGATCTGGAACTGACTGTTTAACGCTGGTTCGCGAAATATCGCGGAAGCAAGAGTCGCCACCGTCTTTTATTTTCTCCAAATGGAAAGGACAAAAGCACAGAAAAATTCCTTAAAGAGATTGCTCTCGGTTCGGGAGGTAGGTTATAGAAAGGGAAGGTGTTAGCACCCTTTCTATCCATGGTTATCCATGGGCTCTTAGATACTTGCTCACTTGTGTTTTCAAAATGTTTTGTTTGCTTTTCAACTGTGGGTTTTTAAAAAAAGTTTCTTTGAAAGTTTCAGATCGACTCTTGTGTCAGAGTGTTTGAAAAATTGCTTTGAAAGCTTTTGAAAAGTGTCGGTGTGAAAAGGTTTTTGTTTGTTTTTTGAAGAGAGCAAGTATCTACGAGAACCTACCTACCCTAAGGAATTCGTCTGTGTAAATGTCCTTTAAAGTAGTGCCATCCCACCATTGAGAGGTAGGTAGCACCACCGTTGGAGGTATTCGGGTCAATTCGAGTTTAGGGACATGGTGATCACCAGAGCAATGGGAAGACACCTTAGAAGCTACCCTCATGCCAGGTTCCCGGATCATGAGGACTTACTAAGACATCCTCTACTCGACGATCACCTTTCGAAGGCAAGGCAACAGTGAGGCGTACCCTAGGGGTGGTGTATGCGATTCGTGTGTCGTTTCACACTACTACGGAAAAGGGCTACTAAAGCGCTTATTTTGGCCTTTAAAAGCGCTTAAAAGCGCTTTAATAGCTGGCGCTGGCGTAGGTAACAAAAGCGCTTCTAAAAGCGCTCTGGTAGACCCCCCCTTTAAGAGCGCTTTCCTGGAAAAAGCGCTCTGGTAGGACCCCCTATAAGAGCGCTTTCCTGGAAAAAGCGCTCTGGTAGACCCCCCTTTAAGAGCGCTTTTCCCAGAAAGCGCTGCCAAAGACCAGTAAAAAAGCATAAAAAATTAAAAAAAAACGCAGCATACAAAAGCGCTTTTGGAAAAGCGCTCTGGTAGGCCCCCCTATGAGAGCGCTTTTTCTGGAAAAAGCGCTCTGATAGGCCCCCCTATAAGAGCGCTTTTCCAAAAGCGCTTTTGTATGCTGCGTTTTTTTTTAATTTTTTATGCTTTTTTACTGGTCTTTGGCAGCGCTTTTACTAAGAAGCGCTTTAGTAGGTGGACCTTTAAGAGCGCTTTTTAAAAGCGCTGTCGTTTCTAAATGAGGTATTTTTATGTGCAGCCTATAATTTAATCCTCCCAGTCGACCTGTAATGTTTTCGACCTGTAATATTTTCGACCTGTAATATATTCTTGACCTGTAATATATTTTCGACGCTATTATTTCAGCCATCAGTAAGACAATATATATACTAATATAATACCATTATAATATCCAAAATTATATATATACATCATTACATCAATAATATTATAGTTCAAATCGACACAAATCCTACATGAAAAATTGCTTAATATAATATTGACACAAATCTTCTTTAATTTCTTCCAACTTAAGCTTCGGGTACGCAGCAGCACGGAATTCGTCAAGGTACTACAAAACAAAAACATAATATAAATGATATATTTAGTTAAATGTAATAAATTATATGAAATTATCTTAAGTTATAAATTCATACCGTGAGCGGAATCTCTAATTGATTCGCCTGAAGGATTTCTTTCATGAACCTCAAAACAAAGTATCTGCAATCATGACTGTTTCGCTGTTGCGGACACTACATAATAAAACAAATAAGATTCTATAGTTGTCTTGTTTTACCAAGTAGCATAAATATTATAAGCAAAATTATGAAAAGTAATGTACCTGCACTTGGATCCAAGTGATGTTGTTTGATTTAGTCCGGGATACCTGTGCGTCCCGTTGACTACGGAACACTTGTATTGATCTAATTATTAAATATATAAAAGCATATGTTTAAATCAATCCCACAAATAAGAAAATATATAAATATACACGAATATATATTTAGAACGATCCCACTTACAAATCAACGATTTCCTTCATAGCCGGATAATTGGTCCATTCACCATTTACCGAATTCAGATAATACACGACTTCTCTTATCGGGTTGATAGCAAGCAGCAACCAGTGTGCTCTATAAATTAAAACAATAGGTTATATGAAAATTTTGCTATACACAAAAGAAACAGAGATTAGATGAACCAAGAATGAGAAACTAACCCTACTGGTCGGGTATTATACGCCCAAAGATGCAGACTTTCTGTATTGCCGGTGGACATGAATCTATCTACTAAGCGTTGTCTAACTGATTCCGGTTCCGAAGCAATTGTCATTCCGCTGCAATGGGCGGAAGACACGAAACGGAATCTGTTAGACAATGCAGTCCCGCGCAACACTCTGTCATACAACAACCTTAAATAAAAACATAATAAACATTAGATTATTTTCATTGAAATGTGTAAATAAATTATATTGTGGGACTAATTAAATAATATATCGGATGAGTGAATATTACCGGATGTATGAGTGCATATTACTGACGCCTAGTTGATCATGCCTAAAAATCTCTTCCAAGTCATCAAATGTAATATGTGACTGGAATTCAATACCGAAGACACTTTCATCCATGTTGATTTCACGTAAACCACCATCCTTCAAATCGGACATATCAACCATTGTTGCGAGTGTCGAACGGTATCGAGGCACAAAAGCACCGCCTTTTTTTGCCGCTTGCTTCGGAGGACCAGTGGGTGGTAAGCTACGAACCTGCTGCGTCACTTGTTGTGACTCCCGAGCGGATGCCTAAAAATCATATAAGTTAGGTAAAATATAAAATCATGCAGATTTAGATTCAGACTATATATTAACACTTTAAATGTACCTCTTTTAGTGATGCAACAGACTCCTCCTCCTGTAAAATCCCTTTACCCTTAATTGCGGGTTTTATAGGAGCAGTCTAAAATTAAAATGTAAAAAATAATTAATAAACGGTTTAGAATTGACATTCGAAAACTAAATGATTCATAATCGTTTTCAGTATACCTCATCACTAATGGTAATGAGCTCCGAGGGCCATGCAACAAATGATCCTATTGCATCTCGCAGCAATGTCGTCTCTGAGACCATGTCAGGTACCGGTAGAATCGCATCACGATCTAATACAACATCCACCGATACTTTCAGGTGTCCATCCGGGAGGGGTCTGTGGTGAAGTAAATCTCCCGAAGTGTTGTGCACTTTTCCCTTGCCAACTAGTCGATAATTCGGTGACGATAAGTATAGTTGGCAAGATGAAATGCCCTAAACAAATAGAAAATATAAAGTCATTATCATTAATAAAATAGAACAGTTTGTAAGGAAAAAAACTTATAATTACCTCGGGAAATTTCTTTTGATAGTTGATACTAGCCTTATCACTAGTTTCTCTCACCGATGAAGTGTTGCATTTTTCTCTCATATACATATCTTTATCTCTTTGCAATTCAGAGACCTGTGCTTGCAATTCCTGCAACTTTTGCAACACTTCTTCATTGGTAAGATTTGATCTTCTCCTAGAACTCTTATAAAAAGAGGTTGGAGTCACACCATGACCCTTACCCCTCACCCGACCGGGATACTCGGGAGCATCTAGTACTCTACTAAGTACGCTCTCCTCACCGGTGGATGCCGATTGCGACAAGGTCTCCTGTAATTCATTTACATTTAAATAATTATTAGTGGAGATAAAAAATCATTTATATATTAAAAAACATTTGATTTAATTAAAGACACAGTATTATACTTACACATTCAGTATAAACTCTCTGAACATCGGGATCGACAGCTTGATTCTTGCCCACACGAGCTTCCTTCCACAACACATGTACAGGAAGTGAAGCTTCCTCACTTTTAGTCTCCTCTAACTATGCATTGACACAAACGATAAAATCGTCAATTAAAACATGCACATGTAGACAATTAATTAAAACGCATTTCTATTTACTTACAATTTTATCCTCTAAGCGTGCATATCCCAAACGCCCTTTCTTGTATGGATACGCGGGTTTGGATGCTCTCTTACTATTCGTGGCACTCTTTTTCTGAAAAGCTTCATCTCTTTGCTTTAAAAACTCAGCCCAATCTGCTTCATCAATGAAGGTCGCATACTTTGTTGGCCGTCCCGGTGCCTCTTCAAGAAATTTTCCATCTTTATCCTTAAGATAGGTGTTTGTCAAAAAACTTTTCCACCCTCTATATCTTTTGCCGGCCAAACTAAGTATGTAGCTTTTACGTTCATCTGGTATCTCAAAAGTCCTCTGCAAAAAAACGTACGCATAGTGTGTTAGTATAAGTAATTTAAACAATTTATCGTCAAGATAATAACAACAATTAACCATATATGATATATACCTGAAGCTCTTCCCAAATCGCTTGTTTTTTCTCCTCCAATTCTAAATTTTTCGTTTTCGATTTCCAGGTAGCTACGGAGACCGGAATATGCATACGGACAAGTGTACCAATATAACTTGTCAACTTTGCAGAATTAGGACCAATTGGTTGTTTATCAGAATTCCATTCCAATCGGTATACTAATCCTTGGTCTCTATGTCGAATGATTCCCTTCATAATAGTGATGCCTCGTGCAACCTCTTTTGCTTCAGTATCAGGTGGAGCATTTGTATCCGAAGCAACTCTTTCTTGTGAGTTTTCTTGTGAGTTTTCAGGTGGGTTTTCAGGTGGAGCATCTCTATCTGGAGCCATTGAACCTGTATCAAACAAACTAAAGCACATTAGTACACTATTAACACTAACTTTATATGAGAAACATTTCAAAAAATTACAACATAGAAGTTATTATAAGAAGAAAAAAAATCAATCCATTATTAATTGTTCAACGTGAAGATATTAATAAAATAAAAGCATGTGATACAATCAATATTACTTTTTCATGATATTTCTTTTAGGCAAAGATGAGGGGATGCATACTCTATCAATATTAAAAGCATGTTCATGATATTTCTTTTAGGCAAAGTAAATCAGAATCACATAACATCAATTTTAGGAAATTCTTTTTCCCTAAAACGCGCACAGATCTTTCTTCTTATAGACACACCAATACATCATCATTTTTATCACTATTAACTTTTTTTCAAGTCTTGCCTCTTTTCAAAGTCGAAATTGAGTATTTCTCAATACATCCGGTAACATGAACTTGAGTAATTCTCAATACACCCCGTTGTCAATTGCAGATAGCATATATTTAAAATTCACAATAGTGTTGTAGCACCACTATAGTTGCTATTTGGCAACAGCATTTTGTACTAAACAACTTATGGCAGAACATTGGGGTTAGACCAAATTCTTCTACGGTGTAACGCCGTTATAGTTACACTTACACATAATACAAAAGTCTAATATTCATAGCTCAATTTTCATTTCAAAGATAAAATAAGTTTTAGTGCATGTTTGGATTTGTGACAGTTTACTTGGTGAATGTGTCCCAATCCAATGACAAAGTTTACTAAGTTATAGTTTACCTTATGATAACAAGTGAGCCTCTAGTCTTTATATATAGCTACTTCTACCATTTCTCTTTCTCAATTAATTGCTTTCTTTGATATATCACTAGTCACTACCATCTTGCTGGCTACCTCTCATTTTCCTTATACTTTATCTCTATATAATAATATATAACATCTCTAATGGAAACCAAAGATGATTATACCCAAGATGGCACTGTTGATTTCCGTGGCAAACCTGCTGTTCCATCCAAAACTGGCAAATGGAAAGCTTGCGCTTTTCTCGTTGGTAAGACCATACAAACATTGTCAAACTATTTGTCCTAGTGCAAGGGAAGTGTGGACATCTCGGAATATGCTAATGATGTCAACAAGAACAATAACATTAGAAGCTAAGCCATTATTCAAACTACAAGACTATGCTAACGGTGTGAACAAGAACAATGACATTAGAAGCTAAGCTATTATTCAAACTACAAGGTCATATGTAAAACTACATTAGTCTACACTATAGTCATGTCGATGATACAAAGATGTGAGTAGATTCAATTCAAATAGCAAAATATAAATGAAGTAGAAAATAAGTGTTTTGAAGTGGCATAAATGATAACCATAAAGCTAAAAATCAATACCTATTTGCCAGTATAGCTTCGGAGAGGTAAATAAATTCCGTTGCAACTCGCCCTTAAACAGAACTAACTAAGTGCATATCCTGCAAAAAAAAAAGCCAAAAGTACATGGAATATGAACATCAGGGCTAAGAAACGCATCACAAAAATCAGTGTCATCACTAGAATCTATTACGCAACATGAAAAAGATATGAACTAATAATATTCATGAATTTACACATTAATATCATCTTCCAATCAATACCAGAGCTCATTCATAAACAATAATTGAACAATAGTATAAACAAAGGCCGACCCAAATTTGCATGCTACCACTATTGCACTCATCATCATAATTCACACAAACACACCCATGTTTTTCGTTCAAACATCTCTCTATTGGATCTAGAAAAAAACATACACTGTAATACCTCATGATGGAAGACAATGAGCAAAGCAAAGATGGAAGACGATGAGCAGTCCCGTTGAGAAGAAGACGATGAGAACAAGCAAAGATTGAAACGGTTGAGAACGGAGACGATGAGAACAAGCAAAGATTGGAAACGATTTTGTGAGTTTTCTGAGAATGCAAGATTTTGTGCGTTTTCAGCAGAAATTAGGGATTTGGAAACGATCAAGAACGCGTTTAGTATAATTTTGTTTTAAAAAATTTTAATTGTAAAGAGGGTATGACAGCGCTTTTGAAAAGCGCTTTCGTAACTAAGGCTATACCAGCGCTTTTGAGGATAAAAGCGCTCTTGTACCCCACCCCCTATATCAGCGCTTTTGAAAGCGCTTTCATAAGCCCCCTATAAGAGCGCTTTCAGAAAGCGCTTTCATACCCCCCCCTATAAGAGCGCTTTTCAAAAGCGCCTTCGTACCCCAGCCTCTAAGAGCGCTTTCTGAAAGCGCTTTTGTAACCCCCCCCCCCCTTTAAGAGCGCTTTTTTAGCGTGTTTTTTTATTTTGTTTTTAGCGCAACCTATACCAGCGCTTTTACAAAAAGCGCTTTAGTAGGGGTGCTGCTAAAAGACAAATTTGGTGTAGTGTCATTTGTATTTGTCTTGTCATGTTAAAGTGATCTACGCTTGATTTTATTATGTCCATTCATTCTTGCATGCTTTGTTAACAGTTAAAATATTTGCGGGAAAAGTAAATCTAAAACTATTACAAACGGCGCGGGTCCACATCGCCAAAATTAAACCGGACCCGATTTGACAGAAAAGTAAATAAAGCAAAGTAAATAACGAAATTGAAAAGTGCGAAAAGTAAATGTTACAAAGCCTTGGGAGAGGTACATAATTATTTAAGCGAAATAAAATAAATATGCGAAATTAAACAATTAAGTCGAAAGGAGGGCGTTGGACCCTTTTGCAAAATTAAATTAATAAGGAATTAAAATTAATATTAAGAGAAAATGTTTTTGGTATTTTTATGTTTTTTAAGATTTAATAGAAAAAGAATTAATTAAAACTAAATACTAAACCTAATTCTAATTATCTTTAAGTTTTTTAAGAAAAATATTGAAGTTTGACCTAATTTAAACCTAAGTTTTTACATGCAATTTTAATTATGAAAATAAATAAATAAATAATATTATGGTAAAAAAGAAAAAATTAAAAGGAATAAAAATCATCAATTAAACCTAATTCTACATATTTTTTATATTTTTGTTAAAAGAATTAATATTGTAAACCCTTATTTATCTTAAATTTATTTATATGCATTATTTATGAAAATAATTAAAATAAAAATATTTATTACATTTTTTGTCTTTTCTGATTTTTATGATGTTTTTCATATTTTGTAAAAACAATAATTAATTAAATTAAGATAATAAAGTAAATAAAATAATAAAGATAAAATATAAAAAATATGGAGAAGGCAAACCAGGGGGGGTTCAGGCCCCAATTGTGAGGTATGGCCTTAGCAATCTGGCCCAATAGCATTCAGATTCGTTGACCCTCCCAGACACCATGTGGCAACGTTGACTAGGGTTTATTGTGTTCTTTGAATCCCTGCCTTTGATTTGAATGTGTTAGACGCGTGGATGGCTTGATATGATGAGCGTATGGTGATCCACAAGGTTACGCCTGCACTTGAACATATGGTGAAAAATAATATTGAGATAACGTAGACCTGGGACTCGAACCCAGGTCTTATGCCTTGCCAATGCCTTCTCTGACCAGCTGTGCCAACCAAACGTGTTTTATATATATTAAACAAACAAATAATATAAAAGAAAATGGATCAACGCTTGGAAACGCGCGCGAACTTTTAAACAAGCCAATCACTTGACGCCACGACTCCATCTTCTCCACGCGTTCCTGAAAACAAAAACATATGGCAACGGTTTCTTAAGCATGGTTTTAAGGACGTTTTGAGAAAATAGCGATTAGCTCATCTCTAAACATAAATTAGGCGCGAGGGTGGATTCTTCTTCGTCTCCATGCGCTGAGTTGGATGGTGATCGTTTGGAGTCCTAATTTTTCCTTGTTTTAAAAACCCCAATCTGAAGCTCTGCAAACCCTAATATTTAACAATGGCGAAATTGCCTATAACGCATAATAATCTAATCAAACGTGTGGGTTAGCTTCAGAACATCATGAGGAATGCAAAACACATATCAAAACTTATAAAAAATGCATGAATTGGTATGCACGATTATGACTTTTATTTGATATAGTCTGCACTCATATTACCAATTTCTTGAGTCTGGAAGGATGTTAATGATTGGAACGTGATCAGTGATCTCCAAGGAAGCTATTGAGACAAGAATGGAGGCCTGAATCGACCTAAAAAGTGGTTTACAGTGTTGAGTTTTTTTAGTGAAAATTCCAAGTTTGCAATGAGCTTTTCTGCGCAGCTTTCTGTCTATGGACATTAGGGTTATCATCATGCTTATGTACTGAGGCTATTAGGTCAACAATATTGCTCAAAATCTCTTGATTTAATGAATTGAAGATTTTATTTTTCTTAAGGATCTTTTCATATCTTTTTCACATGTTCTTGTATCAATTAGCATCCAATCACCCCAAATCTTTCCTAGTTTGCCTTTACACGAAATATTGACCTTAAAACATGTATAAAAAGATTGGTTTGGTTAATTTAAACATTTTTCATATATTTAATTGATTTAATTGAATTAATACAAATAAAAATCCAAATAAATAAATAAAAAATGAGAAAATACTTCCCTTTTGGCCAAGTGGTCGTGTATATGCTTGGAATGATGAATCATGGAAGAAAAATGGGCCCATTAGCAATTTTAGGTCATTTGGATCAAAGTTGACTTTTCAAAATATCCAAAAATTTCCCAACTTCCACAAGGCATAACTTGCTCAATTTATAAGCTTTTCTCAAGTTCTTGGACACTTTGGAAAGGTCTTTGAATCCTCTAACCAATGCCTTTGGTCCCATGTCATTTTGATTTACCAATCTCAAGTTATGGCCTTTGACTTAAAGTCCCTTTTTGTTGACTTTTGAAAATGACCTATAATGTTGAAATTGATAACTTTTTGTGAGAGCATTTCTTGGACTTGAAGTATGAAGATGAGTTGTAGGAAATGTCTTTCTCTTCAAAATGAGCTTTGGATGGAATTTTTCTGATAATCCATGTGAAAGTTATGTCCTGGTCAATTTCAGTTGACTTTTTCAGCTGTCCAAATATAGTAACTTTTGCATCTTGATGATTTTCTGAGCCAAATTTTGAGAATCATGATCAAGCATTGATCAAATGATGTTTGTGGCTTCAAAATGATATGTTGACCAAAAATTTGAACTTTTGACTGTCAAATGACCATTTTGCCCCTACAGTTGACTGTAGTGCAATTAGGGTTTTGATTGTGCAATTTTGAGCTGAATGCCTTGAAACTTGATATGAGGATGTTTGACCATATTTGTAGGCATATGAGACTTGATTGGGCCTTTGAAAACTTCCTTTTCTTGATCAGAATTCAAACCCTAGTTTTGACTGTATAGGAGACCTTTGCACTGTGCAACCCTTGGGGAATTTTGTGACTTGGCTTGGAAATTTTTTGAAGAATATGGGAGGGCAAATTTTGGGGTACAACTGTTGCCCCTGTTCAATATTCTTAGACCTGAGGATGCAGATTGGCTGACGTGCCTTTCGTAATCCGAGGGTAGAAGATGATTGAACACTAGAGTGCCCAGAAATTTGCGCTCACATAATAGCAGTGATGGTGGAATGGGCTTATAGATGCCATTGGGAGGTTGCTGGATAGGATGATGGGCTTATAGATGCCATCTGGATGTCGATCGCGTAGGAGATTCCTTGGCGAGAACCTGCATACCTGCAAAAGAAAAAATGAGTACCTGACACGTTGCAGGAGCTGATTTTAGATGCTTGGTATGGATATGTCCTGACTGGTTACAGGAGCTGAGTCTGGAGTCTTCACAAGATGATGAATGAACCAGGTATGGTTACTGCCTTAGCATGAATGGTAAGAGAACCTTGGGTGATTTTAACTTCAACAACGCTCGTTGAGAAAATCTTGGTGGGAAATACCATCTTCGCAGGATCGGAACGAGAACCATAGGCCATTATAATCTGAAAGGGAATCACCTCACTCGCCGTCGGAGAGGGAATCATAGGAAAAGGAATTGTCACCTCACTCACCGTCGGAGAGGGAACCATAGGAGACTATCACCTCACACTCACCGTCGGAGAGGGAAACATCTGAAAAAGGAATTACCACCTCACTCACCGTTGGAGAGGGGACCATAAGAGACTATCACCTCACACTCACCGTCGGAGAGGGAAACATCTGAAGAAGGAATTACCACCTCACTCACCGTCGGAGAGGGGACCATAAGAGACTATCACCTCACACTCACCGTCGGAGAGGGAAACATCTGAAGAAGGAATTACCACCTCACTCACCGTTGGAGAGGGGACCAAAAGAGACTATCACCTCACACTCACCGTCGGAGAGGGAAACATCTGAAGAAGGAATTACCACCTCACTCACCGTTGGAGAGGGGACCATAAGAGACTATCACCTCACACTCACCGTCGGAGAGGGAAACATCTGAAAAAGGAATTATCACCTCACTCACCGTTGGAGAGGGGACCATAAGAGACTATCACCTCACACTCACCGTCGGAGAGGGAAACATCTGAAAAAGGAATTATCACCTCACTCACCGTCGGAGAGGCGACCATAAGAGACTATCACCTCACACTCATCGCCGGAGAGGGAAACATCTGAAAAAGGAATTATCACCTCACTCACCGTTGGAGAGGGGACCATAAGAGACTATCACCTCACACTCACCGTCGGAGAGGGAAACATCTGAAAAAGGAATTATCACCTCACTCACCGTCGGAGAGGGGACCATAAGAGACTATCACCTCACACTCACCGTCGGAGAGGGAAACATCTGAAAAAGGAATTATCACCTCACTCACCGTCGGAGAGGGGACCATAACTTCTGCTGAGTCTTCATTAGGAAAATCTGTTGGGAGTCGATTTAGCTGGACTAGAGAAGGCCTTGAAATATGTTTGAGCATTTTAACTGCGTCCTTCCTGAAAGGTAAAGGTCAGTCATATGCAATGCATGATATGGATCAAGCAATGATGTTCTCAACATAAATGAGATTTGAATGATATGATGCGTACATGCATGCTGTAATGATGTATGTGATGTTTATGTGTGCTTTCATCTTTAGGAAAATAAATCCTTGACGGGTGCCGGGAAGTCATATCCTGGGCTGCTGTTGAAGAATAGATTTCGCTTCCGCTGGGGGATGATAACTGCAAGAATACCGGTAGGAGAAGATGACTCCGTTGCGGAATAAACTTGGCAAATGGAAGATTCTGCGGGGAGAAAAGATACTCTAGCGACCATGCTGGGAAGCAATACTCTGTGGGAAGAGGGATACTTTGTTGAATGTTGATAGTTACTTGCTGGGGATATTTTTGCTGTATTGGAAGTGTTGATAGACTTCGCTGGGGATAAGAAGACTTTGTCGACGACACTCTTTCCGTGGCCTTTGGCTGAGGATAACCCAGTTATATCCTGTTAAGGAAATAACTCTTTGAATAAAGTCGGACGACGCGTTCGTGCTCTGCGAAGATAAGCTTCCAGAATGTACTGGGGATAAGCTTACTGCTTGGGGAGAATTCCAACTTTCCTTGGGAAACTGGATTGGACTTTCTGGGGAAGTTTTGATATCCGGGGGAGAAGTGATTCCTTTGAATATTGGGATACCGCCGGGGAACAATCTTTACCAAGACTGCCGGGGATGCTCGTTAAGAATATATATATTGCTGCTGGGGTAGTACTGAGATCTGCTGGTGAATACTCAATTTCCCTGAGATTTGATAATTTTGCTTGGAGAGGAATGTGCTGTTTTGCTGAACCACTCTCTGGGGAATTAATACGTACTTGGTCATGTTCTTTAGCTGAACTTACCCTGGTACCTTGGAGGATAGAACAATTAGACTGCTCGGACAACTCTTTTATTGCCCCTGTTTCTAGTGTCACCTGCAATTAATTCCTTTGTTTCGTATGCAAATATTTGTGAGTTAGCAAATTATTGTCAATGCGTATATCACAAATTGAACCTTGGACGTTCTTCGCAAAACAAAACAGAAAAGGAAAAAAACACGGGCACGTTTAACTGAAAATATATTTGTATTGATTTTGAATGGCCTGTGAATAGGCGTTTTGTATACAAGAGGCTGACGTCCTAGTAAGAGGAACGTCGCCGAACAAGAGAGTTTATAAGAAATTTTTTACAAAAGAACATAAACAGCTGTGTGAAATATGATCCCACTGGGTTTCAACTCTGCTATTGCCTTTATAACTCTGAGCGTCTCATCACTTGATGACCTTGGTTGAAGGTGAAGCTGACTGATCGATGCCGTCTGAACTTGATGTAGATACCGGATTCTGGATGCAAAGTGATCCAATGAGACATAGTATTACGCTTTTATCCCTAATTTTTTCCTGGACCGCCCTTTCGGGTTTTCAATCCACCGGGATACCCATTTTTGCCCAAGCCGCCTTTTCAGGTTTTCGACTTGCCGGGTGTACAGATTTTTTCATTTCATCCCTTCATTTTGCCCGAACCCTTTTGGTTCGACGGGAAGCCCTAATTTTGGCCTAGGCATGTCAGCCTAGCGGGTCCTTTTTTATGCGTAGTATTTTTTTACTATGTCTGCATTGGCGGGGTGAGGAAGGTCGTCACCATCCATGTTGGTTAAAATCATTGCCCCTCCTGAGAACACCTGTTTAACCACAAATGGCCCTTCATACGTAGGGGTCCATTTGCCCCTTGGATCACTCTGAGGAAGGATGATTCTCTTGATTACTAGATCCCCAACTCGATATTCCTGTGGTCTGACCTTTTTGTTAAATGCCCTGACCATCCGTTTCTGATACGTCTGACCATGACAGATAGCAGCAAGTCTTTTTTCGTCAATGAGGTTGAGTTGATCAAGTCGTGTCTGGATCCAGTCATCTTCGTTCAGATTTGAATCCTTCATTATCCGGAGAGAGGGTATTTGCACTTCGATTGGCAAGACTGCCTCCATACCATAAACCAGAGAGAAAGGATTTGCCCCGGTTGACGTCCTAGCTGAGGTACGGTACCCATGCAGAGCGAACGCTAACATCTCGTGCCAATCTTTATAAGTCACTGTCATCTTCTGCACGATTTTCTTGATATTCTTATTTGCTGCTTCTACAGCCCCATTCATCTTCGGTCTGTAAGGAGATGAATTGTGGTGCTGTATCTTGAACTGTTCGCAGAGCTCAGCGATCATCTTGTTGTTCAGGTTGGTACCGTTGTCTGTAATAATCCGCTCAGGGACGCCGTATCGACAGATCAGGTTGTGCCGAATGAACCGTGCCACAACAATCTTGGTTACCGTAGCATAGGATGCTGCCTCAACCCACTTCGTAAAATAATCAATCGCCACTAGGATGAAGCAATGTCCATTAGATGCCGTAGGTTTAATCTCGCCGATCATGTCTATGCCCCACATTGCAAACGGCCAAGGCGTAGTCAGAACATTCAGGGGAACTGGAGGAACATGCACCTTGTCTGCATAGATCTGGCATTTATGGCATGTCCTGGAATGTTGGTAACAATCAGCTTCCATTGTGGACCAGTAATATCCTGCCCGTAGGATTTTCTTAGCCATAGTATGCCCACTGGAATGTGTACCAAAGGTCCCTTCATGTAGCTCTTCCATGATTCTTCCCGCTTCAGTCTTATCCACACAACGCAGTAAGGTTGAATCATGGTTTCGCTTGTACAAGATGCCGTTGCTAAGGAAGAACTTTGCTGCAAACCTCCTCAGGAATTTCTTATCGTTGACGGATGCACCTTCAGGGTATTCCTGAGCTTCCAGATATCTCTTCACTTCGTGGTACCAAGGTTTCTCAGTCACCAATTCAGTTTCGAGATCACAACAGTATGCCGGTTCGTCCAGTTTCCAGATGATGATCCGGGGAGCCTCGTTATCCCATTTGACCTTGAACATTGAAGACATGGTAGCTAACGCGTCCGCTAACTGATTCTCTTCTCTTGGAAAGTGCTCAAAGGTTATCTCTGTGAAGTGGGGAATCAGGGTCAACACACATTCTCTGTAAGGAATCAGGTTTGGATGTTTCGTATCCCACTCTCCTTTGATCTGATTGATCACAAGGGCGGAATCTCCGAAGACACTCAGAAATTTGATCCTTAGGTCGATCGCAGCTTGAAGACCCATGATACATGCCTCATACTCCGCCATGTTGTTGGTACAGTTGAAACACAGCCGGGCAGTGAGTGGAGTATGAGTACCTTGTGGAGATATGATTATGGCGCCGATACCGTTTCCCAAAGCATTGGAGGCTCCGTCAAAGTGCATAGACCATCGGGATCCTGGTTCAGGTCCTTCATCCGGTCCATGCACTTCACAATCAGTTACTATCATAATGCTTTCATCCGGAAACTCGAAGTTCATTGATTGATAGTCATCTACAGCTTGATGTGCCAGGTGGTCTGCCAATACACTTCCCTTGATGGCTTTTTGGGTCGTGTACTGAATGTCATATTCCGTCAAGATCATTTGCCATCTTGCAATTCTCCCAGACAGAGCAGGCTTTTCGAATACGTACTTTATAGGATCCATTTTTGAGATCAACAAAGTAGTGTGAGTCAGCATATACTGTCTCAGCCGGCGAGCAGCCCATACCAAAGCGCAGCAAGTTTTCTCGAGCAGTGAGTATCGGGTCTCACAGTCGGTAAACTTTTTGCTAAGGTAATAAATGGCATGCTCTTTTCGACCAGACTCGTCATGCTGCCCCAGCACACACCCCATTGAGTTGTCAAGCACTGTCAGGTATAGTATCAGAGGTCTCCCTTCAACCGGTGGCATAAGGATAGGTGGTTCTTGGAGATACTCTTTAATTTTGTCAAAAGCAGCCTGACATTCATCGTTCCAACGTACTACCTGATCTTTCTTCAGCAGCTTGAAGATTGGCTCACAAGTAGCAGTCAGATGTGAGATGAATCGAGCGATGTAATTTAGGCGCCCTAAAAAGCCTCTGACCTCCTTTTCTGTCTTAGGAACTGGCATCTCTTGAATAGCTTTGACCTTGGCAGGGTCCACTTGAATTCCTTTATCACTGACCACGAAGCCTAGCAATTTCCCAGATCTTACCCCGAAGGTGCACTTGTTCGGGTTCAATCTCAGCTTGTACAGTTTCAACCGGTCAAACAATTTCTGCAGATGATCTAGATGCTCTTCCTCAGTTTGGGACCTTGCAATCATGTCGTCCACATACACTTCTATCTCATGATGGATCATGTCATGAAATAAAGCGACCATGGCACGTTGGTAGGTTGCCCCAGCGTTCTTCAACCCGAACGGCATGACCTTGTAACAGAAGGTGCCCCACTGAGTGACGAATGTAGTCTTTTCCATGTCTTCAGGTGCCATCTTGATCTGATTGTAACCTGAAAAGCCATCCATGAAAGAGAATACCTTGTGCTGAGCTGTATTATCAACAAGGACATCAATGTGAGGTAAGGGGAAGTCATCTTTGGGGCTGGCCCTGTTCAGATCCCTGTAGTCAACACACATTCTGACTTTACCGTCCTTCTTAGGTACCGGCACCACATTAGCAACCCACTGAGGGTAAGAAGTCACTGCAAGGAACCCAGCATCAAACTGTTTCATGACCTCGGCCTTAATCTTTTCGGACATCTCTGGACGCATCCGACGGACCTTTTGCTTAACTGGAGGGCAGTCTTCCTTAGTTGGCAAGTGATGGACCACAATATCGATATCCAACCCGGGCATGTCTTCGTAGGACTAGGCAAAGATCTCCATATAATCATGCAGCATCTTGGTTAACCGTTGCTTCACGCTGAGCTCTAGGTTGGCACCAATCTTTACCTCTTTCCTGTCTGCCTCAGTACCCAAGTTTATGGTTTCCACTGGCTCTTCATGGGGTTGAATTGCCCTCTCTTCCTGAAGCAACAGTCTTGCAAGCTCGCCAGGCACTTCGCAATCATCTTCACCTTCGTCTTCGGCTAAGTTGATCGGATTTTCGAAGTCATAATTGGCAGTAGCAGAGTTGTTATCAGTGAGATCCAGAGTGGATTGAAACCTGTATGAGTGAGTGTGTGTGTAAATACAACTGTTTTTTTTAAAAATTATGTAAAGGAAATGAAAGACAGAAAAGGAGCACAATATTTGTAATGCGAAAATACGTCCAAGATTTTCATTCATGATATATGAAATGACAGTTTGTATGCCCTCACAAATAGAACCGCGGTGCCTCGGGTAAGACACCGGGCCATAGAGTTTATCATTGTTTATTACAAAAATAATGAAACAAAGAAATTTATTACTGCGTCACAAAGGTAACAGGGGTATGGTCTTTAGCACTCCAGTTGTTCAATCCGCCTTTGGCCGTCGGATAGATCCAACTGTTGAATTCAGCTTCGTCCACTTCATGGTCTTCCCCGACCGCATTCACTCCTGAACTTTTAATAAATACCGGAGGCCTTCCGATCTTCGCTTTCCTCATAGCTCTCTGACCTTCTGTGGTAAAACCCAGCCCAAGTTTATCAGTCTTCTGAGTAAAGTCTGGAAGTCTGCCCCAGTCGGCACATTCACCCTTCTGAACCACAGCCCGGGCATCCTTCAGGGAAGCCATCTTCAAAGGACCACTTTCTTCTGTTACTGTTGCTGCAATTGGAAACACCTCCTCGAAATGCTGAAAGGGGGTTTCAATAAACTCCCCATCCATCTCAATGTATCTGAAGGAGTTCAGGTGGCTCACCATATATTCCTCCTCTCCCTGCACAGTGACAATCTTCCCTCTGACGGGGTACTTCAGCTTCTGATGCAAGGTGGAGGTCACTGCCCCAGCCTTATGTATCCAGGGTCGACCCAGCAGACAAGAGTAAGATGGACGGATGTCCATCACATAAAAAGTGGAGTCGAACACCTGAGAGCCCACTCGAATCGGAATGTCAACTTCTCCATGGACCATCCTCTTTGAACCATCAAAGGCCCTGACGATGATGTTGCTGGGTTTCAATTCCAGGCCTTCACAATCTAGTCGGTCCAAAGCCTTCTTAGGTAGCACATTCAAAGATGACCCAGTATCTACCAACACATGTGCCAAGGTAGTGCCCCTGCATTCAATAGAGACATGCAGAGCATCATTATGGTCTCTCCCTTTTGTGGTCAAGTCAGCGTCTGAGAAACCCAAGCCATTGTCTGCCGTCAGATTTGCTACGCAATCAGTAAACTGGACTGCAGAGGTTTCATGTGGCACATGGGCCGTCTTAAGGAATGAGATTAGGGCCTTAGCATGGGCCTCGGAGCACAGCAATAAAGAGAGCATGGAGATCTTGGAGGGCGTGTACCCCAGCTGTTCCACAACATTAAAATCGCTCTTCTTTATAATTTTTAGAATCTCCTCCATCTCTTGTTGGGAGGCCTCAGCAGTTATGGGTACAGGTGCCTCCGTCTGGGCAGGCTCAACTTCAACTCCTTTGCCCCGAGCATTGGATGACTCGGCGGCAGGGGAAACAATTGGATCAGCAGCAGGAACAGGTACACTTGCAGGGGTTATGAGAAGCGGTCTTCGGGCAGCGGGTGGTGCAATGTCAGGCGAGAAGAGCCTGCCACTGCGGGTAACTTTGGCTGGGCCAGTGATGTCACAAATGCTGGCGCCAGCGTTGAGCTCTTGTTTAATTCCGTTTACATATACGTCTGCCCCATAGTGCCAAGGGACAGCTTTATCAGATACATAGGGCAGGGGCCCTGGAACAGTGATAATAACAGGTGCAACGGTCATGATTTGGACGGGCTTCTTCGGGAGAGTCGGGATCGAATTATTGAAGATAGTCACCACAAAAACTTCTTCCACTGGGACCAACCGAACAGCAGACTTCTTGAATAGAATCTCCTTGCTATCCATTAAGCTTTGGATGCCTAACTTTAGCAAGGGACAACCAGATGGGGACACAGCACAGAACAGGCAACCCTCACTACAACCCGGAAATAAACCGGCCTGCAGTAGGTTCTTCTTGACAATCTTTAGAGGAGTGGCTAGATCATCCACAGAAACAGCATAAACGTCTTCATCAACAGCATTTACCCCATGTTGAGGCATAGGGGCGGTAACTACATTTGGTTTTGCAGGCGCTTCGAACTGTATCTCCTTTGCATCGATAAGGTCTTGTACCTTATTCTTTAACGCCCAACAGTCATCAGTAGAATGCCCCGGGCTATCTGAATGGTAAGCACAACGAGCATTCGGGTTGTAATTGGGAGATGTAGTATTAGGGAACTTCGGCGCCTCTCTGACAGTCACTAAGTTAGTGGAGAGCAACTGTGGCAGGATCTGTGATAGGGTCATGCTTAACCGGGTAAACTCTCGCCAGAGTCTTTCAGCCCTTTGAGGATTGTTTGGCCGAGGAGCGGCAGCAGGCTTAGCAATCATCACCGCACTGACAGATTGGCGGTGCTCAGGTCTCTCCGATTTCCTAGAACCATACACGGCACTAGACTCCTTCTTGAATGGTTTCTTTTCCGAACTAGATGATGCGCCCTTGGCAATCTTCCCAGACTTCAACCCATCTTCAATTCTCTCTCCAGTCAAGATTAGATCAGTGAACCCAGCAGAAGAATTCCCAATGAGATGGTTGAAAAATGGCCCAGATAGGGTCCCCAAGAACATGTCAACCAACTCCCGATCAGTCAACGGTGGCTGCACCCTGCCAGCCAGGTCTCTCCACTTCTGAGCGTACTCCTTAAAACCTTCGCTTACACCTAACGACATACCCTGGAGTTGGGTACGTGTGGGGGCAAGGTCGGCATTATATTGATACTGCTTGTAGAAAGCAGTAGCAAACTCCTCCCAGTTACGAACCTTGGTCCCATCCAGCTGATAGAACCATTCGAGATGAGTCCCTGAAAGACTCTCCTGGAAGAAGTGGATCCACAAATTCTTATCCGCAGAGTACGGCTGAATTTTCCGAACATAGGACCTTAGATGCAGCTTGGGACAAGACGCCCCGTCATACTTAGAGAACGATGGTTCTTTGAATTTGTGGGGGATGATCACACCAGTGGACAAACCCAGATCTCCGAAATCCAGCCCAGGTACCTGTTGAACTTCCATAGCCTTCAACCTATCCTCCAGTTGTTTGTATCTGTCATCTGCAGGAGGGTACTGCTCTTCATCAAAATCTGTCTCGTTGTCGGAGACTACCGGACTAGGAACCTTGACTTCTGCCTGAGAAGGACTCCTGCCAACAGAAGAACCAGCCTCTTCCTGTTGCAGAGTATTGTTAAACCTTCGGCCCGAGTTGAACAGAACAGTTCTTCTCTTCTTCTTCTTCTCCTTCTTCAGGAGCATAGCCTTCAGTTCTTCTTGGCCTTTAGCCAGACCCTTGATTAATTCTTGAAACTGCGCATTCTGCGCCTGAAGAGCCTTGATTGATGTCTCAGTTGATGCAGAGTCACTATTCATGATGCTGAAATAAACAGCGAAGAACTGTAAGCAACCTGAAAAGGGGAAAAACCTGCTATGCACATGATGTATGAAATGCGTATGAATTATGTTTTCAAAGACAATCGGGAATCAACTTTGTAAACAAAAAGGAACACACTTTATTAGTTTCAACTTTGCAACTGAAATTATTCAACAAGGTTGCCCTTAGGCGTTACATGAAAGGAAATACTGAAAAGGGAATAAAACTGTAAAGGCGCATTCAGAGTTCCTTATTGATCCCATGGTCTCCTCTTCTCAGTACGGATGTAGGCATTCAGAGCTCTCTCATTCTCCAACTGCTTGGTCAGCTTCTGGATCTTTGATTCCTGCTCGTTGAACTTTTCCCGGTAAGAATCCCGCTCTTCTCGCAGTTGCGACCAAGATCTCTTCAATGTCTCATAATCAGTAGGTATCTGAGGAGGAAGGACAGTTGGAGGAACACCATCTTTATCAGGACACTCAAGAATGACGGGTCTGACAGCTTCATACGGCATACCTAACTTCTGAGCACGGATGCGAACCCATTTGTAGTAGGCTTCCATAGGTAAAGAAGTCTTTGGCCCTAGCTCTTGTGGGTCAGCTTTATGAACTTTGTCCCAATCCTTGATGAACCTACGACGTAGCTCGTCACTATCCACCTGAAACTCGAAACTGATGTGAGGCACCAACATCTCATGGGGACCTGCTCTTCTTGCTCTTCCAAACTGACGGAGTGCTAGACATGGATTGTAAGAGATCCCTCCTTGAGTACCAATCAGAGGAACATTAGGATACTCCCCGCATCGATCAATAATAGCTATCTCATCCAAACCTCTACAAGTCCAAATGATGTCTTTGTCGGTGAGAGACATTAATCTGTGAGCCCAACCTCTTCCTTCTTGGTTCTTCAGTACGGACTTAGGGAGGTGCGAAATAAACCACCTCATCAACAAAGGGATACAACACCATAGGGTTCCTCGTCTTCGGGTAGTACGGGCATGAAGTTGTTGCAAGATGTCACCCAAGAGAGTGGGCACAGGATTCTGAGACATAAAGATCCTTATGGCAGTGACATTGATGAAGTTGTCAGGATTAGGAAACAGGACTAACCCATAGATTAGGAGAGCCAAGATGTCTTCATATGCCCTAAAGTCCAGGTCATTCCAGAAATTGTTAGCTTTACCAATTAGAAACTTAGCCAAGAAACCCTTAACTCCGCTTCTAGTCACCCAGTTGTCTGTTACCTCTTGATGGGTCAAAGGAAGAGCTGCAGCAATGTCCTCAAGCCTGAGGGTCTTTTCCCAACCAGTAAAGGGAGTCTGATCCAAGATAGGGATACCAAGTAAATCAGAGAACTCTTCCAGGGTAGGGACCAGCTGGAAGTCTTGAAAGGTGAAGCACTGGTACAGAGGGTCATAGAACTGAGTCAGAACACTCATCAACTGTTGATCCCGCTTTGCAGTGACTAAACTGAGAAGGGAGCCATGCCTCTGAATGAAGGAAGTGGTATTTGGAATTCTGCTAACCAAATCATCAAGCAACTCAGGTGAACGAACAAAGTTGAACCGGATAGTATTCCTTCGCACAGGCATCATAATGTCCTACAAAACAGAGCAAAGATGAAACCCTCTTGTCTTTGAAATGGTCAGTCCTTATGCAGGATGCATGCAATGCTCATGATGCTATGATGTTATGATAAAGCACACCACATACAGATACAAAGGCAAACATGGTAAGGCACACAAGTCACACAAGGCAAGCCCTTAAAGTTTAGGCCAGCATGAGGTCTAGGTACTACCCTCTTTCAGTTTGTTGGTTCATACCTGTCCTAATCAAAAGTAACCGGGTTATTAGAGGATCCCAATATCATTGACTACCCTCAATCGGTCATAACTCCAGCATCGCAATCTTTTCTTGCGGCCAGAACCATCACGAGAGTTTAGCCTCAATGGGCGTAGCATACTGCTACAATTCTAAAGGCAAAGTTGTGTCAATTAAGGTTCTAAGGTTGTTGGTGCTTAATGACTCCTTAGAAGACCCATATTCTCCTCGTTGCGACACAAGGGATATCGGTACAGACCAAGGTGCCACACCAACGTAGCCACTGTTTCACCTGTGTCGGTCTACGCCGGACAGGTCCCTCACAGCTTATGCTACCTAAACAGGGTATCCCCAGATCCGGGTTAGGATCTATGTAACTCCGATACAACCCACAATAGTAAAGCAAGCAAATCAATACAATTGAAAACATAGTTATGACCTAGCCCTAAGGTACACCTCACTTTATAGTTTTCTCCCCAGCAGAGTCGCCAGTTCTGTGATCGGTGGATCTGGAACTGACTGTTTAACGCTGGTTCGCGAAATGTCGCGGAAGCAAGAGTCGCCACCGTCTTTTATTTTCTCCAAATGGAAAGGACAAAAGCACAGAAAAATTCCTTAAAGAGATTGCTCTCGGTTCGGGAGGTAGGTTATAGAAAGGGAAGGTGTTAGCACCCTTTCTATCCATGGTTATCCATGGGCTCTTAGATACTTGCTCACTTGTGTTTTCAAAATGTTTTGTTTGCTTTTCAACTGTGGGTTTTTAAAAAAAGTTTCTTTGAAAGTTTCAGATCGACTCTTGTGTCAGAGTGTTTGAAAAATTGCTTTGAAAGCTTTTGAAAAGTGTCGGTGTGAAAAGGTTTTTGTTTGTTTTTTGAAGAGAGCAAGTATCTACTAGAACCTACCTACCCTAAGGAATTCGTCTGTGTAAATGTCCTTTAAAGTAGTGCCATCCCACCATTGAGAGGTAGGTAGCACCACCGTTGGAGGTATTCGGGTCAATTCGAGTTTAGGGACATGGTGATCACCAGAGCAATGGGAAGACACCTTAGAAGCTACCCTCATGCCAGGTTCCCGGATCATGAGGACTTACTAAGACATCCTCTACTCGACGATCACCTTTCGAAGGCAAGGCAACAGTGAGGCGTACCCTAGGGGTGGTGTGTGCGATTCGTGTGTCGTTTCATTTGTATTTGTCTTGTCATGTTAAAGTGATCTACGCTTGATTTTATTATGTCCATTCATTCTTGCATGCTTTGTTAACAGTTAAAATATTTGCGGGAAAAGTAAATCTAAAACTATTACAAACGGCGCGGGTCCACATCGCCAAAATTAAACCGGACCCGATTTGACAGAAAAGTAAATAAAGCAAAGTAAATAACGAAATTGAAAAGTGCGAAAAGTAAATGTTACAAAGCCTTGGGAGAGGTACATAATTATTTAAGCGAAATAAAATAAATATGCGAAATTAAACAATTAAGTCGAAAGGAGGGCGTTGGACCCTTTTGCAAAATTAAATTAATAAGGAATTAAAATTAATATTAAGAGAAAATGTTTTTGGTATTTTTATGTTTTTTAAGATTTAATAGAAAAAGAATTAATTAAAACTAAATACTAAACCTAATTCTAATTATCTTTAAGTTTTTTAAGAAAAATATTGAAGTTTGACCTAATTTAAACCTAAGTTTTTACATGCAATTTTAATTATGAAAATAAATAAATAAATAATATTATGGTAAAAAAGAAAAAATTAAAAGGAATAAAAATCATCAATTAAACCTAATTCTACATATTTTTTATATTTTTGTTAAAAGAATTAATATTGTAAACCCTTATTTATCTTAAATTTATTTATATGCATTATTTATGAAAATAATTAAAATAAAAATATTTATTACATTTTTTGTCTTTTCTGATTTTTATGATGTTTTTCATATTTTGTAAAAACAATAATTAATTAAATTAAGATAATAAAGTAAATAAAATAATAAAGATAAAATATAAAAAATATGGAGAAGGCAAACCAGGGGGGGGTTCAGGCCCCAATTGTGAGGTATGGCCTTAGCAATCTGGCCCAATAGCATTCAGATTCGTTGACCCTCCCAGACACCATGTGGCAACGTTGACTAGGGTTTATTGTGTTCTTTGAATCCCTGCCTTTGATTTGAATGTGTTAGACGCGTGGATGGCTTGATATGATGAGCGTATGGTGATCCACAAGGTTACGCCTGCACTTGAACATATGGTGAAAAATAATATTGAGATAACGTAGACCTGGGACTCGAACCCAGGTCTTATGCCTTGCCAATGCCTTCTCTGACCAGCTGTGCCAACCAAACGTGTTTTATATATATTAAACAAACAAATAATATAAAAGAAAATGGATCAACGCTTGGAAACGCGCGCGAACTTTTAAACAAGCCAATCACTTGACGCCACGACTCCATCTTCTCCACGCGTTCCTGAAAACAAAAACATATGGCAACGGTTTCTTAAGCATGGTTTTAAGGACGTTTTGAGAAAATAGCGATTAGCTCATCTCTAAACATAAATTAGGCGCGAGGGTGGATTCTTCTTCGTCTCCATGCGCTGAGTTGGATGGTGATCGTTTGGAGTCCTAATTTTTCCTTGTTTTAAAAACCCCAATCTGAAGCTCTGCAAACCCTAATATTTAACAATGGCGAAATTGCCTATAACGCATAATAATCTAATCAAACGTGTGGGTTAGCTTCAGAACATCATGAGGAATGCAAAACACATATCAAAACTTATAAAAAATGCATGAATTGGTATGCACGATTATGACTTTTATTTGATATAGTCTGCACTCATATTACCAATTTCTTGAGTCTGGAAGGATGTTAATGATTGGAACGTGATCAGTGATCTCCAAGGAAGCTATTGAGACAAGAATGGAGGCCTGAATCGACCTAAAAAGTGGTTTACAGTGTTGAGTTTTTTTAGTGAAAATTCCAAGTTTGCAATGAGCTTTTCTGCGCAGCTTTCTGTCTATGGACATTAGGGTTATCATCATGCTTATGTACTGAGGCTATTAGGTCAACAATATTGCTCAAAATCTCTTGATTTAATGAATTGAAGATTTGATTTTTCTTAAGGATCTTTTCATATCTTTTTCACATGTTCTTGTATCAATTAGCATCCAATCACCCCAAATCTTTCCTAGTTTTCCTTTACACGAAATATTGACCTTAAAACATGTATAAAAAGATTGGTTTGGTTAATTTAAACATTTTTCATATATTTAATTGATTTAATTGAATTAATACAAATAAAAATCCAAATAAATAAATAAAAAATGAGAAAATACTTCCCTTTGGGCCAAGTGGTCGTGTATATGCTTGGAATGATGAATCATGGAAGAAAAATGGACCCATTAGCAATTTTAGGTCATTTGGATCAAAGTTGACTTTTCAAAATATCCAAAAATTTCCCAACTTCCACAAGGCATAACTTGCTCAATTTTTAAGCTTTTCTCAAGTTCTTGGACATTTTGGAAAGGTATTTGAATCCTCTAACCAATGCCTTTCGTCCCATGTCATTTTGATTTACCAATCTCAAGTTATGGCCTTTGACTTAAAGTCCCTTTTTGTTGACTTTTGAAAATGACCTATAATGTTGAAATTGATAACTTTTTGTGAGAGCATTTCTTGGACTTGAAGTATGAAGATGAGTTGTAGGAAATGTCTTTCTCTTCAAAATGAGCTTTGGATGGAATTTTTCTGATAATCCATGTGAAAGTTATGCCCTGGTCAATTTCAGTTGACTTTTTCAGTTGTCCAAATATAGTAACTTTTGCATCTTGATGATTTTCTGAGCCAAATTTTGAGAATCATGATCAAGCATTGATCAAATGATGTTTGTGGCTTAAAAATGATATGTTGACCAAAAATTTGAACTTTTGACTGTCAAATGACCATTTTGCCCCTACAGTTGACTGTAGTGCAATTAGGGTTTTGACTGTGCAATTTTGAGCTGAATGCCTTGAAACTTGATATGAGGATGTTTGACCATATTTGTAGGAATATGAGACTTGATTGGGCCTTTGAAAACTTCCTTTTCTTGATCAGAATTCAAACCCTAGTTTTGACTGTATAGGAGACCTTTGCACTGTGCAACCCTTGGGGAATTTTGTGACTTGGCTTGGCAATTTTTTGAAGAATATGGGAGGGAAAATTTTGGGGTACAACAGCCCGTAATAGGCGTTTTGTACAAAGAGGCTGACGTCCTTGTAAGAGAACACCTCCGAAAAACAGAACTTATACAATTTATGTAAAAGAAAGAAAATCAGCTATGTGAAACAATCCCATTGGGTTCTAACTCTGTTATTGCCTTTATATCTTCAAGCGTCTCATCACTTTGCTACTTGACCGAAGGTTGATCAGATTGATTGGCACTATCCGAGCTTGCTAGTTGATACCGATGTATGGTTGCAAGATGATCCAATGAGACATAGTGTTACGCTTCAATCCCTAATTTTTGGCTGGACCGCCCTTTCGGGTTTTCAGTCCACTGGGATACCCTTTTTTGCCCAAGTCTCCTTTTCGGGTTTTCGACTTGTCGGGTGTACAGTTTTTTTAAAATTTTCATCCCTTACTTTTGCCCGAACCCTTTTGGTTCGCCGGGAAGCCCTTATTTTTGCCTAGGCCAGTCAACTTAGCAGGTCTCTGATTATGCGTAGTATCTTTTCACTATGTCTGCATTGACGGGGTAAGGAAGGTCGTCACCATCCATGGTGGTTAGAATCATAGCTCCTCCCGAGAAAATATTCTTAACCAAAAATGGCCCTTCGTACGTGGGGGTCCATTTTCCCCTGGGATCACCTTCCGGTAGTATGATGTGTTTGATCATCAAATCCCCGACTTGATATTCTTGACGTCTGACTTTCTTGTTAAAAGCCTTGATCATTCGCTTTTGGTACATCTGACCATGACAGATAGCAGTAAGTCTCTTTTCATCGATTAGATTCAGCTGATCAAGTTGGGTTTGGATCCAGTCGTCTTCGTTCAAACCCGCATCCTTCATAATCCTGGGAGAGGGTATCTGGACTTCGATGGGTAGGACTGCCTCCATGCCATATACCAGAGAGTAGGGTGTTTCCTCTGTCGACGTTCATGCTGAGGTACGGTACCCATGAAGAGCGAATGGTAACATCTCGTGCCAGTCTTTGTATGTCACCGTCATCTTCTATACAATCTTCTTGATGTTCTTATTAGTTGCTTCAACAGCCCCATTCATCTTCGACCGGTAGGGAGAAGAGTTATGATGCTGAATCTTGAACTGTTTGCAGAGCTCGGTGATCATTGTGTTATTGAGATTCGTACCATTGTCAGTAATAATTCTCTCTGGTACACCATATCGACAGATCAGATTGTGTCAGATAAACCGTGCCACGACGTTCTTGGTTACTGTAGCGAATGAAGCTGCCCCAACCCACTTTGTGAAGTAATCGATGGCTACCAGAATGAAGCGATGCCCGTTAGACGCAGTAGGTCTGATCTCGCCGATCATGTCGATGCCCCACATTGCAAAGGGCCAAGGAGCCGTCAAAACATTTAGGGGAACTGGAGGTACATGCACCTTATCAACATAGACTTGGCACTTATGACAGGTTCGAGAGTGCTGGTAACAATCGGCTTCCATAGTTGACCAGTAATATCCTTCCCGTAGGGTCTTCTTCGCCATGGTATGCCCACTGGAATGACTTCCGAAGGTACCTTCATGTAATTCTGCCTTGATCCTTTCTGCCTCGTTCTTGTCCATACACCGCAGTAAGGTTGAATCATGGTTACACTTATAGAGGATCCCATTACTGATGAAGAAATTCGCAGCGAACCTTCACAGAAACTTCTTATCGTTAACAGATGTCCCCTCGGGGTGTTCTTGAGCCTCAAGATACCTCTTTACCTCGTGAAACAAGGGTTTATCTGCTACCTCTCCAGTCTCAATGTCACAGCAATGTGCGGGTTCATCCAACCTCTCAATGGTAATCTGTGGAGCCTCATTGTCCCACCTAACTTTGAACATAGAAGACATGGTAGCTAGCGCGTTCGGTAACTGGTTCTCTTCTCGTGGGAAATGTTCAAAGGTTATCTCCTCAAAGTGTGGGAGCAATGTCAGTACATACTCTTTGTAAAGAATAAGATTCGGGTGCTTCGTATGCCACTCGCCTTTGATCTGACTTATCACTAGAGTGGAATATCCGAATACACTTAAGAACTTAATCCTCAGGTCAATAGCAGCTCAAAGACCCATAATACATGCTTCATACTCCGCTATGTTGTTGGTGCAATTGAAATATAGTCTGGCAGTGAACGGAGTATGACAGCCCTCAGGAGATATATTTACAACGCCAATGCCATTACCCAATGCGTTTGAGGCTCCATCAAAATACATAGACCATCGGGATCCCTCCTCGGGTCCTTCATCCGATCCAGGTTCTTCGCAGTCGGTTACCAACATGATATTCTCACTCGGGAACTCGAAATTCATGGACTGGTAGTCATCCACCGCCTGATGCGCCAAATGATCCGCCAATACACTCCCCTTGATTGCTTTTTAGGTTGTATATTGGATGTCGTACTCGGTTAAGATCATCTACCATCTTGCTATTCTTCCGGATAAGGCGGACTTCTCGAAAATATACTTGATTGGATCCATCTTTGATATCAACAAGGTAGTGTGAGTCAGCACATATTGTCTCAGTCGGCAAGCAGCCCATGCTAAAGCGCAGCAAGTTTTCTCGAGCAATGAGTATCGGGTCTCACAGTCGGTAAACTTTTTGCTAAGGTAATAAATGGCGTGCTCTTTTCGACCAGACTGGTCATGCTGCCCCAGCACACACCCCATTGAATTATCTAGCACTGTCAAGTATAATATCAAAGGTCTTCCTTCAACTGGAGGCATCAAAATTGGTGGTTCTTGAAGGTATTCCTTGATTCTTTCAAAAGTGGTCTGGCACTCATCATTCCACTTTACCACCTGATCTTTCTTCAGCAGCTTGAAGATTGGCTCATAAGTAGCAGTCAGATGTGAAATGAACATGTCGATGTAATTCAGACGTCCTAGAAAACCTCTAACTTCTTTTTCTGTGCGGGGAGCTGGCATCTCTTGTATGGCTTTTACCTTTGCAGGGTCTACCTGAATACCTTTGTCACTGACAAAAAAACCCAGAAGCTTACCAGACCTTACCCCGAAGGTGCACTTGTTCGGATTCAACCTCAGCTTGTACGTCTTCAACCTGTCAAACAGTTTCTGGAGATGATCAAGGTGCTCTTCCTCAGCTTGGGACCTGGCTATCATGTCATCGACATAAACCTCGATCTCGTGGTGAATCATATCGTGGAACAAAGCGACCATGGCGCGCTGATATGTTGCCCCAGCATTCTTCAACCCAAAAGGCATTACCTTGTAATAGAAGGTGCCTCATTGTGTAACGAAGGTTGTCTTCTCCATTTCCTCAGGAGCCATCTTGATCTGGTTGTAGCCAGAAAAACCATCCATGAAGGAGAAGATCTTGTGTTGCACGATTTTGCCGACTAGAACATCAATGTGCTGAAGTTGGAAGTCATCCTTGGGGCTTGCCCTGTTCCGATCTCTGTAGTCCACACACATCCGTACCTTATCGTCCTTCTTAGGTACTGGAACGACGTTAGAAACCCACTGCGGATAAGAACTGATAGTTAAGAATCCTGCGTCGAACTGTTTCATGACCTCTGCCTTGATTTTCTCTGACATTTCAGGGTGCATACAGCATACCTTCTGCTTTACCGGAGGGCAGTCTTCTTTAGTCGGCAGGCGATGTACCACAATATCAGTGTCCAAACCAGGCATGTCTTCATAGGACCAGGCGAAGATCTCAACATAGTCATGTAGCATCTGTATTAACCGTTGTTTGACACTGGGCTCCAGATTCACACCTATTTTAACCTCTTTCCTGTCTTCCTCTATACCCAAATTCACTGACTCAACTGGCTCTTCATGAGGCTATATGGCCCTTTCTTCCTACTGTAATAGTCTAGCAAGTTCTCCAGGCACCTCGCAATCATCCTCACCTTCTTCCTCGGCTTGGTTGATCGGATTTTTGAAGTTATAACTGGAAGTAGCAGAGCTGTTATTAATGGGATCCATAGTGGATATGGATCTGCAGTATGATACGTGAGTGTGTGTAAGAGAATAACTATTTTGATAATGTGAGAGACAAAAAAGAAAAACAAAGAGCGCAAAATTTGTATGCAAGAAATGTCCAATGCTTTATTAATGATACATGAAATGACAAATAATAGCCCTCACAAGCAAAGCCAAGGTGCCTCGGTCAAGGCACCAGGCCATAAAGTTTCAAACTGTTTATTACAAATCTTAAAACAAATGAGTCAATTATTGCGGAATAAAATAAATAGGTATGAAGTCCCTAGCCGTCCAGTTATTGGGCCCATGGTTGGTCGTTGGGTAGATCCAGCTGTCGATCTCTGAATCCTCTTCACTGTCTTCAATTGCATTAATTCCCCAATTGTTGATGTGTAGGGGAGGTCTTCTAGCCCGAGCACACCTAACAGCTCTTTGAGCCCCTGTAATAAAGCCCAAACCAAATTTGTCAGTTTTGTGAGTGAAATCAAGGAGCCGACCCCAATTGGTAAACCCACCTTCTTCAACCACAGCCCTGGCGTCCTTGAGAGAAGCCATCTTCAACGGAGGTTTGTTGGTAGTAACTTCAGTGGATTCCAAGATCTGAGGAACCTCTTCGAAATTCTAACAGGGAGTTTCTATGAATTCCCCATCCATCTCTACATAGCGGAAGGAATTGAGGTGACTCATCATATATTCTTCTTCACCTCGTACCATGACGATCTTCCCCTTCACCGGATACTTCAGCATTTGATGGAGTGTGGAAGTAACTTCCCCAGCCTCATGGATCTAAGGATGACCCAACAAGCAAGAATATGATGGCCTGATATCCATTACGTAGAAGGTGGACCCAAAAATATGAGAACCCACTTTGACAGGGATGTCCACCTCCCTGTGCACCATTCTCTTTGATCCGTCAAAATCCCTTACCACAATGTTACTAGGCTTCAGAGTCAAACCCTCACAATCCAAATGGTCTAGCGCTTTCTTCGGCAGAACATTCAGCGAAGACCCGGTATCTACCAGCACATAAGCCATAGTGGTGCCCCTGCACTCAATCGAGACATGCAGAGCATCATTATGGTTCCTTCCTTTCGGTGTCAGATAAGCATCTGAAAAACCCATCCCATTGTCAACAGTCAGGATGGCCACACAATCTTTGAACTGATCTGCTGAAGTTTCCTACGGCACATGCGCAGTCTTGAGAAATGCAATCAAAGCCTTCGCATGGGCTTCAGAACACAACAAAAAAGACAACATTGATATCTTTGATGGGCTCTGCCCCAGCTGCTCGACCATATTGTAGTCGCTCTTCTTAATGATTTTCAGTATTTCCTTAATTTCTTGTTTAGAGGCTTCCACAATGATTTTCTTATGTGCCTCCGTCCGGGCAGGCTCACCTATAATTTCCTTGCCCCGAGTCCCAGATGGCTCAGCAACAGGGGTAATAACTGGAGTAGGAACAGGAGAAATGTCAGGAGTGCTGGTTGGAGCAGCAGTTGGAATAACAATAGGCTTGATGATCTTCGGAGCAATTTCAGGAGAGAAAACCCTTCCACTTTGGGTAACCTTACTAGTCCTGACAATATTACTGACATCAGTATCAACTTCTTCATTCTTCGGATCTTGCTTAATGCTATGATAGTACACATCAACACCATAGTGCCATGGGACAGCCTTGTCTGAGGTGTACGGAATGGGACCAGGAACAGTGATTATCAGCGGAGCAATTCTTTGAACAAGTGTAATCCTAACAGGTCTTCTCGAGGAAACCTTGGAAGGATTGGTGGAAATGGTTATAATGGCAATGTATTCATTTGGAACAACAGGAATCATAGTCTTCTCGAATATAATCTCTTTATTATCCATCAGGCACTGAACACCTGACTTCAACAAGTGACAACCAGAAGGTAGAATCGAACACATGTGGCAACCTTCACCACAACTAGGAAATAAATCGGCCAATAGCAAATTCTTCTTAATAGTCATAAGAGGAGTAGAAATTTCTTCAACAGAGGTCACAAATAAATTAATGTCAACAACATTAACTCCGCGACCATGTTTGGGCATGGGAGAAGTTATAACATTCGGCTTTTCTGGAGCATCAAACTCTATCTCCTTAGCTTCAAGCAAGTCTTGTACTTTGTTTCTCAAAGCCCAACAATCATTGGTATCGTGGCCAGGACTCTCATAATGATAGGCGCACTGCGCGTTGGGATTGTATCTAGGAGAGGTAGTGTTTGGATTCTTGGGAGCCTCTCTCAGGGTTGCCAAGTTGGATTTCAGCAGGTGAGGTAGAATTTTGGCCAATGTCATGTTAATGCGGGTAAACTGCCGCTGTGGTCTTTCCACCCTTTGTTGATTGTTGCGTTGAGGAGCAACTGCGGGTCTTGGTATCACTATAGCATTTACCGTTTGAAGGTGTTCAGATCTACTTTGGCGCCTCGGGCTATAGACTGCGTTGGCTTCCTTCTTACCAGTAAAAGGTTTCTTTACCAAACTCGAACAGGAATCCTTCTGTATTTTACCACTTCGAATTCCAGCTTCTACTCTTTCTCCAGTTAAAATCAGCTCAGTGAAACCAGATGACGAACTGCCGATTAGGTGATTGAAAACCGGACCAGATAGTGTCCCCAGAAACATGTCAACCAACTCCCTATCAGACAAAGGGGGTTGAACTCTCCCACCCAAGTCTCTCAATTTTTTAGCATAATCTTTAAAACCTTCATCTACAACCATGGACATACTCTGGAGTTGAGTACGAGTGGGAGCAAGGTCGGCATTATATTGATACTGCTTGTAGAAAGCAGCAGCAAGATCTTCCCAGTTTCGGACACTGGCTCCCTCCAACTGGTAGAACCATTCAAGCTGAGTCCCTGACAGACTATCTTGAAAGAAGTGCACCCACAAATTTCTATCAGCGGTGTGGGGTTGAATCTTTCTGACATACGAGCGGAGATGAAGTTTTGGGCAGGATACTCCGTCATACTTGGCAAAAACCGGAGCTTTGAACGTATGAGGGATGACCACTCCCGATACCAGTCCCAATTCTCTGAAATCCAAACCAGGTATCTTCTGAACTTCCATAGCACTCAGACGGTCTTCTAACTGCTTGTATATATCCTCAGCAGGAGGATATTGCTCATCATCATAATCAGTATCATTGTCAGAGACCGCAGGACTAGGGTCCTTTTCCCCTTCTTGGTTCTCCCCTTCCTTGGATGAAGAGGTCAGATCAGTTTGATGCTTCAACCTTTCTCCAAATCTTCTACCCATATTCAGGATACTAGTCTTCTTCTTCTTCTTCTTCTTCTTCTCTTTCAGAATGAGGGCCTTCATATCCTCTTGCCCCTTTGCCAGACTGATGAACATCTGTTGGAACTGGGCGTTATGTGCCTGAAGATCTTTGATGGCTTGGTCGGAAGACATTTCTGCTGAAATAAACAGCGAAGGAGATGAGAAACCTGTAGTGGGACCTGTAATGATGTGTATGATAATGGGATGCACATGTAATGATTTCAAAGACTTTGGGAGATTTAAATTTGCAAACCAAAATAAACAAAACTTTATTAGCTTAAATTTGAAAGGTTCGACATGCCTTTAAGGCAATACAAAGAAGTAAATAAAACAAATCTAAAACTAGAAATGAAAAATCAAAAGTCCTATGAACGCTTTCTCTTTGTGCTGATATAGTCATTGAGCACTCTTTCTTCCTCGAGCTGCCTGGTGAGCTTTAAAACCTTCCCGTGATCGGTGGGAATAGACTTGACTGTTTTGGAATGCTGGTTCGCGAAATGTCGCGGTAAGCAAGAGTCGCCACCATCTTTTATTTTCTCCAACAAGGAAAGGACAAAAGCACAGCAAAATTCCTTTTCGAGATGTTTCTCGGTTCGGGAGGTAAATTATAGAAAGGGAAGGTGTTAGCACCCTTTCTATCCGTAGTTATCCACAGGCTCTTAGGTACTTGCTCACTATGTTTTCAAAAATGTTTTGCTTTTCTTGTGTTCGTGGGTTTTGAAAAAGTTTGTTTGAAAACTTCGTTTTAACTCTTGTATTAGTCCTCAAGAGTGTATGAAGTGTTGTTTGAAAACTTTTGTCAGAAAAGTGTAGGTGCGAAAAGTTGTTTTGTTTTGAAAGAGCAAGTATCTTAGAACCTCTACCTACTCAAAAGAAATTAAGCTGTGTAAATGTCCTTTAGACAGTACTATCCCACTATTGAGAAGTAGGTAGCACCGTCGTTGGAGTTTTTCGGGTCAATTCGATTATAGGGACATGTGGTCACCAAAGAAATAGTAGGATGCCTTAGCGGTAACCCTAATGTCTTAGATCTTTTTTATCCGAGGCAACCGTTTCGAGGCAACTTGGATCTTTAGACAAGAGGGCGACCTCTAAAACACCCTATACTTAATGACCACGTCGAGGCAACCAAGTGAGGCGTACCCTAGGAGTGGCATGTGCGAGTGTGTCAGGATTCAGTTAAGTTATCTTTGTACATGTTATGGGGAGCTACGGGTTGATTTTAATTTCAGAGAAGTCTTGTCATGCATAGCCTAATTAACATACATCTAGCAATTAATAATTGTGCGGAAAGTAAATTGCGGAAAGTAAATCTAAGCTATTACAAGGCGACGGGTATTTACATCGCCAAAAGCAAACCCTTGAAAAGTAAATTGCGGGAAATTAAAGAAAGCGATAAAAAGTCCTAATTAAAGCTATTACATCCTCGGAGCAATTACATAATAATGGATCAAAATACGAATAAAAAATAATCACATGCGCGAGAAAATTGGATCGGAGAAGTTCTTAGGGTTTTGACCCTTTTTGAGAAAGAAAGAAGTTGAAGTTATTTTGCAATTAAATCAAATTAAACCTAACTAATTAATTAATAAGATAAAAGAAATATTTTGAGTTTTTTAAGGTCTCAAGGAAATTAAAAAAAAAGTCAAAAGTTAGTAAAAACCCTAATTCTAATTTATTTTATTTATTGCAAAAAATATTGAAATTAACCTAATTAAAAAAACTAAATTAATTTGTTAGTATTTATTTACAAAAATAATAAATTAAAGGTTAAGTTAATAAATAATAATAATAAAAATATTATATTTAGTTTTCTGATTTTTATTATGAAAAAAAAATAATTTGTTTAATTAAATGATAATAATAATAATTAACGGTGAAATAATTAAAGGAAAATATAAAAAAGAAGAATAAACCAGGGGGGTGCTGGCCCAATATGGAGATATGTTTGGAAATTCTCAGGCCCAACAAACTGCAAGCCTCTTTGACCTTTTGGATCGTCCAGGGTGCGTGTTGACTGGGAGTATGATGGTCTCCCACTTAGGACCATTAGATTGATGCCTGAAGCCACATGGCGCTTGGATGTTTGAGGTATATGATGGACATCACCTGGGAAGCTGCATGTGAACACACACAAGAAAATAATAACAAGAGTTTTGGGGGACCTGGGATTCGAACCCAGGTCCCAATGATTCCAAGCCAACGCACCAACCACTACACCACTTGCACGCTTTTGTTATTATAATAACAAGTAAATATAATATATAAAAATCAATTCATATGTTGAAAAAGAAAAAATAACGCGCGTGTTTTTGAATAAGCCAATGGAGTATCAACACCTAGTCATCTTCTCCGTTTGCCCTGCAAATATAACATTAGATAGCGGGGGTTTTTAACCCCCACAACATGCTTGCACGAAAAATAGCGATTAGAGCTATGGTACACATAAATATTTCGCGAGGGTTCCTTTGTTTTCGTCTTGTCCTAACAAATTCAACCATGGGTCTCACACGTCTCAATTTTTCCTGGTTTAGGAATCCCTAATTTCAAAGCTTATGAACCCTAAAACTTGTTCATGGCATCTTTGGATTTATGGCGTTTCAGTTCAATTAAGCTATACCATTAGCTTCGTATGGTCCCTATTAACACAAAACAATCAAGAAAATATGTTATATGTGCATGAATTAAGAGTTACGATTCTGAAAAAAAGTGGCAAACCGTGGTTCTGTGCGTGACGATTCCTTGAGTTTTAGCACGTGAATTCAATTGCAAATTATCCATGAGACCTCCTGCAATGTGTTAGAATCAATAAAAACCTTTGAATCGTTCTAGAATGCCAAAGTCAGTTTTGAGTTTTCTTGGAAATTTTTCAATATTGCTATGGCTTTGTCTGCAGCTTTCTCACGTGTATGGCATCAAGGTTTGCTTGCATATATATAGAGGAATGGGATTAGGTCAAAATCTTGAGCAAAAATCCATTAAATTGATGATTGAATATTTGATTGAAAATCAAATATTTTTGCATTTTCATGATTGAATAAAGTTGCCAATTTTGTAGATTTTTGCATATTTGATTTGTACACGAAATTTCCAGCATATCTTGACCATATTTGCTTCACAAAAAGATTGAAAAACCAAATCTTTGTATTTTCCTACAATTTAAATTAATTAAATGAATTAATATCAATTAAAAATCCAATTAATTAATAAAAATAAGAAAATAAATTCAATTAAGCTTGATGGGTCGTGCATAGGCCATGGATGAAGTTTCAAGAAGAGATTTGAGGCCCATTAGCAAAAATAAGGTGTTTTGGGCAAAGTTGACTTTTGCAAATTCATAAAAATTTCCCAACTTCTCCAATGCATATCTTGCTCAATTTTGATCATATGACCATGTTCTTGGACATTTTGGAAAGGTATTGAAGTCCTCTAACCAATGCCTTTGGTCCCATGTCATTTGGATTTACCAATCTCAAGTTATGGCCTTTGACTTAAAGTGCATTTTTGTTGACTTTTGAATTTGACCTATAATGTAGAAATTGATAACTTTTTATGAGAGCATTTCTTGAACTTGGAGTGTGAAGATGGATTGTAGGAAATCACATCCCCTTCAAAATGAGCATTGGATGGAATTTTTCTGACAAACCATGAAAAAGTTATGCCCTGGTCAAGATACAGTTGACTTTTCTACTGTCCAAAAATAGTAACTTTTTGCATCTTGATGATTTTTGAGCTATGCTTGTGGAATCATGATCAAGACTTGATCGAATGATGATTGTGGACTCAAAATAAGATGTTGACCAAAAATTATGACTTTTGACTGTAAAATGACCATTTTGCCCCTGCAGTTGACTGTGGATCAGATGAGGCTTTTGACTGTGCCAATTGGTACTGTGAGTCTTGAAACTTGGCATGTAGGTGCTTGAGGATATATATGGACCTATGAGACTTGATTGAGCCATTGAAAACCCCAAATTCCTTGAAAGAACCAAAACCCTAATTTCAGTTGTCTTAGGAAGTAGTTTGACTGTCTACCTCTTGAGCAAATTTTGAAACATTTTAAGATTATTCTTGGCAAATCTTGAGGAATATGGGAGGGCAAATTTTGGGGTACAACAGTTGCCCCTGTTCAATCTTCTTAAACCTGAGGATGTAGACTGGCTTGCGTGCCTTTCGTGATCCGAAGGTGGAAGATGATTGAACACCAAAGTGCCCAGAAATTTGCACTCGCATGGTGTAGTATCAGCAATGTGATGTCGGGAATGGGCTTACAGATGCCATTTGGAGAGATGATGGATAGGAGGATGGGCTTATAGATGTCATCTGGAAATGTAATGGATGGTAGTGGAGATGGGCTTAAAGATGCCATCTGGAAATGTTTGTTGAATTATGACTTGGTAGATTGAAAGAAGGAACCTGTGTAGGGTTCCCTGATGATGAGTCAGTGTAAGAGAAGGAAACGATGTAGGGTCGCTTCATGATGATCAAGTAGATAGTTGTCCTGTCTGGTTTCAGGTATTAATCTATAATCCGTCGTCCACAGATATTTCCTGGCTAGTTACAGGTATTAATCCGGAACTTAAGAAGGCTGGCCGATGAGATAGTTTTCCTGTCTGGTTTCAGGTATTAATCTCTGACTTGAGAAAGAAAGATAGTTTTCCTGTCTGGTTTCAGGTATTGATCTTCAATCTCTTCATATAGGTGGTTTTCCTGTCTGGTTTCAGGTGTTAACCTATAATCAGTCGTCCACAGATATTTCCTGGCTAGTTACAGGTGTTGATCTGGAACTTAAGAGAGATGGGTCAAGGAGATAGTTATCCTGTCTGGTTTTAGGTATTAATCTCTGACTTGAGAAAGAAAGATAGTCTTCATGGCTAGTTACAGGTATTGATCTTCAGTCTCTTCGTGTAGATAACTTTCCTGTCTGGTTTCAGGTATGGATCTACAATCAGTCGTTCACAGATATTTCCTGGCTAGTTACAGGTGTTGATCTGGAACTTAAGAAAGGGTGGTCGAGGAGATAGTTTTCCTGTCTGGTTTCAGGTATTAATCTCTGACCTGAGAAATAAAGATAGTTTCCTGTCTGGTTTCAGGTATTAATCTTCAATCTCTTCAATGTAGATAACTTTCCTGTCTGGTTTCAGGTATAGATCTACAATTAGTCGTCCACAGATATTTCCTGGCTTGCTACAGGTGTTGATCTGGAACTTAAGAAAGGTTGATGGGTTGTCTCTATTGAGAGGTTGTCCCAGAAAAATCTTTAGGAATCGATTTAACCGGACTTGTCTCCATTGACTGGCTTCAGAAAAATCTTTAAGAATCGATTTAACGGATTTTGTCTCCATTGACTGAATTCAGAAAAATCTTTAGGAATCGATTTAACTGGTCTTGTCTCCATTGACGGCGTTCGTATCAGAAAAATCTTTAGGAATCGATTTAACTGGTTTTGTCTCCATTGACATGCTGAGCATCAGAAAAATCTTTAGAAATCGATTTAACCGACTTTGTCTCCATTGACTGGCTTTGCCTCAGAAAAATCTTTAGGAATCGATTTAACTGGTTTTTGACAAGGTTTTGGAATATCTTCAACTAGATCGGCTTTAGAAAAATCCTTAGGAATCGATTTAACTGGACCAGAGAAGGCCTTTTACTGGATCGGCATCAGAAAAATCTTTAGGAATCGACTTAACTGGACCAGACAAGGTCTTGGAATAACTTCAACTGGATCGGCTTCAGAAAAATCTTTAGGAATCAACTTAACTGGACCAGAGAAGGCCTTTTACTGGATCGGCATCAGAAAAATCTTTAGGAATCGACTTAACTGGACCAGACAAGGTCTTGGAATAACTTCAACTGGATCGGCTTTAAAAAAATCTTTAGGAATCGATTTAACTGGACCAGAGAAGGCCTTTTACTGGATCGGCATCAGAAAAATCTTTAGGAATCGACTTAACTGGACCAGACAAGGTCTTGGAATAACTTCAACTGGATCGATATCAGAAAAATCTTTAGGAATCGATTTAACTGGACTAGAGAAGGCCTTTTGATATGGCTGAGAATTTAACTGCATCCTTCCTGAAAGGTAAAGGTGAGTCATATGCAATGCATGATATGGATCAAGCAATGATGCTCTCCACATAAATGAGATTGTATGGTATGATGCGTATATGCATGTATCATGATGTATGAAAATGTGATGCTTTAGCTGGGGAGAATAAATCCCAGAACTGCTGGAGAATAGTGTTGAGTTCTTCATTTCCGCTGGGGATGATGAACAAAGACGATTGCAAGAATAAACCGGTGGGAGAAGATGACTCCATTGGGGAATAAACTGGTGAAGAGATTACTCTGCGGGGAAATACTCTGTGGGGAAGAGATACTTTGCTGAGATCTTAACGATAACTCTGCTGGGGGCTCCGTTGATAAGCTCTATTGGGGATTTTGATGAACTCCACTGGGGGATAGAAAGGACTTCGCTGGGGACGATCTTTCCATTGCAATTTGCTGAGGATAACCCAATTAGACTCTGGTGGGGGATAACCTTCTGAATATGGCTGGGGAGAGATGCATTTGTACTCTGCAGGGGACAAGCTTCCAGAATCTACTAGGGAAGATAATTCAACTCTGTCGGGGAAACTTTTCAGACTGTGTTGGGAAATGGCTCCTAATGGGGTATCTTGTATTCCACCGGAGAACAATCTTATATTTCAGTCGAGGAATATTAAGACTGTCGGGGATGCTTGCTGAGGAATATCTGTATACTCTGCTAGGGAATATTAAGATCTTCTGGGGAAATCCAACTATTTCAGGACTGATGGTAGACCAACTCTGCTTGGGGAGAGTATTGCTGACTCGCTGGGGATACTGTGCCTTTTTAGGGCTAATGGGAGACCAACTCTGCTTGGGGAGAGTATTGCTGAATCTTGTCTTACTCTGGCGGGGAGTGAAGGTATCTTGATCATATTCTTCAGCCGAACCTACCCTGGTACCTTGGTGGATAGAGCAACTAGATCGCTTAAACAATTCTTATTGCCCCAGTTTCAGCGGGAGAAGAAAGCCTATGAGGTGCTTGACAATTTCCGATTGACAAATCTTCTTCCGGTAGGCAAATGACGAGATGACGGGACATAGTCATACGCTTTGATCCCTAATTTTTGCCTGGACCGCCCTTTCGGGTTTTCAGTCCATCGGGATACCCTTTTTTGCCCAAGCCGCCTTTTCAGGTTTTCGACTTGCCGGGTGTACAGATTTTCCATTTTTTATCCCTTATTTTTGCCCGAACCCTTTCGGTTCGCCGGGAAGCCCTTATTTTTGCCTAGGCCAGTCGACCTAGCGGGTCTTTGATTATGCGTAGTATTTTTTTTGACTATGTCCATACTCTCAGAGTGTAGGGAGTTGTCACTATCAGTAGTGTTGCGTTTCCATACTACCAGAAGATCTTCGTTTGATCATGCAAGATTCGTTGCTGGAATTCATGTCCAATGCCCCAAGTGATTCAGATGGAGATCTGCCCCTGGCTATTTGGCATTTTGAGAGATTCCTTGAATCTTGACTTAACTGCCCCAGATGATGGACAATGATCATATCTGCCCCTTGGTTGGGAGTGTCTTTGTTCACTAGATATTCTTCGTGCGAATTTCTATGTTGTTTGAACAAATAGTCATATGCAAACAATGTTATTTTAATAATGCAAAGCTTATGCCTGTCTTGAAGTTTTTTTTTTTGAAAATGCAATTTCAATAAAATAAGTGAATTTTTGTAAAATGAGATGTCAACTCAGGATTTTACAGCGAGCCCTACAGGAGTCAGGATACCTTTGTAACAGTATGCTTTCGAACTAACCCATGCTTCAGCTAGGACTTTTAAGGGTTATAACGTGGCCTGGTTCACGGTTTAAGAAACAAAGGATAAAGGCTCAAATTTTATTTGTACCCACCCACTCTTCGTGATGTTCTTCAAACCTAAACTCAGCTAATCATGCATTAGATTTTGTTTGAATCTTTGCTTTGATATTCCGGTGATGGTTCGGATACTGATAGCTTATTTTGAACAGGCAGTCATTTTTTTTTTGTTGAGGATTTGTAGGACCTCTTTCTTTTTTATTTCGTTATCCCTGTTTTTTGCCTGAACTGTTTCTTTTGTGATTGCAGTCAGCGGGATGCCCCAGTTTTGTAAGTCTCCTTCATAGGTTTTGACTTATTGGGCTTTTATTTCTGAGAGATAATGACTGCCTGTCCTTACGATTATTCGGAACCATCACTGTCTCTTGTTTTGGAAGGACTCCTTTGATGCCATTCATTGTGCACCTGGATCAACTGAGAAAACTACCCTGCCCCAGGTTATAATTAAGGGTTTTAATTTTTTTGCGAAAAGAAAAAACTCCAACTTCTTTGGCTCAAAGGGGTTGACGAGGGATTATCTTCCTTATAACTCCACTATTTAGGATTTGAAACAATGCCTGTACTTCATCAGTGGGGTCTGTTCAAAAGCATACTGTAAAGATCGTGGTATCGTTTTCGTCATCCTCCCTCAAAAGGTTTAGAATTTTTTTTTATCAAGAGTTGAACATCACAAAAAAATGAAAGCAATTTGAATATAGTGGATATGAATGGATTGATTGAAAACAGACATATGCGATGCATTGATAAAGTAATAAAGTTTGACATGAATAAATGTTTGAACAATCAAAAGAAAATTAACAAATTGAAAATTCCAATGAACGAAAAGTCTTCTCGTCTCAGGACTTGTCACTTCTAATGGTGAACCTTGGAGGGATAGTAGAAGAACTCAGTCTGACCATCTTGTGTGAACTCCAATGCTCCTTCATCAATCAGGTTTTGGATTTTGTATCTCAACTTCCAACAGTCGTCAGTATCATGCCCCGGGCTGTTAGAATGGTATGCACACCTGGCATCTGGATTGTAGTTGGGTGAAGAAGCCTTAGGATTCGGGTGAGGTCCTATCAACGTCACCAGATTCAAATTCAACAGGTGTCGCAAAGCTTGGGACAGCGGCATGTTGAGCTTGGTAAACGGCCTCGGAGTAACCCGTTGCTTATGGTCAGGTTGTTGTTGGACCTGTGAGGTAGTGGCACCCTGGAGAGGTCTATTCTTCATCAAACCAAACCTTTGACTTCTCGGAAGTTGATTAATGACTTGATCCTCAACCTTGACTATTTGCTTCCCACTGTTGTATCTGTCTTGATGAAGCTGGTTGATCACGGTTCTCAACTCTTCTTGCTCCCGAGCTAAGCCTTGGATAAGAGCCATCTGCCCCATCATCTGGGTTTTCATTGCATCTACCTCAGCTTGCAGATGCTTCAGCCGTTCGTCCTTACTGTCTTCAGGACTCTTCTTGACCAAATTTCCCATGAGGAGTGTTCTCAACTCTTCCTGCCCCTTGGATAGGCTTAGGAAGATTTCCCTGAACTGAGTCTCTTGAGTTTGAAGATCTTGATTGTCTTGTTGGAAAGCCATTGCTGAAATAAACAGCGAGAACGTGAGAGACCTGTAAAGGGTGACCTGTGATGCAATGATATGTATGATATATGTATGCAATGTTTTCAAGGATCTCGCGGGGTAAACAAAGAAACTTTTTAGAACTTGAATCTGGTAGCTTGATTGAAGGAACTTCATGTTGTTGAGATCCCTTCTTCAAGAGTCAAGCTCACCATATCAAGTGGGTCATAGCCCCTGACTCAAGTTATCATGTTTTGATCTCCGAACAACCTTGGCTAGGGGAAAATAAATCCCCTTTGCCCCTTGCTAGACAATTGATTCATCATGACCTGCATCACAAACCCTGGAGATCCTTGAAATGGGTTAGTCCTTATGCAGGATGTATGCAATGTTATGATGTTATGATGTTATGATGTCATGGCAAAGGCACACCACAAGTATTCACAAAAGGCAAACATGGTAAAGGCACACAAGTCACACAAGACAGCCCTTAGAGTTCAGGCTGGCATGAAGTTTAGGTATTACCCTCTTGAAGTTAGTTGGCTCAAAACCTGTCCTATGAATAGTATCCGGGTTCTAAGGAGCTCAATATCATTGGATTGTTTTCTATGTTCATTGTTTTGATTTAGCCACTTAACTGGCGACCAAAATATTCCAAGAAAACAACCCTCAATGAGTGTAGTATCGAGTATCTACCAACTTCGGACTGCACCAAAGTCGATCATCTCACTACCCCTAAAGAGGCCAGGATGGTCAAGTAAGGTTCTAAGGTCAGTTGATGCTTCACGACACCACACGGCGGCCCCGTACTCTCCTTGACTTGACTCAAGGGTTACCGGTACTCACCAAAGTTCCACATCAACGTAGCAACTGCTTCAACCATGTCGGTATACCCCGCACAGTTCCCTCACAGTTTGTTGCTACTTCTAAAGGGTATCCCCAGATCCGAGTTAGGATCTATAAAACTCCGATACAAGCCCACAATATTAAAGAATTCAAGGCATACAATTGCAAACATAGTGATCTAATCCTAAGGTACACCTCGCTTATTAGAATTCCCCAGCAGAGTCGCCAGTTCTGTGATCGATGGGAATAAAACTGACTGTTTTGGAATGCTGGTTCGCGAAATGTCGCGGTAAGCAAGAGTCGCCACCGTCTTTTATTTTCTCCAACAAGGAAAGGACAAAAGCACAACAAAATTCCTTTTCGAGATGTTTCTTGGTTCGGGAGGTAGATTATAGAAAGGGAAGGTGTTAACACCCTTTCTATCCGTAGTTATCCACGGGCTCTTAGGTACTTGCTCACTATGTTTTCAAAAATGTTTTGCTTTTCTTGTGTTCATGGGTTTTGAAAAAGTTTGTTTGAAAACTTTGTTTTAACTCTTGTATCAGTCCTCAAGAGTGTATGAAGTGTTGTTTGAAAACTTTTGTCAGAAAAGTGTAGGTGCGAAAAGTTGTTTTGTTTTGAAAGAGCAAGTACCTTAGAACCTCTACCTACTCAAAAGAAATTAAGCTGTGTAAATGTCCTTTAGACAGTACTATCCCACTATTGAGAAGTAGGTAGCACCGTCGTTGGAGTTTTTCGGGTCAATTCGATTATAGGGACATGTGGTCACCAAAGCAATTATAGGACGCCTTAGCGGTAACCCTAATGTCTTAGATCTTTTTTATCCGAGGCAACCGTTTCGAGGCAACTTGGATCTTTAGACAGGAGGGCGACCTCTAAAACACCCTATACTTAATGACCACGTCGAGGCAACCAAGTGAGGCGTACCCTAGGAGTGGCATGTGCGAGTGTGTCAGGATTCAGTTAAGTTATATTTGTACATGTTATGGTGAGCTACGGGTTGATTTTAATTTCAGAGAAGTCTTGTCATGCATAGCCTAATTAACATACATCTAGCAATTAATAATTGTGCGGAAAGTAAATTGCGGAAAGTAAATCTAAGCTATTACAAGGTGTCGGGTATTTACATCGCCAAAAGCAAACCCTTGAAAAGTAAATTGCGGGAAATTAAAGAAAGCGATAAAAAGTCCTAATTAAAGCTATTACATCCTCGGAGCAATTACATAATAATGGATCAAAATACGAATAAAAAATAATCACATGCGCGAGAAAATTGGATCGGAGAAGTTCTTAGGGTTTTGACCCTTTTTGAGAAAGAAAGAAGTTGAAGTTATTTTGCAATTAAATCAAATTAAACCTAACTAATTAATTAATAAGATAAAAGAAATATTTTGAGTTTTTTAAGGTCTCAAGGAAATAAATAAAAAAGTCAAAAGTTAGTAAAAACCCTAATTCTAATTTATTTTATTTATTGCAAAAAATATTGAAATTAACCTAATTAAAAAAACTAAATTAATTTGTTAGTATTTATTTACAAAAATAATAAATTAAAGGTGAAATTAATAAATAATAATAATAATAAAAAATATTATATTTAGTTTTCTGATTTTTATTATGAAAAAAAAATTAATTTTTTTAATTAAATGATAATAATAATAATTAACGGTGAAATAATTAAAGGAAAATATAAAAAAGAAGAATAAACCAGGGGGGGTGCTGGCTCAATATGTAGGTATGTTTGGAAATTGTCAGGCCCAACAAACTGCAAGCCTCTTTGACCTTTTGGATCGTCCATGGCGCGTGTTGACTGGGAGTATGATGGTCTCCCACTCAGGACCATTAGATTGATGCCTAAAGCCACATGGCGCTTGGATGTTTGAGGTATATGATGGACATCACCTGGGAAGCTGCATGTGAACACACACAAGAAAATAATAACAAGAGTTTTGGGGGACCTGGGATTCGAACCCAGGTCCCAATGATTCCAAGCCAACGCACCAACCACTACACCACTTGCACGCTTTTGTTATTATAATAACAAGTAAATATATTATATAAAAATCAATTCATATGCTGAAAAAGAAAAAATAACGCGCGTGTTTTTGAATAAGCCAATGGAGTATCAACACCTAGTCATCTTCTCCGTTTGCCCTACAAATATAACTTTAGATAGCAGGGGTTTTTAACCCCCACAACATGCTTGCACAAAAAATAGCGATTAGAGCTATGGTACACATAAATATTTCGCGAGGGTTCCTTTGTTTTCATCTTGTCCTAACGAATTCAACCATGGGTCTCACACGTCTCAATTTTTCCTGGTTTAGGAATCCTCAATTTCAAAGCTTATGAACCCTAAAACTTGTTCATGGCATCTTTGGATTTATGGCGTTTCAGTTCAATTAAGCTATACCATTAGCTTCGTATGGTCCCTATTAACACAAAACAATCAAGAAAATAAATTATATGTGCATGAATTAGGAGTTATGATTCTGAAAAAAAGTGGCAAACCGTGGTTCTGTGCGTGACGATTCCTTGAGTTTTAGCACGTGAATTCAATTGCAAATTATCCCTGAGACCTCCTGCAATGTGTTAGAATCAATAAAAACCTTTGGATCGTTCTAGAATGCCAAAGTCAGTTTTGAGTTTTCTTGGAAAATTTTCAATATTGCTATGGCTTTGTCTGCAGCTTTCTCACGTGTATGGCATCAGGGTTTGCTTGCATATATATAGAGGAATGGGATTAGGTCAAAATCTTGAGCAAAAATCCATTGAATTGATGATTGAATATTTGATTGAAAATCAAATCTTGTTGCATTTTCATGATTGAATAAAGTTGCCAATTTTGGAGATTTTTGCATATTTGATTTTTACACGAAATTGCCAGCATATCTTGACCATATTTGCTTAACAAAAAGATTGAACAACCAAATCTTTGTATTTTCCTACAATTTAAATTAATTAAATGAATTAATATGAATTAAAAATCCAATTAATTAATAAAAATAAGAAAATAAATTCAATTAAGCTTGATGGGTCGTGCATAGGCCATGGATGAAGTTTCAAGAAGTGATTTGAGGCCCATTAGCAAAAATAAGGTGTTTTGGGCAAAGTTGACTTTTGCAAATTCATAAAAAATTCCCAACTTCTCCGATGCATATCTTGCTCAATTTTGATCATATGACCATGTTCTTGGACATTTTGGAAAGGTATTGAAGTCCTCTAACCAATGCCTTTTGGTCCCATGTCATTTGGATTTACCAATCTCAAGTTATGGCCTTTGACTTAAATTGCATTTTTGTTGACTTTTGAATTTGACCTATAATGTAGAAATTGATAACTTTTTATGAGAGCATTTCTTGAACTTGGAGTGAGAAGATGGATTGTAGGAAATCACATCCCCTTCAAAATGATCATTGGATGGAATTTTTCTGACAAACCATGAAAAAGTTATGCCCTGGTCAAGATACAATTGACTTTTCTACTGTCCAAAAATAGTAACTTTTTGCATCTTGATGATTTTTGAGCTATGCTTGTGGAATCATGATCAAGACTTGATCGAATGATGATTGTGGACTAAAAGTAAGATGTTGACCAAAAATTATGACTTTTGACTGTAAAATGACCATTTTGCCCCTGTAGTTGATTGTGGATCAAATGAGGCTTTTGACTGTGCCAATTGGTACTGTGAGTCTTGAAATTTGGCATGTAGGTGCTTGAGGATATATACGAACCTATGAGACTTGATTGAGCCATTGAAAACCCCAAATTCCTTGAAAGAACCAAAACCCTAATTTCAGCTGTCTTAGGAAGTAGTTTGACTGTCTACCTCTTGAGCAAATTTTGAAACATTTGAAGATTATTCTTGGCAAATCTTGAGGAATATGGGAGGGAAAATTTTGGGGTACAACAATTCCTCTCTTGCTCATGGAACTTCTCCCGGTAAGTATCCCGCTCATTCTTTAGCTGAATCCAAGATCTCTGTAGCTCCCCAAGATCAGTGGGTATGTAAGGATAAAGGACCGTGTAAGGAATGTCGTCTTCAGTAGTGGGCTCCACAATCACTAGTAATACGGCCACGTAAGGCATCATAAGCTTTTGGGCACGAGATCGGACCCATTGGAGGTAAGGTTGCATAGGAAGGGAAGTTTTTGGTCCCGACTCTTTGGGGTCAGAACTGTTTACCATGCCCCAAGCTCGTATGAACCTCCAGCGATGCTCCTTAACATCATCCTTATAGTCGAATACAATTTCCTCGAGAAGTAACTCATAGGGACCATCCCTTCGAGCACGACCAAATTGTCGCAAAGCTAGACAAGGATTGTAAGTTATACCCCCTCTGACACCAAGTAATGGGACATTAGGGTACCCCCCATAGCGGTCAACAACAGCAGTGTCTTCCATAGCTCGGGAACACCAAAGAATATCCGTATGAGCAAGTGACATTATTCCGTGTGACCAACCCAAACCTTCTTCGTTCTTCAGTATAGACTTAGGGTGGCGAGAAACAAACCACCTCGATAGCAACGACATGCAGCACATAAGAGTCCCTCTTCTCTTCATGGTACGAGTATGGAGAGCATGCAAGATATCTCCAAGCAAGGTAGGCACAGGGTTGCGAGAAAGGAAAATCTTGATAGCATTCAAATCTACGAAAGAGTCCAGATTAGGGAAGAGAATTAAACCCTAGATAAGAAGAGCCAAGACATCCTCAAAAGCCTGAAATTCCATATCATCCCAAAATAGTTGAGCCCGGTGTATCTGAAATTTGGCTAGAAAACCCTCGACTTCGCTTTGAGTTTCCCAATTGGATACCATATCGGCCCGTTTCAAATGCAAAGCTGAAGCAATGACTTCTGGCTTAGGAACTTCTTCTAGACATGTGAAGGGTACCTGTTCAAGAATGGATATGCCCAATAGATGAGAGAATTCTTCCAAGGTGGGTACCAACTGATAATCTGGAAAGCTGAAGTAGTGATGCTTGGGATCGAAGAACTAAAAAAGTACACTCATCATCTGTTCATTAGGGTTTGAAGTAACCAAGCTGAGAAGTTGACCGTGTCTCTTAAAGAACATAGAAGTTTCAGAAACTCTTGATACTAGCTCTATGAGTTGGGAAGGTATCTGCACAAAGCTGATTCAGATGGTACTTCTATGCACGGAGGCCATGATCTGCAAAATAGAACAAAGATAAATTCTCTTGGTCTTTGAAATGGTTAGTGTAATGAATCATGAATGCCATGTTATGATGCATGATGTCATGATAAACCACAAGTGTAGCAAACACAGTCAAACCACACAAAGCCCTTAGGTTTAAGGCTTGCATGAGGTTAAAGGTAATACCCTATTGAAGTTAAGTTGGTTCAACTTGTCCTAGAAAAGTAACCGGGTTTTAGAGGATCTCAATATCACTGACCATCCTCCATCGGTCATGGTTTCAGCTCACGCAATCTTTTCTTGTGGCCGAAATATTCCGAGAGTATGATCTCAATGAGTGTAGCATCGAGTATCTACCAGTTCTCAGCTCTACACCGAGGACGGATATCTCGTTACTTTCTAATGGCCAAGTTGGGCTATTAAAGGTTCTAAGGTCAGTTGATGCTTAACGACACCACACGGCGGCCCCGTATTCTCCTCTTTTCTCCACAAGGGATACCAGTACCAACCAAAGTGCCACGCCAACGTAGCTACTACTTCAACCGTATTGGTCTATGCTGTACAGTTCCCTCACAGTCTATTGCTACTTACCTAAAAGGTATTCCCTAGATCCGGGTGTAGGATCTATAGTAACCCCAAAAAAATCCTCACCAATAAAGCAAACAAAGCAATCAAGAGAAACAATTTAAATGACCTAGATCCTAAGGTATACCCCACTGTGATACGGTGGTAGAACTGACTGTTTTTACTGGTTTGCATTTTTCATTTTGTGTTTGCAAAATGTCGCGGTAAGCAAGAGTCGCGACCGACTTTTATTTCATCTAATCGGAAAGGAAAAAAGTACAGAAAAAATCCTTTTTCGAGATTATCTGAGTACGGGGGGGTAGATTATAGAAAGGGAACGTGTTAGCACCCTTTCCATCCATAGTTTTCCATGGGCTCTTAGGTACTTGCTCATTTTTAAATTGCTTGTGTGTGCTTTGTTTTGAAAAGTGTTTTACTTCGTGATAACCCTTGTATCAGTCCTCAAAGGTGTGACAAAATTATTTTTAAAATTCATTTGAAAAGTGTAAGTGTGAAAAGTTTTGGTTTGAGCAAGTACCTACTAGCATCTACCTACTCGAAAAAAGATTGTTCCTATTCTTGTTTCCTTTAGACAGCGCTATCCTACTATTGAGAAATAGGTAGCACCATCGTTGGAATTGTAAGGGTCAATTCGAAAGGGACGTACGGTCACAAAGCAATATTAGGACACCTTAGTAATAACCCTAGAGTCTTAAGATCATATTCCAGGCAACATTTCCGAGGCAACATCTCCGAGGCAACATTTCCAAGGCAACGTTCGAATGGGACATTTGATCTTTTTTAGATAGGAGGGCAACCACTAAGACACCCTATACTTAATGATCGTTTACCGAAGGCAACCGAAGTGAGAGTATACCTTAAGAGTGATATGTGCGAGTGATTTGTTTCAGTTATTTAATCTTTGCACGTTAGGGTTTTCTAACCGTTTTAATTTGTCATGCATTCTTGCCATACAATCCTATTAGCATACATCTAAACAGTTAAATATTTGCAGGAATTAAAAATACGAGAAAATAAACCTACGCTATTACAAGGCTGCGGGTAGAGGGATTAATTACATAGCCAAAAACTGGGGATTTAGGCAGTAAATAAAAACCCTAAATCAACTATTACAAACCATGAACAGTTACAAAATATTGGCCAAAATAATTTACAAGCGCGCGGCGAATTAAAAGCGAGGCGATTAGGGTTTTAACCCTTTGACTAAGCCTAATTGCAATTGGTTTAAGAAAAACTGTTTTTTTTTCATGTTTTATTGTTTGAGAAAATAATGGAATAATTGAATTAAAAAGAAAATCCTAAGTTCTAATTAATATTAATTTTTGAAAATAAATTAATTAATTCTAAACAAACTATTTTTTTTTGTATTTTTTTAAATTTTATTTGAGAAAGAAAGAAAAATTAAATCAAGAGTTTAAACCTAATTTGCTAATTAGTTTTAATTAAAAAACAAGTTAAAATTTCCCTAAATTAAATTAAACTAAATTAAATTAAATTTGATAAAAAAAAACCTAATTCTAATTTTTATGATTTCTTGATTTTATGATTTTATGAAAGAAAAAAAGTGATTAATTGTCAATTAAAATAATAAAAAGAAATCTTAAAAGAATTAAAAATACGAAAAGAAAAAGAAGTGGGCCTGATAGCATTAGCAATTCTGGGCGGTGTAAATCTGATTTCCTTGGCCCAAAACTCCAAAGCCTGTATTGACCATGTTGGATTAGGTGTAGGTGTTGACTTGAGGCGTATGGTGGTCTCTTGCGATCTAGGCGTCAGATCTGATGGCATGCTGGATCAAAGGATGGATGTTGAGGTTGTATGGTGGACGTCATGATAAGCAATGTGTTGGATCCCTTATCTGAAAATAACACAAATAAAATGTTGGGACTTGGGGATCGAACCCAGGTCCTTATGTTCGCTTCCAATACCATGCTGCCGGCTGAGTTGTGATGTATAGTTGTAATTATAATAATAATAAAGCATAATATTCAAAACAAGCTAGTGGGGTCAGCCAAACGCGCAAAATTTCAAACGGGCCAGTCCCACGCTACCACGCGTTTGTCTCCTTCCTTGAACCGTCGTTTTAGCAAACAAGACTTTTACCTACAGACGTTTGTTGTAGGTATAACCCTGTCCATCTCCAAAATCGCATATGATCAAGATAAATCATAAGTACTGGTACCAATCAACTCGTCTCATCCTCACGAGCATCATAGTACCAGAATCAAAGCCCAATTTTGCCTGCATTGAAAACCCCTAAACAAGAACACAAAACCCTAACCATGGAAATATCACGTAAAAGCATCAGAATGCAATTAAATGGCATGGTTAGCTTGAAAACATGATGACAAACATGAATATAACAATCAACAGTGATAATTATGCGTAAATTGTAATAATCGAATTTGAAAAATATACCAAACCGCGTGAGGTGTAGAACGAGTTTTTGAGTGTTTCAGACCCTGAGAGTGATTGGAATAGCTTCCTGAGATGTCTAGCAAGCGATTGGGATAGCTAGCACACCTTGAATTGGCCCGTGGAAGGAGATTCGTCCCACACTTTTCTTGGAAATTTTCAAGTTTGTTCTGGTTCTTGGAGGCAGGTTGTGCACGGAAATTCTTGTCTTTAGGGTTCCACAAACATCAGTATATGTATTGAATCTAATTAGGTTAACAAACATGGATCCAATCTTGAGAATTCATGAATGGAATATTTGATTTTTACGCCATATGATATCTTTCTATTTTCATGCCAATCATGCTTTTTTTGTAGCAATTGCCCTTGATTCGATTTGATCATGCAAGCTCAGCATATCTTGATTGCTAATATGTAAAAAAAACAAATCAAATCATATCTTTGATAATTTTCATCATTTATTTGATTTAATTCACTTTTTAATTAATGAAAAATCAAAATAAATTGAAAAATGAAGCAAATAATGTGTGGATAAGTATTTAAGTCGTGGACCACATTATAATTGAAGTGCAATCGTAAAAAATTAAGCCCATTTAGCAAAAAATGCAAACTTGAGCACATTTGACTTTTGGCAATTTTGCAAAAATGGTCAACTTGGCCAATGCATAACTCTCTCAATTTTGACCCTAGAGAGGTGTTCTTTGACTTTTTAGAAAGCTTAGGATGTCATATAAGCAACCCTTTTGGTCTCATATAAATTGAGTCTTCCATGTTCATGTATGAAGCTTTGTCCCAAAATGTGTTTTTGTTGACTTTTCAAAAGGACCTATAATGTCAATATTCATATCTTTTTGTGAGTGCATATTATGAACTTGGGAGCTGAAGATGAATTGTAGGGAATGGCATCCTATTAAAAATGAGCTTTGGATGGGTCATTTCTAATAAAATATGAGAAAGTTATGCTTGGTCAAAATTGAGTTGACTTTTCCTACAAAACCCTAATTTAGCAACTTTTGGGTTTTGATGAATTGTGAGCAATCCTTGAGGAATCATGATAAACCCTTGATAAAATGATGAATAATACTTAAAAATGAGGATGTTGACCAAAAATCTTGAAGTTTGACTGTATGTGGGCCACAATTGACTTTTGACCTAGCATAGTTGATTTTTAGGCATTTGAGCAATTGACTGAGCAAACTTCTTCTGCAAGGCTTGAAACTTGACATGGATGATCTTGGGGACATATTAGGACAATGGTGAGCATTTGAGTCCTTTGTGGTTGACACATCTTGATGAAGATGGAAACCCTAATTAGAGATAGACTGCCTTAGGAGAGAGTTTGTCTGGTCAATTCTTCAACTTCCTTGAGTAATTTGGGGACCTCACTTGCCATGTGTTGAGAAATATGGGAGGGGAAATTCTGGGGTACAAATCCTCAGAAAAAGATATTTAAGGCTTTAGGATGACTACTAACATTTCCTAACATTGCTTTTGTGATTGTATTTGTACCTTCGAATGTCCCTAAAAAACTCCAACGACGATGCTACCTATTTCTCAATAATGGGATAGCATTGTCTAAAAGGAAAACGAACAGAACTTTTTTGAGTAGGTAGATTAGTTCTTAGGTACTTGCTCAAACAAACAAACTTTTTCACACAAACACTTTCCAAAGATAGTTTTTAAAACAACTTCGTAACACTCTTGAGGACAGAAATAAGGGTTACCATGAAGTAAAACAAAACTTTTCAAAAACAAAGCACACACAAGCAGTTTTCAAAATGAGCAAGCACCTAAGAGCCCATAGAAAACCATGGATAGAAAGGGTGCTAACACCTTCCCTTTCTATAATCTACCCCCCGTACTCAGAAACATCTCGAAAAAGGTTTTTCTGTTCTTTTTCCTTTTCCTTGTTGGATAAAATAAAAGTCGGTGGCGACTCTTGCTTACCGCGACATTTTGCAAACAAAAAATGCAAACCAGTATTAACAGTCGGTTCTGCCACCATATTACAGAACTGGTGACTCTGCTGGGGAATAAAATATAAAGTGGGGTAAACCTTAGGATCTAGTTCATATTTAATTTCTTTCTTTTTATTGTCTTATTTGCTTTATATTTGTGGGAACTGTTTGGGTTATTTGATCATACACCCGGATCGGGAAACACCTTTTAGGTAAGTAGCAATAAACTGTAAGGGAGTTGTACTGGGGTATACTGACACGGTTGAAGCAGTAGCTACGTTGATGTGGCACTTTGGTTGGTACCCGTAACCCTTGAGTCAATTAGGGAGATATACAGGGCCGTCGTGTGGTGTCATAAAGCATAAACTGACCTTAGAACCTTTAATTGCACAACTTGGCCAGTAGGACGTAGCGAGATGGCCGACTTTGGTGTATGCCCAAGGTCGACAGATACTCGATGCTATACTCATTAAGGTTTGACTTCTGAGATTTGTTTGATTACGAGTCAATAATCGATTGAATAAGGCTTGGGGGAAATATCAGTGATATTGAGATCCCTTAGAACCCGGTTACTATTTATAGGACAGGTTGAACTAATCCAGCTTCAAGAGGGTATGACCTTAAAACCCATGCAAGCCTAAACCTAAGATTGTTTGCATGACTTGTGTGCTTTCAACTTGAACTACTTGCAGTGTTTTATTACCTGACAACATGAGTTCCTTGCAGGTTTTGTTTACAGTTATCATCCAATAACTTGGATTTCTTGCAGGGTTTACTTGCTTACCTCACTTCGCACCTTTGCTTAAAAGCATAGCATATGCATCATAACATCATGCCTTAACATTTTCTTAACCATTTCAAGGATCTCGAGGGTCTGTGATGCAGGTTATGATAAATCAGATGTCTAGCAAGGGGCAAGGGGATTTATTTTCCTATAGCCAATGTCTTCAGAAGTTCAAAACTCAACAACTTGAGTCAGGGGCTATGACCCACTTGATATGGTGAGCTTGACTCTCGTAGAAGGACTCTCAACGATACAAAGTTCTTCAATCAAAGCTGAAAAATTCAACTTCTGACATTTTCTTGTTTACCCCGCGAGATCCTTGAAAACATTGCATACATATATAATACATATCATTGCATAAGCAGGTTTTAAAGCAGGTCTCTCATGTTCTCGCTGTTTATTTCAGCAATGGCTCTCCAACAAGACAACAGAGATCTTCAAGCTCAAGATGCCCAGTTCAAGGAATTTCTCCCGAATCTATCCAAGGGGCAAGAAGACCTGAAAACACTCTTCGCCGGGAATCTGACCAAGGAATGTCCTGACAACAACAAGGATGAACAATTGGAACAACTGCAAGCTGAGGTAGAAGCAATGAGAATCCAGATGCTGGGCAGATGGCTCTTATCCAAAACTTAGCTCGAGGACAAGAAGGGCTAAGAGCTTTCCTCAACAAGCTTCACCAAGATGGATGCAGATCCATGAAACAAACAGTTAAAATTGTGGATCAAGACATTAATCAGCCCCTAGTGAGAAAAGAGGTTGGTTTGGTCAGAACGGACCTTTCCATATTGCTACTGCATCACAAGCCCAACCACAACCTCGCTAACGACAACGGGGCAATCGACATAAGAAGAATACATCCGAAAGACGCTTCACCAAAATCAACATGTCATTGGCTCAAGCATTGCAACACATGTGAAAGGCCAAGTTGGTTATGTAAAGGGACCCTCCTCAGAATCCCAACATAGCCTCCCCAAGGTACAATCCAAATGCAAGATGTGCGTACCACTCCAACAGTCCTGGACATGACACCAACAACTGTTGGGCATTGAGAAATAAAACTCAAGACCTGATTGATGAAGGAGCACTAGAATTCGCACAAGACGGTCAGGCTGAGTTCTTCTGCCATCCCTCCAAGGCATCATATGAAGTGACAAGTTCTCACAAGAATACTTTTCGTTCATTAGAACTTTCAATGTGTAATTTTCTTTTGATTTGTTTGAACATTTATTCATATCAAACCTCGTTATTTCATCAATACATTGCACATGTTTGTCTTGAATCAATTAATTCGTATTCACTATTTCAAAAATGCGTTCTTATTTCCTTTTGTGATATTCAACTCTTGATTAAAAACTCTAAGCCTTAGAGGGAGGATGATGAAAATGATACCACAATCTCTACAATACGCTTTCGAACAGACCCCGCTGACGATGTACAAGCGTTATTTAAAATCCTAAATAATGGAGTTATAAGGAAGATAATCCCTAGTCAACCCCTTTGAGCCAAAGAAGTAGGAGTTTTTCTTTTCACACAAATTAAAACCCTTAATCATAACCTGTGGCAGGGTAGTTTTCTCAGTTAATTCAGAGGCGCAATCTGCCGCTTCGTACACAATGAATGGCATCGAAGACGTCCTTCCAAAACCAAAGACGGTGATGGTTCCGTATAATCGTCAAGACAGGAAGCCATTATCTCTCGAAATAAAAGACCATTAAGTCAAAACCTATGAAGGATACTTAAGAGAAAAATTGGGGCATCCCTCTGACTGTAATCATAAAAGAAACAGTTCAGGCAAAAGAAGGGATAACGAAAAAAAAAAAAGAGGTTACTACAAATCCTAGACAAAAAGAAGATTACAAAAATGACTTCCTTTTCAAAAAAAATCATCACCAAGTATCAGAGAAAAGATTCCAGACTCAATCGGGACCTAAACGCGCAATTAACTAAGCATAGGACTGAAGAACATCACAAAGAGCGGGTTGGGTACAAATAAAATTTGAGCCTTTATCCTTTGTTTCTTGAACCGTGAACCAGCCTATGTTATAACCCTTAAAAGTCCTAGCCGAAGCATGGGTTAGTTTGAGAGCATATTGTTACAAAGGTATCCTAACTCCTGTAGGCTTTATTACGAATCCTGAGTTGATATCACATTCTTGCAAATTTCGTTTTACAACACAAAACACATTTTAAAAAAATTTCAAGACAGACATGAGTTTTGAATTCTTTAAATGACCTTGTTTGCATATGACTAATTGTTTGACAGCAGAGAAATCTGCATAATGGATATTCAATGAACAGACATCCTCTCAATTGACAGAATCACCTCAGCGGGAAAGACACTTCCAATAACAGGTCTTCCATAAGTAAGGGGCATGACATGATGTCTAAACATACCTGGGGCAGTCTCTCCAAAAGTGCCAAATAACCAGGGGAAGATCTCCATCTGAATCGCTTGGGGCATTACGCACGCATTCCAGTAATGAATCATGTGCCATCAAGAAAACATTTTTGACAGTACTACAACAAAACACTACAGAAAGTGACAACTCTCTACATCCTGAAAGCGTGGAAATAGTCAGAAAATACTCCGCATGAAAAAAAAAGACCCACTAGGTTGACACACCTAGTCAAAAATAAGGGAATCCCGGAGAACCAAAAGGGTTTGGGAAAAAGTTAGGGATATACATAAAAAAAACTCTGTACATCCGACAAGTCGAAAACCTGAAGAGGCGACTTGGGCAAAAATGTATCCCGGTGGACTGAAAACCCGAAAGGGCAGTCCAGGAAAAAGTTAGGGATTTAAAACATACGACTATGTCCCGTCGCCTGTCTATCAGTGGAAGACTTATACCTTGATCAATGATAACACGAAATCGTATCGTTTATTTGCTATGAAATTCGTCCGTTTTGTATTATTTTGACCCGATTAATTCCCGAATATTTCGAGTTTGTCATCACTTTTGCAGGTATTTCATAATTGAGCTCAAAATAGAAGAAAACATGAAACAATGCAAGAAAGCATCAAAAGAACAGAAGAAAAGGATAAATCTGTCAAAGAACTGCATTTTTGTAGCTGTGACGGTCGTAATGAAGCTGCCACGACCGTAAGCCAGTTTGAAGAGTGTTACGACCGTAACACAGTGGCCACGACCGTAACACGGGAAAGACCAAAATCTGCTCGTAACATTCATGTAACAAACGTGATGCGTATAACAGTCCAGTTGGAAAATGCAGAACGTGGCAAGCATAACAAAAGGAGTTTCCAAACTCCTTAATTCTCTCCAGTCAAACACCACGTTCACCATTTCTCCCTCAACTACTAGGTTACTATATTTTTGGAGATTTTGAAGGAAGACTGAGTTCCAAGTTTAACAAACCAACTGCCAGATTTTATTCTTCTATAAATACCTCAATATTGAACAAAAAAAGTACGGAGTTTTATTACAGCTTATTTGTGCCGAAGCTCTTCCAAAATTGAAACCAGTATTATTTCAGTTATTATTCTTACATCATTTGTTTAATTCAATTCTTTTAAATTCCACTGTCCAAATAATAATTTCCAACATTAGGGAATTATTATTCTAGTTTAAGATTTATCATTCAAGCTTCAGAATTTGCAATACTCCCGATACCAAGTCCGAGTTTCCGATTTGTGGAAGAAGGATTGAAGTATTGGATTTACTGTCAGGTTTTTATTTTGCAATTGTATTAAATTCATTTTAATTAATTTATTAATTCATGCTTGTTATTTATTATTTATAATGTCCAATTTATATTTGCTTGCTTTTATTTACAGTATGTTTATTTTGATTTCCATGGCTAGCTAAACCTTTAGTGTCGGTATGGAATAGTAAGAGACATTAGGCTACTAATCAAACTTAGGCTAAAACTTTAATCACCTTAACTCTGGTTATAACTTTTTATGCTTAATAATAAAATCTTTGTTACGAAAGTAAGAAGAGTAAATAGGTTAAATCGAGACCACGAAAGTGTGAGGTTTTTAACCGGATAGCTAAAGTTAGGCATTTGATTTAAATACAGTGAAAGCGCTTTAAACCAAATTAGAATTAATTAAGTTTCCAAAGAATACTTCTAAACACTTATAGGCTAGCGAAAGCAGGTATAGGGCTTTAGACGTATAATCCGAGATAAGACCATGAAAGTGTGAGTTGAGGGTTTTTAAACTGATTAATTCTACGGATAAACCAAGTTGACCTTCCTTATATGCCTAGGCCCGATTAGATCCCTTAGGTTGACTCTATTGCATACCGACCGTTCATTTTATAATTACTTTAAAATCAATTAATTTACCTTCCTTAATTTTCCCAAAACCAACGTGACAATTTCCGCCTTAGCTAAACCAACCTGTTTTACAACACTAGCGTGATTACAAAGTCCCTGTGGATTCGACAATCTTTTATTACTACCCCGATAGGCTGTACGCTTGCAGTTAAGATACCATCAGACATTAAGTCGATCGCAGACCCCATCAAGTTTTTGGCGCCGTTGCCAGGGACTTTAGTTTAGTCACTAGTGTAATATGAAAACAACGCTGTCTAGACTAAGGCAACTTTTTACATTTCCCTCTGTGTATGCCAAACACTCGTTCTCAAAACGAGCCTTTGCATTTACAAATTAACGATATCGAGCGTTACTTAAGATTAAGACGCCGAATTCAAGAATACTGATCTCTTAATAATCTTCCTCCAACAAAAATTCCTGATATCCCATTATCAGAATCTACCGAAGAATCGACAATGGCTGACGTACCAAATCCGCCTCGCGCTCTTAAGGACTATGCAGTTCCTTCGCAAGCGGAGCCTCACAACAGCATTGCTGCCCCTGCTATCGCTCAAAATGATTTCGAGCTGAAACCTTCGCTTCTATCCGCCGTTCAGCAGAATCAATTTTCTGGATCTCCTACTGACGACCCTAATCTACATCTGTCAGTGTTTGTGCAGTACGCAGACACTGTAAAAGCGAATGGTGTAAACCCCGAGGCGATACGATTGCTCCTATTTCCTTTTTCTTTAAGAGACAGAGCCCGAGCCTGGCTCCAATCCCGTCCTTCAAATTCAATCACCACATGGGATGAATTGAAAAAAGTCTTCTTGGCTAGATATTTCCCACCAAGCAAAACTGCTATGCTTAGAGCTAACATCAACGGTTTTAGACAAAAAGATAACGAATCACTTTTCGAAGCATGGGAACGTTACAAGGATATGATTAGACCCTGTCCTCATCATGGTTTAGAAGAATGGCTAATCATTCATACGTTTTACAACGGTCTGTTGTATAACACAAGAATGACTATAGACGCCCCTGCTGGTTGCGCACTGATGGATAAACCATATGCCGAAGCAAATCAACTTATCGAAAGTATGGCCCAGAACCACTATCAATGGGGAAGCGAAAGAGCTAATATGGAGAAATCCCAAACCAAAGGTGGAATGTCTGAAGTGAATATGCTGGACCAAGTCAATGCTAAAGTGGAAGCTCTTACCCAAAAGCTAGAAAACCTCACCACTGCTCCTGCAGCTACCGTAGCTGCAGTTGTCCAAACTTGCGATCTATGTGGTCTTCAATCACATCTTGCTCCAGAATTCCCACTTCTAACAGGAGTTCCAGCTGAACAAGCAAACTATGTACAAGGGAACCCTTATAGCAATACCTATAACCCAGGCTGGAAAAATCATCCGAACTTTTCATACAAAAACAACAACGCGTTATACGCGCCTGTACAAGCTCCTGCCACACCATCCGGTTATCCAAAAGCTATCCCAAATCATCCTGGTAATGGACCTAATACTCCTAGGAAATCTAACCTAGAAATCATGATTGAACACTTCGTTGCTACCCAAGCTCAGACTAATAAAGACGTTATGAATCAAAATTTGCATACTAATGAGCAGATAAAACAATTAGCTAGCAAGGTTGATGCTTTAGCCACCCATAACAAGATGCTTGAGACGCAAATCTCACAAGTAGCTCAACAACAAGCATCTACTGCGGCACCAGCTGGAATTTTTCCTGGTCAACCACAGCCCAACCCGAAAGGACATGCTAATGCTGTGATATTGAGAAGTGGAAAAGAACTCGACGGACCTGTTGACCCGAGACTAGAAAATCCAGCCATGTACCAAAAGCAGAGCGAGCTGCCTGAACAAGCCAATGAGCCTAAAGAAAAGGAAAGCGAAACACAAGAAGCAGTGGAGCAAGATAAGCCTTATGTACCTCCACCACCTTATAAACCACCAATCCTGTATCCTCAGAGACTTACAAATTCCAAAACAATGGGCCAGTTCAAGAAATTCGTTGAACTTCTGAAACAACTCAATATAACCATACCTTTTACAGAAGCCATCACTCAGATGCCCTCGTACGCTAAATTTCTTAAGGAAATTCTATCCAATAAGAAGAAGATAGAGGATAACAAAACAGTTACACTCACTGCCGAGTGTAGCGCGATCATTCAAAACAATATGCCTCCTAAGCTAAAAGACCCAGGTAGTTTCTCTATACCTTGTAATATTGGAAAATTTGTCATAGACAAAGCTCTATGTGACTTAGGAGCAAGCATTAGTGTCATGCCCTTATCTATTTGCAAAAAGCTAGAGATGGGAGAACTCAGACCCACGAAAATGTCCGTCCAATTAGCCGACCGATCGGTTAAATACCCTGTAGGTATACTGGAAAACGTTCCAGTTAGAATAGGTCAATTCTATATCCCTACCGATTTCATCATCATGGACATAACCGAGGACTCAGTTACCCCTATCATACTAGGAAGACCATTCCTAGCCACCGCCGGAGCTATAATTGATGTAAAGAAGGGCAGATTAACATTCGAAGTCGGAGAGGAAAAAGTGGAATTCATCCTCACTCAATTTCTACAAGCACCCGCCATAAATGACACATGTTACTTACTCATATTATAGACGAGTGTGTGAGAGAGATGGAAGTTGAACAAACCACATATTCCGAAATAATGAAAATCGAAACCCCTCTGATATTCGAAGACGACAATTGGCGAGAACCATATAAAGATGACAGTCTAAGCGAAAGTCTAGCACTTACACCCAATCATATGCCATGTTCCAAGAAACCAAAACTAGAATTGAAAGTTCTACCTAAAAATATACGATACGAATTCCTTGATACTGAACAAACTCGACCTGTAATAGTGAATTCCAGTTTAGGAACGCTCGAAACTCAAAAACTTTTAGACGTTCTAAGGAAATACCCTACTGCGTTAGGTTACAACATATCAGGCTTAAAAGGAATTTGTCCTTCAATTTGTATGCACCGTATTCTATTAGAAGAGGATTGCAAAACCTCTCGAGAACCTCAAAGAAGAATCAATCCGATTCTAAGCACCATAGTCAGAGATGAAATCAAAAAGCTAATGGAAGCTGGAATTATATACCCGATCTCCGACAGTAAATGGGTTAGCCCAGTGCATGTTGTACCTAAGAAAGGAGGTGTCACTGTCGTGAAAAACGCACAAGGCGAATCGATAACACAAAGAGTAGTTAGTGGACACAGAGTGTGCATTGATTATCGAAAACTGAACAAAGCTACTCGGAAAGACCATTTTCCTTTACCCTTTATTGATCAAATGTTAGAACGATTAGCCAAACACTCCTATTTCTTCTATTTAGACGGTTATTCTGGATTTTTCCAAATTCCGATTCACCCTGATGATCAGGAGAAGACTACATTCACGTGTCCCTATGGAACGTTCGCGTACAGACGAATGCCATTTGGATTATGTAATGCTCCCGCAACTTTCCAACGATGTATGATGGCCATCTTTGCAGATTTCATTGACGACATCATGGAAGTGTTTATGGATGACTTCTCTGTGTGTGGACAAAGCTTTGAAGGATGTCTGTCTAATTTAGAAAGTATTTTAGAACGATGTGTGAAAGTAAACCTTGTGCTCAACTGGGAAAAATGCCATTTCATGGTCAGAGAAGGAATCGTACTTGGACATGTTATTTCTAATAAAGGAATTGAAGTTGATAAAGCTAAGATAGAGGTGATTAAAGAACTCCAACCACCAAAGACCGTTCGAGAGATACGAAGTTTTCTAGGACACGCCGGTTTTTACCGACGTTTTATTAAAGATTTCTCGAAAATTACAAAACCACTAACCAGTCTATTAATGAAGGATGCTGAGTTCATATTCGATAACAATTGTCTTCAAGCTTTTGAAACCCTTAAGGCCGCACTTATTTCTGCACCAATCATGCAACCGCCCGATTGGAGGTTACCTTTCGAAATCATGTGCGATGCAAGTGATTACGCTGTCGGCGCAGTTCTTGGATAAAGAAAAGATAAGAAACTTCACGCAATTTACTACGCCAGCAGAACGCTAGACTCAGCTCAAATGAACTACGCCACCACTGAAAAAAAACTCTTAGCCATGGTCTTCGCACTCGACAAATTCCGTTCTTACCTTGTAGGAGCGAAAATCACCATTTACACAGACCATGCTGCTATCCGATATTTACTTGCCAAGAAAGATGCAAAACCCAGACTCCTCCGATGGATTTTACTCTTACAAGAATTCAACTTGGAAATTAAAGATAAGAAAGGAACCGAAAACGTCGTAGCGGATCATTTATCCCGTTTAGAAGGTATAAAACCCGAACAAGTGCCAATTAACGACGATTTTCCGTATGAACATCTGATAGCACAAATGATAAGCGACCTGGATCAATTGAATTTAAATAAACCAGAAGCTAAAGAAGTTATGGAAGCCATCGACATGACCATAGGATTGCCTTGGTATGCTGACATCGTTAACTATTTAGCTGTCGGAGCACTTCCACCTGATTTAACTTACCAACAGAAAAAGAAATTTTTCCATGATCTCAAGAGTTACTATTGGGACGAACCACTTTTATTTAAACGAGGACCCGATGGAATTTTCCGCCGGTGTGTACCCGACGAAGAAATAGAAAACGTCATTTCCCATTGCCATTCATCTCCTTGTGGCGGACATACTAGCACCTTTAAAACGTGTGCCAAAATTCTCCAAGCCGGCCTTTTCTGGCCTAACCTGTGGAAGGATGTCCACGTCGCCGTTAAAAACTGTGACCGATGCCAACGCACCGGTAATATCTCAAGACGCGACGAAATGCCTCAGAAAGGAATACTTGAAGTGGAAATCTTTGACGTTTGGGGAATAGATTTTATGGGACCTTTCCCATCTTCTTTTGGAAACAAGTTTATACTCGTCGCTGTCGACTACGTTTCAAAATGGATCGAGGCAATAGCTTCTCCCACAAATGACACACGAGTAGTGATAAAGCTTTTCAAGAATATAATTTTCCCGCGTTTTGGTGTTCCCCGACTTGTTATCAGTGACAGTGGATCTCATTTTGTTTCGAAGATATTTGATAAATTACTATCTAAATATGGAGTGAACCACCGCGTAGCAACGCCCTATCATCCGCAAACTAGCGGACAAGTAGAAGTTTCGAATAGAGAGATTAAACAAATATTAGAAAAAACAGTCACGATATCTCGAAAAGATTGGTCATCCAAGCTTAACGAAGCCTTATGGGCTTATAGGACGGCTTATAAGACTCCTATCGGAACTACACCTTTCAAACTTGTTTACGGAAAATCGTGCCATCTCCCGGTAGAATTAGAGCATAAAGCTTATTGGGCGATAAAGACACTCAATATCAATTACACTGCTGCTGGCGAGAAACGAATCCTCGATTTACATGAACTGGAAGAATTAAGACTAGACGCTTACGAAAACGCTAAAATATACAAAGAACGAACTAAAAAATGGCACGATCAACGTTTATCACGGAAAGAATTTAATGTGGGAGATGTCGTACTTTTATTTAACTCTAGGCTTAGACTCTTCCCTGGAAAACTTAAATCTAGATGGTCCGGTCCTTTCGACATTACAAGAGTTTTGCCTAGCGGAGCGGTAGAAATCACGGATAGAAATAGCGCCCCGTTTATTGTAAACGGGCAGCGGTTAAAACAATATCATCGTGTAGATAATAGAGATTATACGAATAAGCTTAAACTCGTAGAACTGCTACCTATTTCTCCCGAATAATCTTTCACTAGGCATTTCGTCAGGCT